>CM046452.1:73952278-74322278 GCA_025506515.1 Flaveria trinervia
GCACAAGTATGTACATGGTAACAAGCCTACCAAATGGGCAGCCAAGATTCATGGATAAGATAGGACAAATCTGGGATCCAGCGGACCTCGAAGAAATAATTATGGATCTCGACATACCAATACAGCCAGAAGGAGCCGGAGCTGGATCTTCAAGTTCACGTACAAGGGAATTCCCGACCATGTTAGACCTTTACGAGTCAATACAAACAACCAGCGACCATGCAAGGCGATTATTTGAATATGCCAACAAGCCTTCAACCGAGTCGAAAGTCTGCATTCCCAAGTCGACCTCAGCAACGATGTCACGTACATCAGGAACCGAATGTACCATGAGTGGGGGGATATTCCCCACAAAGCCCTTGAAAACCGTATCATTTTCGGGGACCCGACACAGTTGTTTGTGCCAATCTATCTTTTAATTTATGTCGTTTTGTTTTTATTTTGTGTGTTTAGGACTTTAACGCTTTTAATAAATTGGTGACATTTCAGGTGATACCGAGGATTCTAACAACGCGAGGCCAACCAAACAAACTGAAAATTTCATCATTTTTAGGGGAGTTATTTCATTACCTTTCTCGATCTTGATTATGTTAATTACATTGAGGACAATGTGAATTTTAAGTGTGGGGATGGGGGTAATACATTTGACTTTGTTAAAAAGGTCCAAATTTAAAACTTTTAAGAAAAGATCACTTACCAAGTAATTTTTGTGACAAGAAGCCAAAATTAAATTTTTGATAAACCAAATTATAAATATACGTTTTCGGGAAATAAAGAAGTATATTCATGACGTCCAATTAAAATTGAAAATATTTTTTTGTGATATCCTTAAAAGCAATAATAATCTAGTAAAATATTTAATCATGTAAAATGAAGCACTTGTATCCAATTCTATCCATATGTGAGTTTATTTTTAGGCCTTAAACAACTTTTGCAAATTGCAATTCTACTTTCATTCTGGATTTAATTGAGGGTGCCATATGATACGTGTGATTAGAACTTGCTTTGGGTATGCATTTCAAGACCTTAATTAGTATTTGTTGCATAAAAATGAGTTAGGCACTAGGAAACCTTAACCATTCGAGCCCCAACCATTGTCTTTAGTTTTCCTTACCCGAACGTCAGCCATAGTGAGCCCTGTTGAGCTTAAATGTTTTTATTTTTCAATCACCCGAGCCACCAAGTCACTTAACCAAAAGCCTTCAACAAAACCCATTTTCGTTAAAGACACGTTTTTGGCTTATAAAAAATTGGTCTTTTAATGACAGACCTTAAAGAACTGGAATGCATTCTTTTGATTTCAACTTGCTTTGTTGCATTCATCACGTAAAACCGGGACTTTCCCCGAAAATCCACGAACAAATTTTCAATCTCACGTTTGACGCAAGAAAGAAATGGCGAGAAAAGGAACAAGTTCCTCCATTTTGTGGAATTTCAAAAAGAGAGATGGGCAAAAAGATATGAAAGATACTCGAATTGTGGAAATTGGTCTCATAATGGAGAATGCAAAAAGAATCAAACTGAATCTCAATACGAATACACAGAACTAATCCGATGGGTGCTATTAGGCTTCAAGCCGAACGATCCTTGAGAAAAGAAAGTTTTGTGTATCCTCGGGTAAAAGATGAAGTACGATTCTTGAAAACAAAATACGGTCTTGACAATCTGACCTTAAACGAGTCCTCAGGCTAGCATATCCCTTCTAGCTTGAAGTATTGTATAGGGAACTTTAGTGCTTGCCTTGTAGTTTATGTTAGAAAAATAAGCCAAGACCGTCGTCTTTAGCAATTAGCCACTTTTTCCAAATATTCCATACCCGAGCCTGAGCCAAATTACAACCCATCAAAGAGCTAATGATTTATGCAAGTAAATATCTAAGTAGGTGGAGATTTGATCCCTTAACAAGCATATGATTTCACACGTATTCATACTAGGAAATTAAGTGTATTAGTCATATTTAATCTTGATTATGACTCCATATATTAAGCGAGTGTGAGTGCACCTTGTGAAAGTGTGGATTTTTGCATGATTATAATCTTTACTAACCTATTGCTTGCTAGGATATCATTTTACATGTGCTTAAAATATTTATATTTGGATGAAAATAATGTTTACTTGTGTATTTCTCGAAAGACATGTTTATAATTTGTTATTTTGGTTTTTGGTGGATTTGTCATTTTAAGTGATTTTTGCTTGAGGACAAGCAAAGTTCAAGTGTGGGGATGTTTGATGTGCTCCAAATTATACATAAAGATCCTATCAAAAGCACATCAATTACTCCTTAATGTCTTTTTTAAAATAATGAAAATATACTTAAAAGTTTTAAATTGTGTTTTAAGGTGTTTAAAAGGGCAAGATGGATAAAAGAAGCATATTTAGCAAGAAATTGAAGTAATATGAGCTTTGGAGTCCAAGCATGGGGCCGTTCCTCTTTAAGCACGCCCCCATGCTTTGCCAGAAACACACCCCCGTGCTAAATTAACACACCCCCGTGTTTGGACATCTGACAAAGACAAAGTACTGTTCCCTAAAAGTAGACACAGGGCCGTGCCTTTTAGGCACCGGGCCGTGCCCCACCTCAAACATGGGGCCATGCCCGACACAACTGCATGTACGAGTTGACCAACTTTCGTAAGCATTGTACTAGCACGGGGCCGTGCTTAAACAATCCGGAAAGCCTATAAATAGAAGCCTAAGTTCACCATTTTTGGAAAGCTTTGGTGGGAGAGTTACTCTGTAGCACTCTCTCGGGAATCAAGACTTCAAGATCATTTGGAGGCTCGGGAGGTGCATACAACACTTGGAAGAAGCTCGGGATCGTCTAAACGCCATCCATTGTGGATATCGGTTTGATTGTTCCATTTCACCGATGATTACATATCTATCTTCTTTGTTATATGTTGTTATGTTCAAGCTCATTATGAAACTAAACTCTTTTTATCATTCTAATCGGATGAAAATTATGTAATTTGTGATGAACTAATGGTGTGATAAATATTATGTTAATGTTATGGTGGTCTTGGGAAAACTATTGATGGGTAGCATCTACATTTGAACGGAAAGTTATAAATTTATGGTTTGTGATTGTGATCGTCATACAAAGTTGAAAAAACCATATGATTAACTTTCATTCGCCAAACTGGTCTTCATATGAATCCATGGCTAATGAACTAGAAATGGTTATTAGAAATCATATCACTTTAACTTTCTGATCATTTGCGGGTTCCTTTTATTAGTTCGGAAACTTCAGTAATTGTTACGGTTTTCTAAAATTAATGGTATGTTAGGAAGGAACCTGATCAACTCTCTTTTTGACATTAAGTTATGTTTTCAGAAATCGTATGTCAAATAGGTCACAAAAGATTTACCTACATTAATAGGGCTTTGATCTAAGCAGTAAAACTCAGCCTGACAGGATCAAGTCACTACGGCAGTAGGATAGACGAGAAATCGCGCCAGGTCATCTTTATAAACATTAACACAATTACATTAATACATATCTTTAAATCACACCACCAATTCATCACGGTTACATAAGTGGAGTCTAGTTAGGATGATAACTAGAGTTTAGCGCATAATGAGCTTGAACATAACAACATATAACAAAGAAGATAGATATGCAATCATCGGTGAAATGGAACAATAAAACCGATAATCCACAATGGATGGTGTTTAGACGATCTCGAGCTTCTTCCAAGTGTTATATGCACCTCCCGAGCCTCCAAATGATCTTGAAGTCTTGATTCCCGAGAGAGTTCTACAGAGTAACTCTCCTACCAAAGCTTTTAAAAAATGGTGAACTTAGGATTCTATTTATAGGCTTTCTGGAGTGTTTAAGCACGGCCCCGTGCCTAAAAGGCACGGCCCCGTGCTAGTACAATGCTTACGAAAGTTAGTCGGCTCATACATGCAGGTTGTGTCGGGCACGACCCCGTGCTATATGGGGCATGGCCCCATGTTGGAGGTAGGGCACGGCCCCGTGCCTAAAAGGCATGGCCCCGTGTCTACTTTTAGGGAACAGTACTTTTGTCCTTGTCAGATGTCCAAACACGGGGGTGTGTTAATTTAGCACGGGGGTGTGTTTCTGGCAAAGCATGGGGGCGTGCTTAAAGAGGCACGACCCCATGCTTGGACTCCAAAGCTCAAATTACTTCAATTTCTTGCTAAATATGCTTCTTTTGTCTATCTTGCCCTTTTAAACACCTGAAAAGACAATTTAAGACTTTTAAGTACATTTTCATCATTTTAAGGAAGATATTAAGGAGTAATTGATGTGCTTTTGATAGGATTTTTATGTATAATTTGGAGCACATCAATCATCTTAACTCTGAAAGGATGAGAGGTCTGGTTAGGGAATTGGGTGAAAACACACTTGGTGTTAAAACTCGATTTGGACGAGTGTGGATTCCTTGTTTCAGGGATCTACGTGTGAGGATTATGGATGAAGCTCACAAGACTTGATACTCCATTCATCCTGGTGCCACAAAAATGTATCAAGATATGAAGAAAGATTATTGGTGGCCGGGTATGAAGCGTGATATGGTGGAGTATGTGAGTAAGTGCCTTACTTGCTTACAGGTGAAGGCCGAGCATCAGAAGCCGTATGGGAAGATCCAACCTTTGGATATACCGGAATGGGAGTGGGAGCACATCACCATGGATTTCATTACGAAGCTGCCGCGTACTCCGAAAGGGTACGATGACATATGGGTGATTGTCGACCGTCTGATGAAGAGTGCTCACTTCCTACCGATCCACAAGACGTATTCATCTGAGAGGTTGGCGTATCTATTCATCAAGGAAATTGTAACTCATCACGGTGTGCCGGTGTCTATTGTGTCTGATCGTGACACCCGGTTTACATCTAAATTTTGGAAGAAATTGCACGACGCCATGGGGACAAGGTTACATATTAGCACGACATATCATCCCCAAACTGATGGTCAGTCAGAAAGGACCATCCAGACACTGGAAGACATGCTTCGGGCATGTGTGATTGATTTTGGAGGAAGTTGGGATGACCACTTACCGTTAGCTGAATTTTCATACAACAACAGCTATCATGCCAGCAATTGCATGCTACCATATGAGATGTTATACGGTAGGAGATGCAGAACACCCGTTTGTTGGGGTGATATTGGTTAGAAGGAATTGGGGAGCGTCGAGGTGATTGAGGCTATGACTGAGAAGCTTGAGAAGATTAAAGCCTTCATGAAGGCAGCGAAAGATAGACAGAAGTCGTATGCTGATAAACGATGCATACCGATTGAGTTCCAGGTGGGTGACCGGGTTATGTTAAAGGTCTCACCTTGGAAGGGTATCATCCGATTCAGGAAACGAGGTAAGCTAAGCCCGAGATGCATAGGACCTTTCCGAATCATCGCTCGAGTAGGAGAAGTGGCCTATAGATTGTAGTTACCAGAGGAGTTAAGTGGAATTCACCCGACATTCCATGTATCTCATCTGAGAAAATACTTAGCTGATAATGATTGTTCCACTGGAGGATATCGAAGTAGACGAAAGGCTCAATTACATGGAGAAACCAGTGGCAATCATTGATCGAAAAGAGAAGAGCTGAGAAATAAAGTGGTTCCTCTTGTGCGTGTACAGTGGAAGCACAGGAAGGGATCCGAATCTACATGGGAGACTGAGGAGGAGATGAGGCAGCATTATCCTCGTCTGTTTGAGGAATAACAAGTTTCCGGGACGAAACCTATTTAAGGGGGGTGGACTTGTAACACCCGGTTATTTCTTAAAAAGAAAGAAAGAATAAGAGTTGAAGAAAAAAGAAAGGAAATGTCAATAAACCCAAGTTAAGGGGTTAAAAGTGTAAAAAAGGATAAAAGTACAAAAAGTTGGTGTAAAGGTGGGCATGGCCACCCACCCTCACTTCCCATGACCTATTTTTACTTCGAATTAGAGAGAGAGAGAGAGAGCAGAAACACTCTCAGTTGAAGAAGAAGAAGAGGAAGAGGATTGAATTCAAGGTAAGAATTCAAGGTTTTAAGTGTTCATGCTGGGTTTTTGTCTCGGTTACATGCTTATGTGCTTATGTGTTTGTGTGTGTCTGTGTGTGTGTGTTTTGATGTGTTTTTAGGTGTTTGAATTCATTTGCAAATGGGTTAGAAGGAAGATACACCCAAAGTGTACCAGGTGAGTTTCTAGACCTTGGTTTTACTTGTTTTAAACTCTTCTTGGGGCTGAAAATGTATTAAAACGATTTTCAAATGTTTATGCATGTATACCCGTATGTATTATGCATGTTTCATGATGATTCTTAGATGCTTATAGGTTGTTCATGCTTAGAATAGCCTTGGTAAGCTTAGAACAGATAGGCTTGATGTTTGGATTCGAAATTATCCTAGAAACATTGTTGAACATCAAGTTCATGCGCCTAAATAAGGCCCAGGCGCCTGAATTACCTTAGAAGTGATTGTGTATCTCATGCGCCTGAACAGTGCCCTCATGCGCCTAGAAAATTTGTCAGACGCTTAAGTGTATGGCCATGCATCCCAGTAGTGCCCATGCGTCTGAATAACCCCATGCGCCTAAGTCTCCATACGCCCGGATAGCCCATGCGTCTAAGTGTCCATGCGTCCGAATGGGTCATATGCCCGAATTGTGTCCATGCGCCTGAATGGTTCATGCACCTAAGTGTTAAAGCAGTTAAGTGTTGGCTTGAGGCGTCTGTATAGTGATGAAGCTCCCAAACAGGGCCATGCACCCGAATAGTGTCTAAGAGCCTAACACTTATAATTTATTTCCTAATTTTGGGAGTCTGTGCTTTTAGGCTTTTGATTAATGTTTGACTAGGGTTTATTAATGATGGGTTTCATGCATGATTATGATTGTTCCTTATTATTGTTATTAATAATAATATTATTATTAGTATGTGACTTTACGTGGTGTGCTTATAATCGTCACGTAAAGTATTACTAATAATAAAGAGGAAGAGCAATAAAGAAGAGAAGTGGAACTTTAATAAAATGTTAACAAGTCTTGCAAGCTTACAGGAGGTACATGACCATGTTGTCGTTAGCTCAACCGTGATGCGGGTTAGCTACCCTATTATGCACACGGGGCCAGTCAATTGAGATTGAGGATCCTTGCAGCATACCCTAGGTGTCTGGGTCGGCCTTGTATACAGTATATAGAGCCTCTTGTGGGAAAAAAAGGGCCCAACACCATTTTCCCCGCGCATACAGTTTAAGGTATTCCTCACTGGGCCATACAGATAGTGAAAGATAAAGATAAAAGAGTATAGAGTAAACAAGTCATACAGTAAAGAGATAAAGCATTACCTAATTATATAGTTAATGCGTGCTCATGTATAAAGAGATGAAGTTTTCATAGAAAGAGTATTTTCATATGTATACCTACAGAAAGTATTTTATTACTTTTAAAACTAGAACTCACTAAGCAACGCTGACTTTTATACATTTTCAGTTGGCAGGTAAATATTGCCGAGGATGGCACGAGGGTGAAGCTACTCAGCAGGAAAAGACTGACATCCATTCATACTTATTAATTCTGTTGTTTTGTAATGCAATTAAACAATTCTTTTGTATTCTATTAAACAATAGTGTATTGCTTAACAATAGTGCTTTAATGAAATGAATGGTTTTTGAAAAATGATTCTGTTGCTTAAGTTTGTAAATTTATAATGTTTTTAATGTATTTAATGTTGTGAATGAACAACTGTGAGGTCTTCGGGAACAGGGCCTTACAGTATCAAACATACTAGTTCTGTCCACGAGTATCGGTAGGAGTTTGCGCTTCGATCAGCATGGGTTTCCACCGGCTTGACCACTGTTTACTTGGGGTTTTCTTAACGGAGTCAAGAAGGAGTTGAAAGTTGATGTTAGGATCTATTAGCCTCGGATGGTTTACAAGGCGATGAGCTTAGCCCTTGAGTTTGAGTCCAAACTCAACCATACCCGTACCGACAAGAAAACCCCATGGAATACGCAGCACAAATCTGATTCAAAATCCTTTACACCCACTCCCACTCCATTTTTAATCGAACCAAAACCCGATACCAAACCAACAGTCGGATCACCGACTCAGAAAAACAGACTTGTTTCCTTTGTGGTGAGTGTTTTTGTTATGGGGGCAATCATGGTCCAGGCCATAGATTCAAAACCGGTGCCCTTAATTTGTTAGAGGCTGATGAAGAGTTGCCCGAAAACATGGAGATAATGAAAGATGAATTGTTAACAAATCACGAGGATATGGCAGAATTTAGTCTCCATGCCATTCTTGGAAAAACCCACACTTCAACGATGAAGGTTTATGGTACTCTCAACTCCACCGAAATCCTAATTCTTATTGATAGTGGTTCAACCCATAGTTTTATTTCTGATAACTTGGTGCAATAATTAAATATCACAACTGAGCTTATTCCACCATTTGGAGTTCAAATTGGTAATGAGGATATCATTCGTTGTAGCCGTATTTGTCGTGATGTTTTCTTACAGGTTGGAGAACTTAAAAATTATACAAGATTTCTACTCGTTTTCTCTTGGAGGTTAAGATGAGGTTCTTGGGATACAATGGCTAGCAACCTTGAACACGGTTCAAGCTAATTGGAACGAAATGTTTTTGATTTTTTCAATTGATGGGCAGAAATATAAACTTCAAGGTGTAGCTTCGGGACCACAAAAACAACCTCGTTCCAACATCTAGCTATCGATCCTGAAAACAAACCTGATATCCCAAATAGTTTACAACCTCTATTAGAGAAGTTCAAAATTGTTTTGATGAGCCAAACAATCTTCCACCTTTTCGATCGTAGCATCATTCTATACCTCTTCTCTCTGATTCTACACCACCTAATATCCGGCCATACAGATATCCCCATTCCTAAAAATAGAGATTGAGAAACAAGTTGATACCTTATTAACTGCTGGGTTATTAGGCCTAGTACCAGTCCATTCTCCAATCTGGTGCTACTTGTTAAGAAAAAAGATCAATCTTGGAGAATGTGTGTTGATTACCGAGCTTTAAACAAACTCACAATTGCAGACAAGTATCCGATACCCAACATTGATGAGTTATTGGATGAACTCCACGGAGCTATGGTATTTTCTAAACTTGATTTACGTTACAGCTACTATCAGATTCGGGTCAACCCACAAGATATAGAAAAGAATGCTTTTAGAACTCATTCTGGGCATTATGAGTTTATGGTAATGCCTTTCGGGTTAACCAATGCCCCGTCCACTTTTCAAGTAGTTATGAATGATCTTTTTAGGCCCTATTTATGCCGTCTTATCTTGGTTTTTAATGATATCCTCATTTGTAGCCGGTCAATGGATCTGCACATCGAACATCTTCAGACGGCTTTAACTTTGTTTCCTTAACAAAATTTTATGCTAAGATGTCTAAGTGTTGTTTTGGACAACCCAGGTGCCTTTTTGGGACATATTATTACTGCAGAGGGGGTCCAAGTCGATCAAGAGAAATTTGTTGCTGTTACATCTTGGCTCATCCCTCTTAATGTTTGTGAAATTTGTGATTTTTTGGGCTTAAAAGGGTATTATCGATGTTTTGTTCGAAATTACGGGTTAATTGCTCGCCCCCTAACAACGCTTACCAAAAAGGACGGGTTTAAGTGGACCCATGAAGAGTTAGCAGCTTTTAACAAGTTTAAACTGATGTTGATTTCAGCCCTTGTTTTGCGTTTGCCGGATTTCACTAAAACATTTATGGTTGAATGTGATGCGTCTTTTGATGGGGTTGGTGCTATTCTCATCCAAGAAGAGCATCCCATCGCCTATTTCAGCAAGGGGTTTTCAATGTTGAATAGATTTAAATGGCTTATGTCGGGAACTTTTAGCATTGATTCTTGCAGTCCAAAAGTGGAACCATTATTTGTTGGGCCGTCATTTTTTTATCAAAATAGATCACTACACCCTCAAATTCTTGCTTGAACAACGAGTTACCACCACTGAACAACAACAGTTACTCCTCAAGCTCATGCCTTATGATTTTTAAATCATTCACCAATCAGGAAAGGAAAATAGAGGAGCTGATGCATTGTCTCGTTGTCCACATTCAGCTGAATTAGTTACTCTTGCTATACCTTACTGCATCGATTTAACCAAAATACAACAGGGACTACAAATTGACCCGTTTACTAGTAATATTTTACAACAACTTGCTGCTAATTCTAATTCAGTCCCGGGGTATTTGTTGGTAAGAAAAACCCTTTTTATAAGGGTCGTGTGGTTGTCCCTGGTAACCCTTCTATTAAACAAAAGTTGCTTCATGCACCAATGTCAGGTCATGGGGGTTTTCTAAAGACATATAAAAGAGTATCTACTTATTAGTTTTGGCCTAAACTCAAACAAGATACCTATTTTTTGTGCAGAATTGCCTTACTTGTCAACAACACAAGTATGACACTCTTTCCCCTTCTAGCCTACTTTAGCCTCTACCAATTCCTAATCAAATTTGGGAAGATGTTTCAATGGAATTTATTGTTGGGCTGCCTCAATCCAACAAACTTGACACCATAACGGTAGTTGTGGATCGTTTAAGCAAAATATGCTCATTCCTTGTGCTAGCTCACCCATTCACGGCCAAGGGAGTTGCAACCTTGTTTTGCAAAGAAATCGTACGTCTTCACGGGTTTCCACATTATATTGTTTCAGATCGGGATGCCATTTTTCTTAGTAATTGTTGGCAGGAGATGTTCCAGTTGAGCAATACTACCTTGAAGATGAGTATCGGGTATCATCCACAAACAGATGGCCAAACCGAGGTGGTCAACCGCTGTTTGGAGGCTTACTTGCATTGTTTTGCACATGAGCAACCTGCTCGTTGGAGTTCATTTTTATCTTGGGTTGAATACTCCTATAATACCTGGTACTACACCTTTACGGGTATTACACCGTTTACTGCTATTTATGGTCGTCAACTGCCTTCATTCCATCCATATGTCATTGGTGATACCAATAATGCTGAATTGGAAGTCCAGTTGATCAATCGTGATGATATGTTACGGATCTTGAAGGATAATCTTCAACGTGCACATGACCGTATGAAAAATCAAGCTGATAACAAAAGGCGGGATGTCTCATTTGACGTGGGAGATGTCGTGTTCCTAAAAATTCAGCCCTATCGTTAGCACAACTTAGCAAAAAGAAAGTTTGAAAAGTTGTCTCCCTGATTTTTTGGCCCTATCGGGTCATCCGTAAAGTTGGGGCTGTCGCTTATGAGTTAGAACTGCCACCGGACTCAAGGGTACATCCAGTCTTTTTTGTTTCTATGCTGAAACCAGTCCGTGGTCAAATACCATCCACGTCTATTGTTCCTCTCCCAGTCACTAAAGATTGGGATATCGACCTCCAACCACAATCTATTGAGGCTCATCGATGGGTAATTGAAGCAGGCCAGCCGACACTTGAGTTACTCATCTCTTGGTATCACCGCCCTAAGGAAGAAGCCACCTGGGAAAGTTATGACTCATTGGCAGAGCAATTTCCTTCGTTCTGACTTGAGGATAAGTCGTTTTACCAGAACGAAAGTATTGATAAACCACTTAAAGTCTACTCAAGAAAACACAAGTATCCAATTAAGGCAAATGGGTCAATGGACCAATTCCAGTGGGTTTTTGACCCGTACATTAAGATGGCTAAATTATAGAAAGTTATTGTCAAGGGCCGAATTAGTGGGAGTCAAAAGTCAAGAGCTAATTTCTTGGGAAAGCAAAGACATATGCAAGATTAGTGGAGGAAATCCCTGGTGATATTTTAGTATAAATAAAGCTAGGATCTTGTTTATTTTTCATTGTCTAACTTATCTATTTCCATTGTAATTTGGAGAGTAGCCCCTCTCAGAATTGGGCCAACCATTATCCTAGTTCTAATAGAATCCCAACCTATTCAAGATTATAATTCTAGTTCCTATCACACTACTACTTCAAGTTTATGTATTGGCTGTAGGTCTTAATATTTTCTAGTCATATTTTGACATATAGTTATTTGCAATTGAGTTATTTGGTGGACGTAGTAGCAAATATTCCTGTAAGTAAAAGCAAAGCGGTTGAGAAGAGAGTAAAACCAAACAAGACAGGTAAGTTCAGTTATAACAACCATATGCAACCTACCTCGGTATTGTACTCAAGAAATTAAACAATCCTGCACAGAGATGGATTCATCGGCCACGGATAGACTAGACAAACTAAATGGAAGTGATGGATATTTTGGTCAGTGTCCAAAGCTGCAATGAACAATTGAAGAGGCACTTACCAAAGCCACGAGAACATGAGATGGTTAATTGGGACTTCTATTGTTGTGTGTGTGTGTGGGGGGGGGGGGGTTGGGGTCAGAGATGAGAGTAAAAGAAGTAGGTGACTTCCGGAGACAATACTAGAGCTTCAGATTGTAAATGTATAGGACTTGAATATGAAAAGAGAGAAAAAAAGGTAGATACGAAAGCATGATATTGTAAATATTCAGCAAAACCAACATACAATAATGTTATCTTGTTGTCAAATAGTTATGCCATGATGGAGATTATATTGAGTACGTTTGTTTGTTTGTCTATGATAGCAAAATAAACACACCAACATACGATAATGTTTGTCTATATTCAGCAAAACCAACATACGATAATGTTATCTATGTTTCACTTCATGTATAATTTTGCTAAAATTTCTTCCTTATACTGTTATTTTGTAACTTTGGAGATATATGACTTTCAACATGTTTCTTTAAAAGGGTGACTGTTCTTGTATGATATGCTAAATGCTGTCATATCTACCTTGATTTTTAGTACTCAAATACTTGTCGTAATTCGAAGTTTCCTTGTATTAACATACCATGAAATACATACAAGTTACAATATATAATTTTTATGCAGTGGGGTAGGAAGCCTGCATTGCAATGCCACAAATGCCTTCTTTAGCGGCAACATCTCTTTGCATCATTATGTACCCCTCTTGACCCCAGCTTGTTCCCCAGGAGTTCTTCACCAACCAATACTTAGTCCCATCAGAAGTCGTCCCATAGCCAACTGCAGTAACACCATGGTCAAGTTCGGTGCCACAGTCTCCTGTAAACACACCGCTAGAGTAGAACTGGAAGTCGGCGCCACTAGCATCAATAGCAACAGAGACGGGCTGACTAGCCACCGCTTTTAGCAGTGCACTTTCGCTATTAGCAGGAACATCTTCATGCCCGGTAATTGTGGCAGCATGGTTAGATGCCTCTTTGCTATTGCAGGTGCCATCAACTCCTTGGTACGGGTAGTTGTTCTCCGTAGTAAGGCCTTTATTTTTCACAATGAAATCAAAGGCATCGTCCATAAGACCACCCTCACATCCCTGATCTACACCACTAGTGTCACAGTCCACGAGCTCTTGTTCGGATAACGACACTAGTTTACCCGTCTTTAGTTGGGTTATTCCTTCCATAGCTGCCACAGCCGAAAACGCCCAACAACACCCTACATATCATCACAAAATACAAAAATCAATAAATATGGAATGTGGTTTTGTTGAAAGTCTTTCCATAACAATATAAATTCGGATATGTTCTTACCACATTGACCTTGGTCTTTGACAGGGGTTACTGCACCTTTCTTTCTCCAGTCCATTGATGCTGGAACTGCTGTCACGTTTTCATACCTGAAAGAAGAGGTTTTTGGGGAGCATTCATGAGCCTTGAACCGGTTCCTTGTGGTCCTGAACTCTTCATTTGTAAGGTCTGCAAATTCATTGACTGCTAGTTTGTATCCTTTGTTCATGGCATTGTTGAATGACTCAATATACCGAACGTTCTCCTGATAAATCTTTGAACGCCATTCTTTCTCAGCACTGTCTTTGTACACGCGTCCATAACGAACCATCCACTGCTCGTGGGTTTGATAGCTTGAGTATTCTGTGAGCAAGCGCGATGCAGCATGTGAAAGCAATGTAGCTGAGAGGAAGAGTAAAAGCAAACAAGCAAGGGAAGTTCGGTTTGTGGATGACATGGTGTTGGAAGGTATAAGAAAGAAGATAAAACGATTGAGCTGGAATGAAGTCTTTACCCAGAGGTTGGCTTTATATAAACTGAAACCGTTTCGTCCATGCATGCAAAATTCAAGTTTGTGGAAGATAAGATGGTCTGATTTTGATATATAATTAATATAATATGACCGAGTAACGTAGTGTGTATGTTGTGTTTAGATGGATGATTTATCAATCTAAGCTGCTTGGATTTTTATTCTCGACTCTATCGCTGAAAAGCATAACTAAAGAGCACTAATTTGTTTTTTCCAACATACGCATAGACGGGTTATATAATACGTATATAACTATGTTTCAAAACATTATTTCGCCAGTATTTTGGAATGTAGGCGTGTCAAATTTCTAAAAATTTGTCCAATCGTTTTGTAATAGATTTATATATTTGTTTTTTGTAACCTTTTCAATTTTCTACGTTTGTTGGACTTTTAAATGTTCCATATGCAAAATTGAATGCATGCATGCTTTCAAAGAGAGGTCTGCATGTCTCTTAAGATCAAGTTTAGCCTTGCTTTCCGCACACTTTCAATTGTCTTTAACATACTTTTATAGTATGCAAGGAAAGATATGCAACCTAAGTGATGTATTCTAGACACTAAACCATCACTGAACAGTGGACTGATGCTTCTTAAGGCATGCTGACTAGTTAAATTAAAACTAGGGTTGTGCATGGTCGGTTTGGTTCGGTTTTGGCTTAAAACCGAAACTAAAAACCGATATTTCGGTTTCTAGGTTTTTAAAACCGTTCGGTTTCAGTTTTTCGGTTTTTGATTTTTGGTTTAAACTTTTGTTTTGGTTCGGTTTTTGGTTTTTTTTTTCGGTTTTACCAATTGTGCTTCAAGTTTTAGAAAAAAATTGTTTTTAAAGTAATTAATTTAAGACAAAAACTTTTGCCTTACATTATTTGTTTATCTCTAAATATAATCTATATATTTTTATAATTTAGTTGACATTAAAATTAAATGCAATTCATAAAATATAAGAATAATATATTCAATAAAACATTTTAATCTATCAATTCAAATAATAAAAAATTAAATATTATTCTTGAAACATAAATATTTAATCTTTTTTAGATAACACAAGTACAATAAGTAACTAATAGGCTAATAATTTTTATAAGTATATGATTACACCTTAAAATTCACAAGTTTGATTATATGGTTCTGGTTCGGTTTTTGTTACAAGCAAAACCAAAACCGAACCGAAAAATTCGGTTTTAAAAGAATCATCAAACCAAACTGTTGGTTTTCTAACGGTTTTGGTTTTATCGGTTCGGTTGCGTTGATTATTTTGGTTATGGTTTAGTTATTTTAGTTTTTTGCTCACCTCTAATTAAAACTACAGTAACAAACTCATTTTTATTTGTAGTGAAAATTATGAAGAAAATTTGAGTAAATAGTTGAAAAGTCACTTTTTTAAGTAGTGAAATTGTTAATTGGAGCAGGGGGTGGGGGCAAGTGAAAGATATAGGTGAATTTTTTTGAGGATATATGATAGAAACTAGAAAACCGATTAACTAAAATCGGAAAAAAACAAGGGATAGTTGGCCTAATTCGAGATAGACAGATCTCGATAAACAATAACATGATACTTAAATACTAGACAAAGAAAAATAGATCACTATAGGATTTTTTTCTTGTGGATTGCCGGAAGCTTTACCTATATTTTAGCTGCTTATGAAATAGTTGTTGAATTTAGACATGGAGATAATTTGAGATAATTGTTTAAATTAGGGGCCAATTTGGCATTTCATCTAAAACTATAGCTATTACATTGATCCTTCAAATTCGATTGCTATCAATTTATCATAACTTCCTGTCTGGTAAAACTACTTGTCCTCAAGTCGATTAAGTGAGAGCGGATGTGTTCCGAGCATCAGTTGTTTCTCAAATGCTTCAATGCCAAGGTTGTGATAGGTAGCATAGTTGTGAGCTTTCGGTTACAATCCTTGAGCTTATGTTCTTGACCACTGACAGTGAATATTATAAACTTTTTAGCCCAATTTGCTTGAACCGTATTTAGGACTTCCAACCATTGAATGCCTAGTACCATTTTAGCGGCTTCTAGGGAGAATGGAAAGAAGTCTTGTGTGATGAGAAGTATTGACAATTTTAACGAGATATCCTTGCACATCTGGTTGCATCAGATAACATTTCCATCACCTATTTGAACACTGAAGGGTGTGATAAACGGGGAGATAACACTGTAGGTTGTTTACTAGCTTATCCTAAATAGAATTATGGGTCGACCTACTTTCAATCAACACTAACACCTTAGTTGTACCTATAACTATTTGATGCTTCATTATAGTTGGTGTAGACTGGCCAAAGAGAGCGTGAAAGTTGATCCCAACCATTTCACCTAAGCTATTATGCTTTTCTGTTGTTGCTTATCACCACCAACAACGAACTCTATGACTTTGGAAGTTCCCAATTTGTAGTGATGCCCTAGATCGAATTTCTCCCACGTCAAAAGCACAACCTTTTTGTAAATCAAAATGTTTCTCCTCATTAGAAATGTGAAGAGGGGAAATGCATGAAGGGGTTTTGGCTAGGATGTTAATGGCTGAAATGTCATGACCGATGAAGAAGTTTTGGAGTGGGTTTTGAATTTTGCCTAAATCGGTTGTAATGCTCTTGATTCGAATTCTAATGCTAAACTCAAAGCACTTACATGGTTTGTGGATTCGAACATCTGCCCTTAGTTCCTCCTTCAACCCTTTTAAGAATACTCCCAACATATTATGTTCTGTCCAGTTTGAAGCCCAAGATAATCTTCTAACAAACTCTTGCCTATACTTTTGGACTGACCCATTTTGTTTAATGCTGCATAGGTACTTGTTAGAATTTTGCAATTCTACAGGGCCAAAACTTTTAGTCAGGGCATTTACCAATTCTTCTTAAAAGGTTATTGATTGCAACTATGAAAAGAAATCTAGCGTGTCTTCTTCCAAGTGTATTAAAGCAACATAAACATTCTCCTCATCGGTAATGTCGTGGTATCCGAGGAACTTTTCTGCCTTTAAAATCCAGCCGCGTGGGTCACCGCTACTAAAAGTGGGAAAAATGATTTTTGTAGAAAGCCTAAACCGGTGATTGTGGCTACATGAGCTTTTTCCTTTTTCATACTACTCGAATTCATCATCATAGCAGCTAAATGGTCTGCGTGGTTTATATTTAGGATTGGCTTGTTATTAGAGCTCCGCGTTATTGTCTTTCAAGTTTTTAAAGGACTCCAATCGTGAGGCAATGGTTGCAAGTTGTGCAGCTATCATATCACGATTAGAACCACCTTTTGGTGAAGTATTGTTACTTTGGGTCTGCACCATCGTGACCACAAAATCAATAATAGATACTGGAATCGATTTACTGAAATCGAGAAAGCAAGGGTTACTTGGCCTCGTTTGAGATAGGCAGATCTTTAAATACAAGAACACGATAATCAAAATCATAGACATATAAAAAAAGATGACAATAGGCCTATATATTCTAGTAGATTGCTAGAAGCTTTCTTTTTTTACTTTAAGCTTTGAAATAGTTATTGAAATTAGACATGGAGGTAATTTGGGATAATTACTTAAGTCAGTCATGGAGGTGATTGTACATCAAAGAGGGTCAATTTGGAATCCCATCTAAAACTATAGCTATTCCATTGATCCTTCCGATTCAGTTCTTGTCAATATAATTGGATCATTGTGTAAAAAACGTATTCTTCTTTTTAATCCAATACTTCATTTTAATCAATATCATTTGCTACTTTAACCTTAAGACAATCTCAAATAATTAATATCACATTATGATAAACCACCAGAAGTCTACTCAAGAAAACACAAGTATCCAATTAAGGCAAATGGGTTAATGGACCAATTCTAGTGGGTTTTTGACCCGTACATTAAGATGGCTAAATCATAGGAAGTTATTGTCAAGGGTCGAATTAGTGGGAGTCAAAAGTCAAGGGATAATTTCTTAGGAAAGCAAAGGCATATGCAAGAATAGTAGAGGAAATCCGTGGGTGATATTTTAGTATAAATAAAGCTAGGACCTTGTTTATTTTTCATTGTCTAAATTATCTATTTCCATTGTAATTTGGAGAGTAGCCCCACTCGAATTTGGCCAACCATTATCCTATTTCTAATAAAATCCCAGCCTATTCAAGTTTATAATTCTAGTTCCAATCATTTGGTTCCATTGCCGGGAACTTTTACGAAGATGGTTCAGACCCGGAACAACCAAATGGATAGCGATCTTAGCTAGAGTGATCCAATCACCACTCAGTTAGCTGCCATTGTTGCAAAACTTGACGCGATGAAATCACTTAAAGAGGACATGGCAACCTTTATGCAACAGTCTCAATCGGGCAATAAATCCAGCCATGGCAGAAACCGATTTGAAGAAAGTGACAGTTCTTGGCGATCACAACAACAATTCCGACCCTACCATAAGATTGACTTCCCGACATTCAGTGGAGGCGACCCGAGAGGATAGATAATAAAGGCGGAAAAGTATTTTCGTTTCTACAATACCATCGAGGAAGAGAAAGTTGATATAGCAGCAATGCATTTAGATGGGGATGCCTTGGATCTATACTCCTGGTTATCAACTGAACAGGAGATAACTTACTGGGAAGAATTGATAAGTGCACTGCAGCAACATTTCAGACCACAGGAATTTTAAAATCCCGACGAATACCATTGTAGTATCTGTAACACCCGGTTATTTCTTAAAAAGAAAAGAAAGAATAAGAGTTGAAAAATAAAAAAAGGAAATGTCAATAAACCCAAGTTGAGGGGTTAAAAGTGTAAAAAAGGACAAAAGTACAAAAAGTTGGTGTAAAGGTGGGCATGGCCGCCCACCCTCACTTCCCATCACCTATTTTCACTTTGGATTAGAGAGAGAGCAGAAACACTCTCGGTTGAAGAAGAAGAAGAAGAGGAAGAGGATTGAATTCAAGGTAAGAATTCAAGGTTTTAAGTGTTCATGCTGGGTTTTTGTCTCGGTTACATGCTTATGTGCTTATGTGTTTGTGTGTGTGTGTCCGTGTGTGTGTGTGTGTGTGTTTTGGTGTGTTTTTAGGTGTTCGAACTCATTTGCAAACGGGTTAGAAGGAAGATACACCCAAAGTGCACTAGGTGAGTTTCTAGACCCCGGTTTTACTTGTTTTATACTCTTCTTGGGGCTGAAAATGTATTAAAACGATTTTCAAATGTTTATGCATGTATACCCGTATGTATTATGCATGTTTGATAATGATTCTTATATGCTTATAGGTTGTTCATGCTTAGAATAGCCTTGGTAAGCTTAGAACAGATAGGCTTGATGTTTGGATTCGAAATTATCCTAGAAACATATTGAACAGCAGGTTCATGCGCCTAATAAGGCCCATGCGCCTAGAATCGCCTTAGAAGTGATTAAGTGTATCTCATGCACCTGAACAGTGCCCTCATGCGCCTAGAAGTTTAGTCAGACACCTAAGTGTATGGCCATGCGCCCCAATAGTACCCATGTCTCTGAATAACCCCATGCGCCTAAGTTTCCATACGCCCAGATAGCCCATGCGTCTAAGTGTCCATGCATCCGAATGGGTCATACGCCTGAATAGTGTCCATGCGCCTGAATGGTTCATGCGCCTAAGTGTTAAAGCAGTTAAGTGTTGGCTTGATGCGCCTGTATAGTGATGAAGCGCCCAAACAGGGCCCATGCGCCCAAATAGTGTCTAAGCGCCTAACACTTAGAATTTATTTCCGAATTTTTGGGAGTCTGTGCTTTTAGGGTTTTGACCAAGGTTTGACTAGGTTTTATTAATGATGGGTTTCATGCATGATTATGATTGTTCCTTATTATTGTTATTAATAATATTGTTATTAATAATAATATTATTATTAGTATTATTAGTATGTGACTTTACGTGGTGTGCTTATAATCGTAACGTAAAGTATTACTAATAATAAAGAGGAAGAGCAATGAAGAAGAGAAGTGGAACTTTAATAAAATGTTAACAAGTCTTGCAAGCTTACAGAAGGTACACGACCATGTTGTCGTTAGCTCAACCGTGATGCGGGTTAGCTACCCTATTATGCACACGGGGCCGGTCAATTGAGATTGGGGACCCTTGCAGCATACCCTAGGTGTCTGGGTCGGCCTTGTATACAGTATATAGAGCCCCTTGTGGAAAAAAGGGCCCAACACCATTTCCCCCGCGCATACAGGTTAAGGTATTGCTCATTGGTCCATACAGATAGTGAAAGATAAAGATAAAAGAGTACAAAGTAAACAAGGAATACAGTAAAGAGATAAAACATTACCTAATTGTATAGTTAATGCGTGCTCATGTATAAAGAGATGAAGTTTTCATAGAAAAGAGTATTTTCATATGTCTACCTACAGAAAGTATTTTATTACTTTTAAAACTAGAACTCATTCAGCAATGCTGACTTTTATACATTTTCTGTTGGTAGGTAAATATTGCTGAGGATGGCACGAGGGTGAAGCTACTCGGCAGGGAAAGACTGACATCCATTCATACTTATTATTGCTGTTTTTTTGTAATGCAATTAAACAATTCTTTTGTATTCGATTAAACAATAGTGTATTGCTCAACAACAGTGTTTTAATGAAATAAATGGTTTTTGAGAAATGATTCTGCTGCTTAAGTTTGTAAATTTATAATGTTTTTAATGTATTTATGCTGTGAATGACCAAATGTGAGGTCTCCGGGAACGGGACCTTACAAGTTGGTATCAGAGCCAAAGTTTAAGAGAATTGGGTTAAATAAATTTTTTAAAACCTAAACTTAAATTGAAAATGGGACAATTGGAGGGATGTTAGCCCGAGCAACTACGTGCCATCAGGGATGTCTTTTCTTAATGTTAACCGGTATTATGTGCGCATGCTATGTGATTTATGTGCTCTTAGTAGATTTAGATACTGATTAAGTCAGGATAGGAAATGCTTGGGGTATGAAGAGTAAAGTAAGTGGCTAATCACAACTAGCCACTGTAATTAGGGACTTACTATACTTGACATGAACTGAGTTGTTACCTTGAATGACCGTGTTAGTGTTTGAATCTTATAGCATGTTAGAGGATGGCTGGACGAAAATATTCCAAGACTCCTAGAGGTAGAGGCCATCCACGTGTGACTAGGAGTAGTGCTAAGGCTCCTGAGACGACCCATGAGAACCCAGAGGTTCATGGCCAGAGCGAAGAGAATGAGAATGCTAGCTTGAATGCCTCAGCTAGGGAGGCGATTGCTGATGAAGTACACCAGGTCATGTAGACAGTCTTACCGTCTGTGGTGACTGAAGTCATCAGGGCTGTGAGAAGCGAGGAGAGGAAGGAGAAGGAGAATAGAAAGGGGTCAACGGGCAGTTTTGGAGATCAGTAAGTGCCGCGAGGACCAAAAGGTGAAGTTTGCGACTCACTCTTTCGTCGATTCAGCACTGTGTTGGTGGGACAATATTGTCCAAGCTGAGGGTGCCAGAGCCATCGGGAAAATGCGATGGAAGGAGTTTAAGCAGTTGGTGATCGAGGAATTCTGTCCTCACAGGGAACTCGGTAAAATCGAGAGGGAGTTCTTGCAACTTGAAGCGGGAACCATGACCCACCAGCAGTACACCACTAAATTCAACGAGATGGCGAGGCTGGTGCCGGATCAGGTGACGCTGGTGTCAAGAAAGATCAAGAGGTACATCCAGGGACTACCGACTGATATTCGCAGACACCTGATTGCTGCTTAGCCAGGTACCTTTCGATCGGTGGTGGATTTTCCGGGTAGATTGTATGATTAGCGAGAGGAGACTGTGGTGGAGGTGAAGAAGACGAGTGGGGATGGTAAAAACTGGAATGGGAAGAGGTTTGGACGTGGTGGTTTTACTACGAACAACAAGAAGATGAAGGTAGACGACCGTGGGGTGTCGTCAAGATCAGGGCTGAAAAGGTGTGGCAGATGTGGAAAGGAGCATACCGGTGAGTTTAGGATGGGAATGAATGTATGCTTCAGGTGTGGCAAGCCTGGCCACATCGCTAGAGACTGTAAGAAGCCGAGGGCGGAGATCTCTGGAGCGGAGAAGAATAAGCCGAAGGAAGGAGGGCAGAGGGCAGGCGCTAGAGCTTACACCATGACCCGGGAGGAAGCCAGAGCTGATCCCGATGTCGTGTCAGGTATGTTTCTAGTAAATCAAACTTGTGCCTCTATATTGTTTGATTCCGGTGATAGTAGGAGTTTTATTTCCACTGCTTTTTGTGCTAAGTTGCCTATTAGTAGTAGAAATGTCAGTGAACCATTCGATGTAGAAACCGCTATTGGCAAGTCCACGAGACTTACTGACATGATAGAGGACTGTGCTATAGAACTAGAAGGTCATAGGTTTGCTGCTAGGCTACACGTGATGCCCCTAGGTGGATTTGATGTAGTACTAGGGATGGACTGGTTAGCAACCTATGAAGCAAACATCGTATGTCGCAAGAAGATGATTCGATTAGTTGCGCCTGATGGGAGTTTGGTTATGATTTATGGAGATCGCGTTACTACGATCCCAAGGGTGATTTCGATGGCGGTGGCGGGGAAGTGCATGAAACGTCGATGTAGTGCCTACTTGGCCTACATAAAAGATGTGGATGCGTCAGTACCACAATTATCTGAGGTGCCAGTGGTGTGTGACTTTCAATGACTTATTCCCGGAAGACTTACCCTGCGTGCCACCGGATCGCGAGATTGAATTCCAAATTAATTTGATACCCGGTGCTCAACCTGTTGCCAAAGCACCATATCGATTAGCTCCGACTAAGATAAAGGAACTCATGAGCCAATTGCAGGAGCTGATGGATAAGGGATTCATTCGACCGAGTATCTCTCCGTGGGGTGCTCCGGTATTGTTTGTAAAGAAAAAGGACGGGAGTATGTGAATGTGCATCGACTACCGAGAGCTGAACAAGTTGACGGTGAAGAATCGGTACCCGTTACCAAGGATTGATGACTTGTTCGACCAGCTCCAAGGTGCCAGTTGGTTCTCGAGGATAGATCTACGATTTGGCTATCATCAATTGAAGGTGAAGGAACAAGACATTCCTAAGACAACATCCGTATGCGTTATGGACACTACGAGTTCCTCGTTATGTCTTTTGGCCTAACTAACACGCTAGCTGCCTTTATGGATTTGATGAATCGGGTGTGCCGGCCTATGTTGGATAGATCAGTGATTGTGTTCATTGATGATATTCTGATCTACTCAAAGAGCGAAGAAGAGCATGCCGGTCACATTTGGGAGGTGTTGGAGACATTAAGAAGGGAGAAGTTGTATGCCAAATTCTCCAAGTGCGCGTTCTGGTTGCGAGAAGTTCAATTCTTGGGTCTTGTGGTGAATCCTGATGGAATCATGGTGGACCCGACAAAGGTGGAGGCAGTGATGCAATGAAAGTCTCCAAAGACGCCATCCGAGATTCGTAGTTTCTTGCGATTGGCGGGATATTATCGAAGGTTCATTCAGGACTTTTCCAAGATCGCTTCTTCACTAACCAAGTTGACCAGAAAGGATGTAAGGTTTATATGGGGTCAAGCTCAAGAGAAAGCATTCGAGGAGTTAAAGGCAAGGTTGACTCAAGCTCCTATTCTATCATTACCTGAAGGAAGCGAAGATTTGGTGGTCTACTCTGATGCTTCCTACTTAGGGTTGGGGTGCGTGTTAATGCAGAGAGGGAAGGTTATAGCTTATGCATCCCGACAGTTGAAAGTTCATGAGGTCAATTATCCCACTCATGAATTGGAGCTAGCAGCCGTGGTCTTTGCATTGAAGATTTGAAGGCATTATCTCTACGGGACGAAGTGCACCATTTTCACTGAACACAAGAGCTTGAAGTATTTCTTTGAGCAAAAGGACCTGAACATGAGGCAGAGAAGATGGTTGGAGCTCATAAAAGATTATGATTGTGAGATCCATTACCATTCGGGCAAGGCTAACGTGGTGGCTGATGCCCTTAGCCGAAAGGAGAGGCCCAAGCCAATTCGGGTGAAAGCATATCAACTGATCATGACCTCTGATGTGATGAAGCAAGTCAAAGAGTTTTAAGATGAGGCACTGAAAGAAGATCATTGATCAAAAAACTTGATGGGTGTGCGAATAGTATATATATTTTGATAAAGATTTATTGCACAGATTCAGTTTTAATTGGTTATTACTAATACTAAACCACACACACAAAAGGCAGTGTACCTGTCATGTGGTAATATAGTGTTGGTAAGAACCGAGTATCAATCTGTGGACACACCTAGCCTACTCAACAAACTTGATGTTTGACTATCAGATTTGGTTTTTGTTAAAGAAAATGATAATTTGCATTGGAAAGATTTTTAGGATTTAAAAATAGACAATAATAGAAAGAAAGTAAACTAAGAATTGAAGCGTTTGGATTTAAAACCAGGGAATAAAAGTTATCATCCTAACTACACTCCACTTATGTAGCCGTGATGAATTGGTGGTGTGATTTAAAGATATGGATTAATGTAATTGTGTTAATGTTTATAAAGATGAGCTGGCACGATTTCTCGTCTATCCTTTTGCCGTAGTGACTTGATCCTTTCAGGCTGAGTTTTACTACTCAGATCAAAGCCCTAGTAATGTAGGTAAATCTTTTATGACCTATTTGACATACGATTTCTGAAAACATAACTTAATGTCAAAAAGAGAGTTGATCAGGTTCATTCCTAACATACCATTAATTTTAGAAAATCGTAACAATTACTGAAGTTTCCGAACTAATAAAAGGGAACCCGCAAATGATCAGAAAGTTAAAGTGATATGATTTCTAATAACCATTTCTAGTTCATTAGCCATGGATTTATTATGAAGACCAGTTTCGCGAATGAAAGTTAATCATACGGTTTTTCAACTTTGTATGACGATCTCAATCACAAACCATAAATTTATAACTTCCCATTCAAATGTAGATGCTACCCATCAATAGTTTTCCCAAGACCACCATAACATTAACATAATATTTATCACACCACTAGTTCATCACAAATTACATAATTTTCATCCGATTAGGATGATAAAAAGAGTAGCTCGTAATGAGCTTGAACATAACAACATATAACAAAGAAGATAGATATGTAATCATCGGTGAAATGGAACAAACAAATCGATAATCCACAATGGATGGCGTTTAGATGATCCCGAGCTTCTTCCAAGTGTTGTATGCACATCCGAGCCTCCAAATGATCTTGAAGTCTTGATTCTCGAGAGAGTTCTGCAGAGTAACTCTCCCACCAAAGCTTTCCAAAAATGGTGAACTTAGGCTTTTATTTATAGGCTTTCCGGAGTGTTTAAGCATGACCCCGTGCCTAAAAGGCATGGCCCTGTGCTAGTACAATGCTTACGAAAGTTGGTTGGCTCATACATGCAGGTTGTGTCGGGCACGACCCCCTGTTGGAGGTAGGGCACGACCCCGTGTCTACTTTTAGGGAACAGTACTTTTGTCCTTGTCAGATGTCCAAACACGGGGGTGTGTTTCTGGCAAAGCATAGGGGTGTGCTTAAAGAGGCACGACCCCATGCTTTGCCAGAAACACACCCCCGTGCTAAATTAACACACCCCCGTTTATGGACATTTGACATGGACAAAAGTATTGTTCCCTAAAAGTAGACACGGGGCCGTGCCCCACCTCCATCACGGGGCCGTGCCCGACACAACCTGCATGTACGAGCCGACCAACTTTCGTAAGCATTGTACTAGCACGGGCCGTGCTTAAACACTCCGGAAAGCCTATAAATAGAAGCCTAAGTTCACCATTTTTGAAAAGCTTTGGTGGGAGAGTTACTCTAAAGAACTCTCTCGGGACTCAAAACTTTAAGATCATTTGGAGGCTCGGGAGGTGCATACAACACTTGGAAGAAGCTCGGGATCATCTAAACGCCATCCATTATGGATTATTGGTTTGATTGTTCCATTTCACCGATGATTACATATCTATCTTCTTTATTATATGTTGTTATGTTCAAGCTCATTATGAGCTAAACTCTATTTATCATCCTAATCGGATGAAAATTATGTAATTTGTGATGAACTAATGGTGTGATAAATATTATGTTAATGTTATGGTGGTCTTGGGAAAACTATTAATGGGTAGCATCTACATTTGAACCGAAGTTATAAATTTATGGTTTGTGATTGTGATCATCATACAAAGTTGAAAAACCGTATGATTAACTTTCATTCGTGAAACTGGTCTTCATAATAAATCCATGACTAATGAACTAGAAATGGTTATTAGAAATCATATCACTTTAACTTTTGATTATTTACGGGTTCCCTTTTATTAGTTCGGAAAATTCAATAATTGTTATGGTTTTCTAAAATTAATGGTATGTTAGGAAGGAACCTGATCAACTCTCTTTTTGACATTAAGTTATGTTTTCAAAAATCGTATGTCAAATAGGTCATAAAAGATTTACCTACATTACTAGGGCTTTGATCTGAGCAGTAAAACTCAGCCTGACAGGATCAAGTCACTACGGCAGCAACATAGACGAGAAATCACGCCAGCTCATCTTTATAAACATTAACACAATTACATTAATCCATATCTTTAAATCACACCATTAATTCATCACGGTTACATAAGTGGAGTCTAGTTAGGATGATAACTTTTATTCCCTGGTTTTAAATCCAAACGCTTCAATTCTTAGTTTACTTTCTTTCTATTATTGTCTACTTTTAAATCCTAAAAATCTTTCCAATGCAAATTACCATTTTCTTTAACAAAAACCAAATCTGATAGTCAAACATCAAGTTTGTTGAGTAGGCTAGGTGTGTCCACGGATTGATACTCGGTTCTTACCAACACTATATTACCACACGACAGGTACACTGCCTTTTGTGTGTGTGGTTTAGTATTAGTAATAACCAATTAAAACTGAATCTATGCAATAATCTTTATCAAAAAATATATATACTATCTGCACACCCATCAAGTTTTTGGCGCCGTTGCCGGGACACACGGCAGTTTGAAAGACAAACTAAATTTTTGACTGTCTTGTATATAACTTGTTAATATATTTTTGTTTAAACTTCATTTTTATTTTTAGATAGTTTACCCTAGTTAGTTTAGTTACTTTTTCCTGATTCATTTTAAGCCTTAGTTAGTTTATGCTTCTTTAAGTTAGTGTATGTCCGACTCGTCTAGTTCTGAACTTATTCCGCATCTTCCGGAACCCGAACGACTTTTCCGTCAAAGATTGCGCAAAAGATCACAACAAGCAGCACTAGTCATTGAAGAAAATATTTTGGAAGATACACCATCCGAAGAAGACATGGCTAACCAAGACGAGGAAATGAAGATGACATACTATGCCACACCGTCAATAGATGGTTATGAGTCTAGTGTTGTCCAACCAGCAATAGTGGCCAACAATTTTGAGATTAAGTCTAGTATTATCCAACTCGTAGAAAACTCTGTTCAGTTCCATGGGTTACAAGACGAAGATCCTAATGCTCACATATCATGATTCCTTCGTATCTGTGCTACCTTCAAAATCAATAACTGTTCAAACGATGCCATTCGACTAAGACTTTTTCCATTTTCACTTCGAGGCCGAGCCATCGATTGGCTTGATTCACTTCCGCTTGGTTCCATCACCACATGGGCGGAAATGGCTGAACAATTCCTTTGAAATACTTTCCACCCGATCGCATAGCCAAACTAAGAACCAGCATCACAAGTTTTTGCCAAGGCGACGATGAATCATTACACGCAGCATGGGAGAGATATAAAAGTCTCCTTCGGAGATGCCCACATCACGGACTTGATCTGTGGCTGCAGTGTCAAACCTTTTACGATGCAATCAGCGGAGCCCACAAGCAAGCGGTAGACCAAAGTGCGGGATGAGATTTTGGAAGTGTCACGCCAACAGAATCATACCAAGCCTTAGAAAGAGCAGCTAAGAAGAGCTTTGCTTACAATCCCTTAAGAACCAAACCTAGTTCTAAAGGTATTCATCAAGTTGACTCTAAAACCTAATTGCAGCCCAATTAGAAGCTCTAACAAAAAAATTCAAACAATTGCAAAGCGAGCTAAGGAAAACTCCAACACGATGCAACATATGTGGAAATTCACACAAGACCAACGAATGCTCACAAGGCATTATGATGGTTGAAGATGTTGACTACGTAGGAGGCCCAACAACTCGAATTATAGAGATGCTGTTAATAACCAACAATCATCTGGATTCAACCGAAGGCCACCTTACGAAAAACAGAAACCACCATACCAAGGTCCAAGAAGTAGTAACCAAGACCGTGGAGCATTATCAATGGAAGACTTATTGCAGCAGTTGTTGTTAACCACACAAGCCACAGATGAGTACATCCGGAAATCTGATCGAAGAAATGAGGAGAGGTTCCAAAGAAACGAAGCTGACATCAAAAGCAACAAAGCATCATTGCAAACCATAGAGCACCAAGTAGGTCAAATAGCACAACAGCTATCCGAAAGACCTTAAGGAGCTTTGCCCAGCAACACTATAACAAACCCTAATTCTCAAGTCAAAGCCATCACCACCAGGAGTGGCAAAACCACTCAAGGTGATGCACCCGCATTACAATCCATCCTTAAAGAGGTAGAAATTGAAACTCCGAGTAATGCGAGTGATAAGCAAAAGCAACCTGTTGTTATTGAAGAACCAATCAAGAAATACGTTCCACCACCACCTTATGTTCCACCACCTCCATATCCAGGTCATTTGAGACAACAAAGAATGGAGGCATAATATGGCAAATTCCTTGGGTTGTTCAAGCAACTCCACATCAATCCGCCCTTGGTGGAGGCCTTAGCACAAATGCCAAACTACGTTAAGTTTCTAAAAGGTGTCTTGTCAAACAAAAAGAAACTGGAAGAGTTATCACACGTAGTTTTGAATGAGGAATGCTCTGCAGTTCTTCAAAACAAACTACCTCAAAAGATGACTGATCTAGGAAGTTTCACCATACCTTGCCTAATAGGAAATATTCTGGTCAGTAATGCGTTAGCTGATTTAGGTGCAAGCATTAACCTTATGCCTTATGCGGTTTTCAAAAAATTAACCTAGGTGAACCTAGACCTACCCGTATGAGCATCCAGTTAGCTGACCGTTCTGTCAAATATCCAAGGGGCATCATTGAAAATCTCTTAGTTAAAATTGACAAATTCGTATTTCCCGTTGATTTTGTGATCCTTGACATGGATGAAGACAAAAATGTTCCACTTATCCTAGGTCAACCTTTCTTAGCAACTACTCGAGCTCTCATTGATGTTTGTACAGGCAAACTCACACTTAGAGTAGATGAGGAGGAAGTAACTTTCGATATAGGCCAATCCATGAAACACCCTCAACATCATGATGATTCACTCTATTACGTTGATGCTTGCGATTCGATCATAAGTTGTCATTTGGAGAAAACTCTTCAAAATGAAGCTTGCAACACTCAATTAATAGAAGTCCAAATCACCGAACCCATTTGTGAGAACCAGATCATTCAAGAACTTGAAGTTGATGAAACATCATTCATCAAGAAGCATTTGAGATCATTGAGCAAGACCTAGAACCAAAAGCCAAACCTTCTATAGAAGACCCTCCAGTTTTAGAGCTCAAAGAACTTCCATCTCATCTCGAATACGCTTTTCTTGAAAACACATCTCAACTTCCTGTCATAATCTCATCCTCCTTATTAGTTGATGAGAAGAACAAGTTTCTCAATGTGCTTAAGGCACACAAACGAGCAATTGCATGGAAAATCATGGACATCAAGGGAATCAATCCATCCTTTTGCACTCATAAAATATTGATGGAAGAGAACTTCAATCCGTCATTCAACCTCAAAGACGTTTAAACCCGAGCATGCAAGAGGTGGTGAAGAAAGAAGTAATCAAACTGCTAGATGCCGGTTTGATTTACCCTATTTTTGATTCACATTGGGTCAGTCCCGTCCAAGTTGTTCCAAAGAAAGGAGGAATGACTGTTGTAACTAATGAGAAGAATGAGTTTATTCCCACTCGTACGGTAACCGGATGGAGAGTTTGCATAGACTATCGCAAACTCAATGATGCCAGAATGAAAGATCACTTCCCTCTTCCTTTCATTGACCAAATGCTTGAGCGATTATCTAGAAAAATGTTCTATTGTTTCTTGGATGGTTTCTCAGGTTATTTTCAAATCCCTATTGCTCCCGAAGATCAAGAGAAGATGACATTCACCTATCCATATGGCACATTTGCTTATCGGAGAATGCCCTTTGGATTGTGTAATGCTTCTGCTACATTTCAAAGATGCATGGTAGCATTTTTCATGACATGATTGAACACTCAATGGAAGTTTTCATGGATGATTTCTCCATCTTTGGAAACTCATTTGAGCAATGTCTTGAAAATCTGGAAAAGATGCTGGTTAGATGTGAAGATTCTAACCTTGTTTTAAATGGGAAAAGTGCCACTTCATGGTTATGGAAGGAATATGTTAGGACACAAAATCTCTCGAGCAGGGCTTGAAGTCGATCAAGCCAAAGTCGACACTATTTCTAAACTTCCACATCCCACAATCGTGAAAGATATCAGAAGTTTCCTAGGTCATGCAGGATTCTATCGTCGTTTCATCAAATATTTCTCAAAAATCGCTCAACCAATGACTCAACTTCTCGAGAAAGATGCTCAATTCGTATTTACTGACGAATGCATTAGTGCATTCAAATTCTTAAAGAGGGGCTGGTAACCGCTCCAATCATGGTTTCCCTAGATTGGACGCTACCATTTGAACTCATGTGCGACGCAAGCATTTCGCGGTAGGAGCCGTATTACGACAAAGGAAAGACAAGCAATTTCACTCAATTCATTATGCGAGCAAAACCCTAAGTGATGCACAAGAAAACTAAACCACCACCGAAAAAGAACTTCTTGCGGTAGTTTTCGCATTTGACAAATTTCGCTCGTATCTCATCCTTTCAAAAACAATTGTTTACTCCGATCATGCAGCCCTTCGTTATTTGTTCAACAAACAAGATGCAAAGCCAAGATTGATTCGTTGGACCCTTCTACTTCAAGAATTTGACATCGAAATTCATGATAAGAAAGAAGCAGAAAATCTAGCGGCTGATCATCTCTCGCGTCTCGAGGATTCAAGTCCTTCACAAACTGAGGAAGCCATAATAAACGACAACTTTCCTCACGAATTCCTTATGCACATTCAATCTTCAATCGATGAACATCCTTGGTTTGCCGATTTTGCAAATTACTTAGCAAGCAGAATCCTTCTCAAAGGAATGACTTCTCAGCAAAAGAAGAAGTTCTTTACTGATATCAATCATTACTATTGGGAAGACCCGTATCTATTCAGAATCGGTGCAGACCAACTCATTCGAAGATGCGTATACGAAAGAGAAGCAGAACAAATTCTAAGGCACTGTCATGAAGGACCCACCGGAGGACATCATGGAGCAACCTTAACAGCTAAAAAAAAATATTTGACTCTGAATTTTACTGGCCCATGATATTCAAAGATGCTCACAACATGGTACACACCTATGATGCATGTCAAAGGGCAACCAATATCTCAACACGGGATGAGATGCCTCAGAAACCTGTTCAAGTATGCGAGATATTTGATATATGGGGTATTGATTTCATGGGGCCATTCCTGGTGTCATTTGGCAATCATTACATCTTGGTAGCAGTTGATTACGTCTCCAAATGGGCTGAAGCTCAAGCCCTGCCTACTAATGATGCTAGAAACGTTGTCAAATTCCTTAAAAACTATTTTCTCATTTTGGTGCCCCAAAAGCTCTAATTAGTGACCGAGGAACTCATTTTTGTAACAATCAGCTCGAACGAGCAATGGCGCATTATGGAGTTAACCATCGCTTTACAACTTCTTACCATCCACAAGCGAATGGGCAAGCTGAAGTCACTAACCGAGGAATCAAACAAATACTTGAGAAAACTGTAGGTCAAAACCACAAGGACCGGTCTATCAAGTTAGATGATGCATTATGGGCTTTTCGAACAGCCTATAAGACTCCCATCGGCACAACACCGTTTAAACTAGTTTATGGGAAGTCGTGTCATCTACCTATGGAAATAGAGCACAAGGCTTTTTGGGCACTTAAAGCAACAAACTTGGACCAAGACCTTGCAGGAAAGAATCGATTCCTACAAATTCACAAATTGGAGGAATTGAGAGAACAAGCATATGAAAACGCTAAGGTTTACAAAGAAAAGACAAGGAAATTCCACGACGCTCGATTAAAGAACACAAAAAGATTTCATGTAGGAGACCGTGTCTTACTGTATAACTCTCGCTTACGTTTATTTCTCGAAAAACTGAAATCACGTTGGTCTGGACCTTATACGATCAAAAACGTGTTTCTGAATGGTGCCATTGAAATTTATAACCACGAAGGTTTAAGTTTTAAAGTAAATGGTCATCATTTGAAACCGTATCAACCAAAATTCCCTCGGAGGAATTACACCTTTGCTTTGACGAAAACTAAGTGTGGGGAAGGGTCGTGCCGAAGACCCGCAACTTAAACGCGACACTTGTGCATAAATTTTTCTTATTTTTTTAACAATTTTTAGGATCTCACAAGCACAAGCACGGGGCCGTGCCTCATCAAGCACGCCCCGTGTCTCTGACAAATTTCTTTCCATGATCTCCGCTGACGACTCTGGGACGTTGCAGGTCGAATTTAAGACGAATTCTGACAAGCATGGGGCCGTGCCTAGCCAAGCACGCCCCCGTGTTCACTTTCCATGACCTGTATATAAATACCACACTTGTTCCATTCTATCATCACACTCACTTCTATTTATAAACATCTGAAAAATGAAAGAATCAAGTCACGGAAGTTCCAACTGGAATCCTGCGATGAAACCGCGTTCTGAAACACGAGAACCAATGACTCAAGAATACTTCTTCAAGATGCATGAACTAATCAAGCAACTGACTGAAATGAACCTCACTGCATCCTAACGCTTAGCTGAACTTATCCAAAAAGTTCAACAGATGAGCGAGGAACTCATTTCCATTAACCGGCAGCTTGCGGAATTGAGCAACCGCACTTCTCACTATCCCATCCCGAACCTTCCACACGAAATGTGTGGAGGTTTCTTTTAGAAGCATTTCGTGATGTGCTAAGTGTGCTGTTGCGCGTTAAAGAGTCTGGTTTTGCTATTTCAGATTCTCGGCTTTTTACGTATCATGTAACCGTAGGACCTTAGGAAATGTAATTTTCCATTTGGCTTGTGTTATTTAACTCTAGGACTCTTTCCGTATCGATTCTGATGATTTGGAAGTGATAAAACTTAACCGGAAAAATTACAAAACGCACGAAACTAAAAAACGGAAGAACAGAAGACTGAAACCAAACATAAAACTTGAACACGGCCCCGTGCTCAAGTAGGCACGCCCTCGTGTTCGACAAAAAATGACACAAGCTGACATATTTCAGCCTTTTGTCTTGTTCCTCTTCAATTTTGCATGATAAATATCGACCTCAATTGCCTGCAAAGTCGTATCCACTTTCATTTTCATCTTGTTTTCCTTTTTTCTTTCATCTTTTCAAGAGTTCTTTCAAGAGTGCTTGATCAAAAGGTTAGTATACTAATTCCTTTGATTATGAAAGTCATTTACATGTAGTTAGGTGATTAGGTCTCTAAACAACTAAAATCCTAGCAATTATGTGTAAAGACTTGTTCTTAAACGTTTTATGGAATGATGAATGCTTTCAACCTACTTGTTCATGTTTATTCTTGTAAGAAGATTAGTGTTAATTAGTATGTTTCGTTAGTTATTAGTTTGTTTAGTTAGTTAATTAGTTTGTTTTCTTTTATTGTTAACAAGACTATCTTCATAATTCGTGATGAAATATTGTTAATCATGTTCAAGAATTCCTAAGTGGTATTAAACATATAATATATTTTGGGTATCTTGAATTATTAACAAATGATTAAAATGTTAAACGTACAATCTTTGATTTTTAAAGCAAGAAAACGTTAAACCCATGCTTAATCAATGATTTACAAACATAACCACGCTTGCTCGAGTCAAGATTCCATGCCTTATCATGTTTACCGCACCCCCACGTTTCACAAAACGCACCCCCATGTTCAACAAGTTTTCCTTGGATGATAAATTTTTAACTATTTTTGAACATGAGTTGAATCATTATGATGTTATGTCTTGAAAAACACATGACTTTCACTAACATCATGAAACTACTCAAGAATTTATTTTGTATAGATTAACTTATTTTGAAATTTCAAGATCATGAATCATCCCTACTTACGTTTTCAAGGGAGCCGCGAGAGATGGTGTCATGATAGACTTCAAAGACTACTACAAAGGGTCGAAAGATCCCTTTACAGCAGATGAAGAAACACTAGGGCAGTCGGACAACTAGAAAGATACAATACATTATTGAGTGTCCAATGGAAGCATTTATTCTCATAAAATAGACCTTCCGTTTATAAACTAACTCTTGAATTTTTAGCATCTTTCAAATTTAGAATGAAAGACTCTGATCCTTGGGATAATTATGCAATTTCATTCAGACTTGCTGGACATTGGCACAAAACATCCATTGCCTTGTTCGATGTCTATCTCGGGATATACACGGAATAGGAAATGGAGGAGGAAGCAGTATCTGGAATGCCAGCGTACCATACCTTCCCAGACGAGGAAAGTAAAGACGCGGAAAGTGGTGCAATGAGGAAAGCATTTTGGGAGCGGATTGGAACCAAAGGGTTCAACTCGAGTAAAACAAAAAGCAGCCAGATACGAGACCAGCTGCTGTGATACATTCATCGGTTACTTAGTTATTCCATAACAGCTCGTGGTCAAAGCGAGGGAGTTGTTAACTTGAGGGACTTGTTCATTTTATATTGTATGGTTAATCAGTTACCATGTAATATTGGGTATTTGTTTTGTAATCTTTTTGCCAGGAATGCGATTGCAGGTGCTCCAACACCTATGTTTGGAGGAAGCTGGATTTTGAACTTATACGAGAGCTATGGTTATAACACTGAGGGAACTGAAGGAGTGATGCCGGGACTGTTAGACTTGAGCATTTGCACAAGTATGTACATGGTGACAAGCCTACCAAATGGGCAGCCAAGATTCATGGATAAGAAAGGACAAATCTGGGATCCGGCGGACCTCGAAGAAATAATTATGGATCTCGACATACCAATACAGCCGGAAGGAGCCGGAGCTGGATCTTCAAGTTCACGTACAAGGGAATTCCCGACCATGTTAGACCTTTACGAGTCAATACAAACAACCAGCGACCATGCAAGGCGATCATTTGAATATGCCAACAAGCCTTCAACCGAGTCGAAAGTCTGCATTCCCGAGTCGACCTCAGCAACGATGTCACGTACATCAGGAACCGAATGTACCATGAGTGGGGGGATATTCCCCCACAAAGCCCTTGAAAACCGTATCATTTTCGGGGACCCGACACAGTTGTTTTGTGCCAATCTATCTTTTAATTTATGTCGTTTTGTTTTTATTTTGTGTGTTTAGGACTTTAACGCTTTTAATAAATTGGTGACATTTCAGGTGATACCGAGGATTCTAACAACGCGAGGCCACCAAACAAACTGAAAATTTCATCATTTTTAGGGGAGTTATTTCATTACCTTTTCTCGATCTTGATTATGTTAATTACATTGAGGACAATGTGAATTTTAAGTGTGGGGATGGGGGTAATGCATTTGACTTTGTTAAAAGGGTCCAAATTTAAAACTTTTAAGAAAAGATCACTTACCAAGTAATTTTTGTGACAAGAAGCCAAAATTAAATTTTTGATAAACCAAATTATAAATATACGTTTTCGGGAAATAAAGAAGTAAATTCATGACGTCCAATTAAAATTGAAATATTTTTTTTTTGTGATATCCTTAAAAGCAATAATCTAATCTAGTAAAATATTTAATCATGTAAAATGAAGCACTTGTATCCAATTCTATCCATATGTGAGTTTATTTTTAGCCTTAAACAACTTTTGCAAATTGCAATTCTACTTTCATTCTGGATTTAATTGAGGGTGCCATATGATACGTGTGATTAGAACTTGCTTTGGGTATGCATTTCAAGACCTTAATTAGTATTTGTTGCATAAAAATGAGTTAGGCACTAGGAAACCTTAACCATTCGAGCCCCAACCATTGTCTTTAGTTTTCCTTACCCGAACGTCAGCCATAGTGAGCCCTGTTGAGCTTAAATGTTTTTATTTTTCAATCACCCGAGCCACCAAGTCACTTAAGCAAAAGCCTTCAACAAAACCCATTTTCGTTAAAGACACGTTTTTGGCTTATAAAAAAAATTGGTCTTTTACTGACAGACCTTAAAGAACTGGAATGCATTCTTTTGATTTCAACTTGCTTTGTTGCATTCATCACGTAAAACCGGGACTTCCCCCAAAAATCCGCGAACAAATTTTCAATCTCACGTTTGACACAAGAAAGAAATGGCGAGAAAAGGAACAAGTTCCTCCATTTTGTGGAATTTCAAAAAGAGAGATGGGCAAAAAGATATGAAAGATACTCGAATTGTGGAAATTGGTCTCATAATGGAGAATGCAAAAAGAATCAAACTGAATCTCAATACGAATACACAGAACTAATCCGATTGGGTGCTATTAGGCTTCAAGCCGAACGATCCTTGAGAAAGAAAGTTTTGTGTATCCTCGGGTAAAAGATGAAGTACGATTCTTGAAAACAAAATACGGTCTTGACAATCTGACCTTAAACGAGTCCTCAAGCTAGCATATCCCTTCTAGCTTGAAGTATTGTATAGGGAACTTTTAGTGCTTTCCTTGTAGTTTATGTTAGAAAAATAAGCCAAGACCGTCGTCTTTAGCAATTAGCCACTTTTTCCAAATATTCCATACCCGAGCCCGAGCCAAATTACAACCCATCAAAGAGCTAATGATTTATGCAAGTAAATATCTAAGTAGGTGGATATTTGATCCCTTAACAAGCATATGATTTCACACGTATTCATACTAGGAAATTAAGTGTATTAGTCGTATTTAATCTTGATTATGACTCCATATATTAAGCCGAGTGTGAGTGCACCTTGTGAGAAGTGTGGATTTTTGCATGATTATAATCTTTACTAACCTATTGCTTGCTAGGATATCATTTTACATGTGCTTAGAATTTTATATTGGATGAAAATAATGTTTAAAAAAATCAACCAAAATACAAACTTTAAGCAATGCGGAAGCTTTTTGAAAACAACCCAAGTCAATAAAGTATAACTTATGGCAAAACAAGTGCCAACCAAAGAGTAAACTATAATTGTTAAATGTCAACTTGTCTTGAAGTATAGTGTCTTAAAATGCAGTGAACCGTGCAGTGCTCCTATGGCAAGCAAGTTAAGGACCTGAGAAAAGCATACTAAAATGTCACACATAGGTTGGTGAGTTCAAGAGTTTGAGTTCAATAAACATGTAAACAGTTGCGATAAATATAAGCAGTGTATGGTAATAGATAGCTAGTCTATTATCAGTAAATATTAATACATAGTGATTTTGCAATTGAAGCTGACTGTGACTGTGATGTTGTTGCCTCCTGTCACGACTTACCATGTCGTGACAATGTTCAATAGGACAAATTGCACCCGGTTGACCTCGAGTCACACAGGTGGGGCTCGTCAGACCCAGTAGTACTACCCATTTCCCCGCTATTAGATATTAACAATTCAAAAGTGTGAGGACTTTTCTCATGGTAAACAACACTATATTAATATTATACACAACTTAAATAATAAAAGCGTTCGTATAAATACCAGTATGCTATCTCCCCCAAAAGAGATTAAATAAAGTGTGGGCATGAACTCACCTGATGTATGCAAAGGTACTTAGGGTTTATTTTGAGAAACGAGAGGATAGCCAACCTTCACAGGTTACCTAGATCATGTGAGTACATAAGTACGTGTAAATAAAAGACATGTAAAACCCTAATCATACCAAATCAAACAAAGACTCAAGCTTCCAGACAATAGACACGTTTGACCTAGTTGACCCGTTTGACCCGTTTGACCCGTTGGTGACATATTAGTTATAATTCAAATAAAGCCAATGAGCACATACAACATACATGATTAACATTCAAATAGTATCATACATATGCTATATCAACCAGGTGTATCACTTAGATCATCATACAATCAAGTACTATACAAGTCATGCGAATCTAGAACATTAACATATCCACTAGTTTTAATACAACTAACATGTCACACAAGATTCAACCATTCATCACATGCCATGTGAAGCCACTCACGACTTCACATCCTAAACCCTGCCAATCCTACTAGTAGGGGCCTCAGATCCGCACGCGTGTATAATGATCATAACCATATTCTTTAAGCATATGCATTGCATTCACAACATCACAACAATCAATTACTAGACCCAAGCATGATGTCCTACTACTACACAACATCCAAACCATACATGATCACCAGGTCCAATATCACACATGATTATCCAAGCATGCCATACAACTAATTTAACACGTTCTATCACACTAGAATTTATCCTAGAACATACTAGCAGGCTCCTAACATCCCAGACATGGTCATAACATCATACTTCAACGTTTACACAAATAAAGTTTTCCTTTTGGAAAGAATATCCCAAATCTATCAAACATCCAAAGCATACATGAATTCATCAATAATATACCAATTCAAGCTCATACAAACATCTAGACATAATCAACAACACTTAAACATCCCAATCTAACAATCTTCATAAACAAAAGTTTCTACTTTTGGCAAGCTATGATCAACATCATCAAATTAAAGATTTCTAGCATTCATAACAACAATCTAGCATCTAATCATCATCATGAACTCATCCATAACATCAATCCATCACTAGATCACTACTACATGCCAAATAAAGTTACTATTCTTAGTAACCTATGAACAATGCATCAAAATCCCAACTTTCTTGCATAATCAATGTATTCTAACATTCATACAACCTATTAATCATCAAACATTCATCAAACAATCATCCATCATGCATAATCACAACAATTTCGAATTAGGGTTTGCTTCATAACCAAAGTTCATGATCAATCCACTAAAAACATAGAATTCTTGCATAATCGACGTTAACTAACATGTATACAATCTAACTAACATGTTAACATCATCAAACAACATCCAATTCGACCTAATAAGGATCAATTTCGAATCTAGGGTTCGGCCATAATGAAGAACATCACAAAACATGAAAAATCTAACCTTTAAACTTGTAATTGCTTGAAATCGATGCTTCCTAAGTGTTATATATCTTGTAATCGAACCAAAACCACACGAATTTGCTTGTTCTTGGCTGATTTTCGAAGATGGGAGGGGTTAGACACTTGATCGCGGCCGAAGGTTGCATTAGGGTTTGGGGTTTTTGTTTTATTAATATTTAATTTACATATTTACCCTTTAAACCCTTGTGTTTTGGTATTTTATAAAAACTAGACTTTAAACTCTTTGTAAAGTGTTTTTAACTTCATAACATAAAGATATAAACTTATAAAATTCATTATATATCTTATCTTTATAAAAACACAAGACATACGAATAAATAGACACGTTTCCGCGTTACGCGATAAATTCTTTAATTAACCGTTTATAAATTGTAAACACATAAACATAACCCAATATTCACATAATCACTTAGATTCACACAAATTAACATTATTCATTATTATTAGGTCACCAACGTTAACGACAACTAGTGTGTGCTCACGACACGTGTATACAAGACTTAACGGAACTAACGGAGCTTGGTAACGGAAATTTACCGGATGTCACATTATTTGTAGCCGGTCAATGGATCTGCACATCGAACATCTTCAGACGGCTTTAACTTTGTTTCCTTAACAAAAGTTTTATGCTAAGATGTCTAAGTGTTGTTTTGGACAACCCAGGTGCCTTTTTGGGACATATTATTACTGCAGAGGGGGTCCAAGTCGATCAAGAGAAATTTGTTGCTGTTACATCTTGGCTCATCCCTCTTAATGTTTGTGAAATTTGTGATTTTTTGGGCTTAAAAGGGTATTATCGATGTTTTGTTCGAAATTACGGGTTAATTGCTCGCCCCCTAACAACGCTTACCAAAAAGGACGGGTTTAAGTGGACCCATGAAGAGTTAGCAGCTTTTAACAAGTTTAAACTGATGCTGATTTCAGCCCTTGTTTTGCGTTTGCCGGATTTCACTAAAACATTTATGGTTGAATGTGATGCGTCTTTTGATGGGGTTGGTGCTATTCTCATCCAAGAAGAGCATCCCATCGCCTATTTCAGCAAGGGGTTTTCAATGTTGAATAGATTTAAATGGCTTATGTCGGGAACTTTAGCATTGATTCTTGCAGTCCAAAAGTGGAACCATTATTTGTTGGGCCGTCATTTTTTTATCAAAACAGATCACTACACCCTCAAATTCTTGCTTGAACAACGAGTTACCACCACTGAACAACAACAGTTACTCCTCAAGCTCATGCCTTATGATTTTTAAACCATTCACCAATCAGGAAAGGAAAATAGAGGAGCTGATGCATTGTCTCGTCGTCCACATTCAGCTGAATTAGTTACTCTTGCTATACCTTACTGCATCGATTTAAAACCAATACAACAGGGACTACAAATTGACCCGTTTACTAGTAATATTTTACAACAACTTGCTGCTAATTCTAATTCAGTCCCGGGGTATTTGTTGGTAAGAAAAACCCTTTTTATAAGGGTCGTGTGGTTGTCCCTGATAACCCTTCTATTAAACAAAAGTTGCTTCATGAGGCTCATGCCACACCAATGTCAGGTCATGGGGGTTTTCTAAAGACATATAAAAGAGTATCTACTTATTAGTTTTGGCCTAAACTCAAACAAGATACCCATTTTTTGTGCAGAATTGCCTTACTTGTCAACAACACAAGTATGAAACTCTTTCCCCTTCTGGCCTACTTTAGCCTCTACCAATTCCCAATCAAATTTGGGAAGATGTTTCAATGGAATTTATTGTTGGGCTGCCTCGATCCAACAAACTTGACACCATAACGGTAGTTGTGGATCGTTTAAGTAAAATATGCTCATTTCCTTGTGCTAGCTCACCCATTCACGGCCAAGGGAGTTGCAACCTTGTTTTGCAAAGAAATCGTACGTCTTCACGGGTTTCCACATTCTATTGTTTCAGATCGGGATGCCATTTTTCTTAGTAATTGTTGGCAGGAGATGTTCCAGTTGAGCAATACTACCTTGAAGATGAGTATCGGGTATCATCCACAAACAGATGGCCAAACCGAGGAGGTCAACCGCTGTTGGAGGCTTACTTGCATTGTTTTGCACATGAGCAACCTGCTCGTTGGAGTTCATTTTTATCTTGGGTTGAATACTCCTATAATACCTGGTACTACACCTTTACGGGTATTACACCGTTTACTGCTATTTATGGTCGTCAACTGCCTTCATTCCATCCATATGTCATTGGTGATACCAATAATGCTGAATTGGAAGTCCATTGATCAATCGTGATGATATGTTACGGATCTTGAAGGATAATCTTCAACGTGCTCATGACCGTATGAAAAATCAAGCTGATAACAAAAGGCGGGATGTCTCATTTGACGTGGGAAATGTCGTGTTCCTAAAAATTCAGCCCTATCGTTAGCACAGCTTAGCAAAAAGAAAGTTTGAAAAGTTGTCTCCCTGATTTTTTGGGCCCTATCGGGTCATCCGTAAAGTTGGGGCTGTCGCTTATGAGTTAGAACTGCCACCAGACTCAAGGGTACATCCAGTCTTTTTTGTTTCTATGCTGAAACCAGTCCGTGGTCAAATACCATCCACGTCTATTGTTCCTCTCCCAGTCACTAAAGATTGGGATATCGACCTCCAACCACAATCTATTGAGGCTCATCGATGGGTAATTGAAGCAGGCCAGCCGACACTTGAGTTACTCATCTCTTGGTATCACCGCCCTAAGGAAGAAGCCACCTGGGAAAGTTATGACTCATTGGCAGAGCAATTTCCTTCGTTCTGACTTGAGGATAAGTCGTTTTACCAGAACGGAAGTATTGATAAACCACTTAAAGTCTACTCAAGAAAACACAAGTATCCAATTAAGGCAAATGGGTCTATGGACCAATTCCAGTGGGTTTTTGACCCGTACATTAAGATGGCTAAATTATAGGAAGTTATTGTCAAGGGCCGAATTAGTGGGAGTCAAAAGTCAAGAGCTAATTTCTTGGGAAAGCAAAGACATATGCAAGATTAGTGGAGGAAATCCCTGGTGATATTTTAGTATAAATAAAGCTAGGATCTTGTTTATTTTTCATTGTCTAACTTATCTATTTCCATTGTAATTTGGAGAGTAGCCCCTCTCAGAATTGGGCCAACCATTATCCTAGTTCTAATAGAATCCCAACCTATTCAAGATTATAATTCTAGTTCCTATCACACTACCACTTCAAGTTTATGTATTGGCTGTAGTCTTAATATTTTCTAGTCATATTTTGACATATAGTTATTTGCAATTGAGTTATTTGGTGGACGTAGTAGCAAATATTCCTGTAAGTAAAAGCAAAGCGGTTGAGAAGAGAGTAAAACCAAACAAGACAGGTAAGTTCAGTTATAACAACCATATGCAACCTACCTCGTATTGTACTCAAGAAATTAAACAATCCTGCACAGAGATGGATTCATCGGCCACGGATAGACTAGACAAACTAAATGGAAGTGATGGATATTTTGGTCAGTGTCCAAAGCTGCAATGAACAATTGAAGAGGCACTTACCAAAGCCACGAGAACATGAGATGGTTAATTGGGACTTTTATTGTTGTGTGTGTGTGGGGGGGGGGGTGGGGTGGGGTCAGAGATGAGAGTAAAAGAACTAGGTGACTTCCGGAGACAATACTAGAGCTTCAGATTGTAAATGTATAGGACTTGAATATGAAAAGAGAGAAAAAAAGGTAGATACGAAAGCATGATATTGTAAATATTCAGCAAAACCAACATACAATAATGTTATCTTGTTGTCAAATAGTTATGCCATGATGGAGATTATATTAAGTACGTTTGTTTGTTTGTCTATGATAGCAAAATAAACACACCAACATACGATAATGTTTGTCTATATTCAGCAAAACCAACATAGGATAATGTTATCTATGTTTCACTTCATGTATAATTTTGCTAAAATTTCTTCCTTATACTGTTATTTTGTAACTTTGGAGATATATGACTTTCAACATGTTTCTTTAAAAGGGTGACTGTTCTTGTATGATATGCTAAATGCTGTCATATCTACCTTGATTTTTAGTACTCAAATACTTGTCGTAATTCGAAGTTTCCTTGTATTAACATACCATGAAATACATACAAGTTACAATATATAAGTTTTTATGCAGTGGGGTAGGAAGCCTGCATTGCAATGCCACAAATGCCTTCTTTAGCGGCAACATCTCTTTGCATCATTATGTACCCCTCTTGACCCCAGCTTGTTCCCCAGGAGTTCTTCACCAACCAATACTTAGTCCCATCAGAAGTCGTCCCATAGCCAACTGCAGTAACACCATGGTCAAGTTCGGTGCCACAGTCTCCTGTAAACACACACCGCTAGAGTAGAACTGGAAGTCGGCGCCACTAGCATCAATAGCAACAGAGACGGGCTGACTAGCCACCGCTTTTAGCAGTGCACTTTCGCTATTAGCAGGAACATCTTCATGCCCGGTAATTGTGGCAGCATGGTTAGATGCCTCTTTGCTATTGCAGGTGCCATCAACTCCTTGGTACGGGTAGTTGTTCTCCGTAGTAAGGCCTTTATTTTTCACAATGAAATCAAAGGCATCGTCCATAAGACCACCCTCACATCCCTGATCTACACCACTAGTGTCACAGTCCACGAGCTCTTGTTCGGATAACGACACTAGTTTACCCGTCTTTAGTTGGGTTATTCCTTCCATAGCTGCCACAGCCGAAAACGCCCAACAACACCCTACATATCATCACAAAATACAAAACATAAATATGGAATGTGGTTTTGTTGAAAGTCTTTCCATAACAATATAAATTCGGATATGTTCTTACCACATTGACCTTGGTCTTTGACAGGGGTTACTGCACCTTTCTTTCTCCAGTCCATTGATGCTGGAACTGCTGTCACGTTTTCATACCTGAAAGAAGAGGTTTTTGGGAGCATTCATGAGCCTTGAACCGGTTCCTTGTGGTCCTGAACTCTTCATTTGTAAGGTCTGCAAATTCATTGACTGCTAGTTTGTATCCTTTGTTCATGGCATTGTTGAATGACTCAATATACCGAACGTTCTCCTGATAAATCTTTGAACGCCATTCTTTCTCAGCACTGTCTTTGTACACGCGTCCATAACGAACCATCCACTGCTCGTGGGTTTGATAGCTTGAGTATTCTGTGAGCAAGCGCGATGCAGCATGTGAAAGCAATGTAGCTGAGAGGAAGAGTAAAAGCAAACAAGCAAGGGAAGTTCGGTTTGTGGATGACATGGTGTTGGAAGGTATAAGAAAGAAGATAAAACGATTGAGCTGGAATGAAGTCTTTACCCAGAGGTTGGCTTTATATAAACTGAAACCGTTTCGTCCATGCATGCAAAATTCAAGTTTGTGGAAGATAAGATGGTCTGATTTTGATATATAAATTAATATAATATGACCGAGTAACGTAGTGTGTATGTTGTGTTTAGATGGATGATTTATCAATCTAAGCTGCTTGGATTTTTATTCTCGACTCTATCGCTGAAAAGCATAACTAAAGAGCACTAATTTGTTTTTTCCAACATACGCATAGACGGGTTATATAATACGTATATAACTATGTTTCAAAACATTATTTCGCCAGTATTTTGGAATGTAGGCGTGTCAAATTTCTAAAAATTTGTCCAATCGTTTTGTAATAGATTTATATATTTGTTTTTTGTAACCTTTTCAATTTTCTACGTTTGTTGGACTTTTAAATGTTCCATATGCAAAATTGAATGCATGCATGCTTTCAAAGAGAGGTCTGCATGTCTCTTAAGATCAAGTTTAGCCTTGCTTTCCGCACACTTTCAATTGTCTTTAACATACTTTTATAGTATGCAAGGAAAGATATGCAACCTAAGTGATGTATTCTAGACACTAAACCATCACTGAACAGTGGACTGATGCTTCTTAAGGCATGCTGACTAGTTAAATTAAAACTAGGGTTGTGCATGGTCGGTTTGGTTCGGTTTTGGCTTAAAACCGAAACTAAAAACCGATATTTCGGTTTCTAGGTTTTTAAAACCGTTCGGTTTCAGTTTTTCGGTTTTTGATTTTTGGTTTAAACTTTTGTTTTGGTTCGGTTTTTGGTTTTTTTTTTCGGTTTACCAATTGTGCTTCAAGTTTTAGAAAAAAATTGTTTTTAAAGTAATTAATTTAAGACAAAAACTTTTGCCTTACATTATTTGTTTATCTCTAAATATAATCTATATATTTTTATAATTTAGTTGACATTAAAATAAATGCAATTCATAAAATATAAGAATAATATATTCAATAAAACATTTTAATCTATCAATTCAAATAATAAAAAATTAAATATTATTCTTGAAACATAAATATTTAATCTTTTTTAGATAACACAAGTACAATAAGTAACTAATAGGCTAATAATTTTTATAAGTATATGATTACACCTTAAAATTCACAAGTTTGATTATATGGTTCTGGTTCGGTTTTTGTTACAAGCAAAACCAAAACCGAACCGAAAAATTCGGTTTTAAAAGAATCATCAAACCAAACTGTTGGTTTTCTAACGGTTTTGGTTTTATCGGTTCGGTTGCGTTGATTATTTTGGTTATGGTTTAGTTATTTTAGTTTTTTGCTCACCTCTAATTAAAACTACAGTAACAAACTCATTTTTATTTGTAGTGAAAATTATGAAGAAAATTTGAGTAAATAGTTGAAAAGTCACTTTTTTAAGTAGTGAAATTGTTAATTGGAGCAGGGTGGGGGCAAGTGAAAGATATAGGTGAATTTTTTTGAGGATATATGATAGAAACTAGAAAACCGATTAACTAAAATCGGAAAAAAACAAGGGATAGTTGGCCTAATTCGAGATAGACAGATCTCGATAAACATAACATGATACTTAAATACTAGACAAAGAAAAATAGATCACTATAGGATTTTTTCTTGTGGATTGCCGGAAGCTTTACCTATATTTTAGCTGCTTATGAAATAGTTGTTGAATTTAGACATGGAGATAATTTGAGATAATTGTTTAAATTAGGGGCCAATTTGGCATTTCATCTAAAACTATAGCTATTACATTGATCCTTCAAATTCGATTGCTATCAATTTATCATAACTTCCTGTCTGGTAAAACTACTTGTCCTCAGTCGATTAAGTGAGAGCGGATGTGTTCCGAGCATCAGTTGTTTCTCAAATGCTTCAATGCCAAGGTTGTGATAGGTAGCATAGTTGTGAGCTTTCGGTTACAATCCTTGAGCTTATGTTCTTGACCACTGACAGTGAATATTATAAACTTTTTAGCCCAATTTGCTTGAACCGTATTTAGGACTTCCAACCATTGAATGCCTAGTACCATTTTAGCGGCTTCTAGGGAGAATGGAAAGAAGTCTTGTGTGATGAGAAGTATTGACAATTTTAACGAGATATCCTTGCACATCTGGTTGCATCAGATAACATTTCCATCACCTATTTGAACACTGAAGGGTGTGATAAACGGGGAGATAACACTGTAGGTTGTTTACTAGCTTATCCTAAATAGAATTATGGGTCGACCTACTTTCAATCAACACTAACACCTTAGTTGTACCTATAACTATTTGATGCTTCATTATAGTTGGTGTAGACTGGCCAAAGAGAGCGTGAAAGTTGATCCCACCATTTCACCTAAGCTATTATGCTTTTCTGTTGTTGCTTATCACCACCAACAACGAACTCTATGACTTTGGAAGTTCCCAATTTGTAGTGATGCCCTAGATCGAATTTCTCCCACGTCAAAAGCACAACCTTTTTGTAAATCAAAATTGTTTCTCCTCATTAGAAATGTGAAGAGGGGAAATGCATGAAGGGGTTTTGGCTAGGATGTTAATGGCTGAAATGTCATGACCGATGAAGAAGTTTTGGAGTGGGTTTTGAATTTTGCCTAAATCGGTTGTAATGCTCTTGATTCGAATTCTAATGCTAAACTCAAAGCACTTACATGGTTTGTGGATTCGAACATCTGCCCTTAGTTCCTCCTTCAACCCTTTTAAGAATACTCCCAACATATTATGTTCTGTCCAGTTTGAAGCCCAAGATAATCTTCTAACAAACTCTTGCCTATACTTTTGGACTGACCCATTTTGTTTAATGCTGCATAGGTACTTGTTAGAATTTTGCAATTCTACAGGGCCAAAACTTTTAGTCAGGGCATTTACCAATTCTTCTTAAAAGGTTATTGATTGCAACTATGAAAAGAAATCTAGCGTGTCTTCTTCCAAGTGTATTAAAGCAACATAAACATTCTCCTCATCGGTAATGTCGTGGTATCCGAGGAACTTTTCTGCCTTTAAAATCCAGCCGCGTGGGTCACCGCTACTAAAAGTGGGAAAAATGATTTTTGTAGAAAGCCTAAACCGTGATTGTGGCTACATGAGCTTTTTCCTTTTTCATACTACTCGAATTCATCATCATAGCAGCTAAATGGTCTGCGTGGTTTATATTTAGGATTGGCTTGTTATTAGAGCTCCGCGTTATTGTCTTTCAAGTTTTTAAAGGACTCCAATCGTGAGGCAATGGTTGCAAGTTGTGCAGCTATCATATCACGATTAGAACCACCTTTTGGTGAAGTATTGTTACTTTGGGTCTGCACCATCGTGACCACAAAATCAATAATAGATACTGGAATCGATTTACTGAAATCGAGAAAGCAAGGGTTACTTGGCCTCGTTTGAGATAGGCAGATCTTTAAATACAAGAACACGATAATCAAAATCATAGACATATAAAAAAAGATGACAATAGGCCTATATATTCTAGTAGATTGCTAGAAGCTTTCTTTTTTTACTTTAAGCTTTGAAATAGTATATTCTAGTAAATGGAAGTGATGGATATTTTGGTCAGTGTCCAAAGCTGCAATGAACAATTGAAGAGGCACTACCAAAGCCACGAGAACATGAGATGGTTAATTGGGACTTTTATTGTTGTGTGTGTGTGTGGGGGGGGGTGGGGTGGGGTCAGAGATGAGAGAAAAGAACTAGGTGACTTCCGGAGACAATACTAGAGCTTCAGATTGTAAATGTATAGGACTTGAATATGAAAAGAGAGAAAAAAGGTAGATACGAAGCATGATATTGTAAATTCAGCAAAACCAACATACAATAATGTTATCTTGTTGTCAAATAGTTATGCCATGATGGAGATTATTTAAGTACGTTTGTTTGTTTGTCTATGATAGCAAAATAAACACCACACATACGATAATGTTTGTCTATATTCAGCAAAACCAACATAGGATAATGTTATCTATGTTTCACTTCATGTATAATTTTGCTAAAATTTCTTCCTTATACTGTTATTTTGTAACTTTGGAGATATATGACTGTCAACATGTTTCTTTAAAAGGGTGACTGTTCTTGTATGATATGCTAAATGCTGTCATATCTACCTTGATTTTTAGTACTCAAATACTTGTCGTAATTCGAAGTTTCCTTGTATTAACATACCATGAAATACATACAAGTTACAATATATAAGTTTTTATGCAGTGGGGTAGGAAGCCTGCATTGCAATGCCACAAATGCCTTCTTTAGCGCGCACATCTCTTTGCATCATTATGTACCCCTCTTGACCCCAGCTTGTTCCCCAGGAGTTTCTTCACCAACCAATACTTAGTCCCATCAGAAGTCGTCCCATAGCCAACTGCAGTAACACCATGGTCAAGTTCGGTGCCACAGTCTCCTGTAAACACCCGCTAGAGTAGAACTGGAAGTCGGCGCCACTAGCATCAATAGCAACAGAGACGGGCTGACTAGCCACCGCTTTTAGCAGTGCACTTTCGCTATTAGCAGGAACATCTTCATGCCCGGTAATTGTGGCAGCATGGTTAGATGCCTCTTTGCTATTGCAGGTGCCATCAACTCCTTGGTACGGGTAGTTGTTCTCCGTAGTAAGGCCTTATTTTTCACAATGAAATCAAAGGCATCGTCCATAAGACCACCCTCACATCCCTGATCTACACCACTAGTGTCACAGTCCACGAGCTCTTGTTCGGATAACGACACTAGTTACCCGTCTTTAGTTGGTTATTCCTTCCATAGCTGCCACAGCCGAAAACGCCCAACAACACCCTACATATCATCACAAATACAAAAATCAATAAATATGGAATGTGGTTTTGTTGAAAGTCTTTCCATAACAATATAAATTCGGATATGTTCTTACCACATTGACCTGGTCTTTGACAGGGTTTACTGCACCTTTCTTTCTCCAGTCCATTGATGCTGGAACTGCTGTCACGTTTTCATACCTGAAAGAAGAGGTTTTTGGGGAGCATTCATGAGCCTTGAACCGTTCCTTGTGGTCCTGAACTCTTCATTTGTAAGGTCTGCAAATTCATTGACTGCTAGTTTGTATCCTTTGTTCATGGCATTGTTGAATGACTCAATATACCGAACGTTCTCCTGATAAATCTTTGAACGCCATTCTTTCTCAGCACTGTCTTTGTACACGCGTCCATAACGAACCATCCACTGCTCGTGGGTTTGATAGCTTGAGTATTCTGTGAGCAAGCGCGATGCAGCATGTGAAAGCAATGTAGCTGAGAGGAAGTAAAAGCAAACAAGCAAGGGAAGTTCGGTTTGTGGATGACATGGTGTTGGAAGGTATAAGAAAGAAGATAAAACGATTGAGCTGGAATGAAGTCTTTACCCAGAGGTTGGCTTTATATAAACTGAAACCGTTTCGTCCATGCATGCAAAATTCAAGTTTGTGGAAGATAAGATGGTCTGATTTGATATATAATTAATATAATATGACCGAGTAACGTAGTGTGTATGTTGTGTTTAGATGGATGATTTATCAATCTAAGCTGCTTGGATTTTTATTCTCGACTCTATCGCTGAAAAGCATAACTAAAGAGCACTAATTTGTTTTTTCCAACATATACATATATGAGTTATATCACAACCTTACAAAACATAATTTGACAAGTATTTTGAAATGTAGGTGTGTGTCATATTTCTCAAAACTTGTTTACCTTTTTATAAACGTTTATATATTTGTTATTTGTACCCTTTGCAATGTTCCATATATTGGTTTTAGGCCCAAGATTAACTCAAACTCTTGCAATGATTCATACTTTAAAACTTACATTATACAAAAAGTACACATGAACTCTTAAAAACAAATAGCATTACTCCACTACCCTTAATCTATGTCCACTACTTGTTAACTACTAAGACTAATTCAAATTAAAAACATACATACTCTAAACAAAACATGACTCAAACACTAGACCCATGACCCTTAACTTGACCCGATCAAAATTAACTCAACATTCACCCTCTTAATCTTAATCTCAGTCTTGCTTCTTGCTTCTTGATTAAACCTTGCTACTTGCTTTAAGAACTTATAGTTATTATTTCTTGCTCTATTCTTGCTTGCTATGTTCTTGCTTGATTGAATCGATTCATCTTGCTCTTGCTACTTAGTACTTGTTCGTGCTCTTGCTCTTCTCCTAGCTACATGCCGATTTCTTGCTATTTTCTTTGCTTTCGTTCACATAAACCTGCTCAAGAATACCCGATTCGTATACCACTATCGGCCTCGATTTCAAACCCGTAACTACCAACTACTGTCATGCTTGCTAACCTATTCTTGTGGTTGTTTACCATTGTAATTAGGCGCGAATTGGTAACCATTTTAGCCATGAAACTGAGCCCGAAAAACCCATGATTTCTTTTAGTTTTGCACTCTACTTTTTGTTTTTAATCACCTGTTTGCTTGTCTGCTTCCTTCCTTTCGCTTAAAATTATTAGGACCATTTTTGGTACGGAGTACTAACTGATTAAGGTGTGTACCAAACCAAATAGTGCGGAATCCTATTTGATTGACGATCCAATCAGTGAGAACGTGAGTAAAATCAATCCAAGAATGAAACTAAACGTTAAGAACGATAGTAGGATGATTTACTGCGATCTATGAACTTGGAATAGGTGTTCTAGTCATGCGACTGAAGCATGGGTTGATCCATCCGCACGACTGAACTGAAGATTCAGTCGTGCGACTGAGTCAATCTCATGTTACAGTCATGTGACTGATCCGGTCTTCTGGTTCAGTCATGCGACTGGTTCATTAGCATGAAGTATTCATGCGTATGGTCCATTAGCATGGTCTATTCGCATGAGAACTTCACACGATTAAGTTTAAGCACGTTTCTCAATCATTATTGACTAAGAACTATGTAAACAACCACAAACCTATATAGTTAGTTCAATATGCGTTAACACACAATAATCAATGAAATATTAAACATTATAAGCACAAACCACACATTGTATTTCATTCATACCCATTCTGTTACATATATGTAAGACATGAAAGATATTTTACATTAGCTCATAAACTAGGTACATATGTATCTACAAACTCCCCCTTGGACCTAGTTTACTCTATTGTCTAACATTCTTCATCAGCTCTTCATATTTCTTGTACTTCCCCTCCCTTATAACTCCTGCATGTATTTCAAATGCAAAGCAGAGTCTTATCACGGTTTGGAACTCGAGGGCTTGTACAATGTCTTGCGCGTCATAGAACAATGGCCACTTGTATAAAGTGTAGACATCGTCAGAAGACAAGTTAGTTAGCCACATTGGTCAAATACCCTGATAGTTTCCATATTTCCATCTCCGTTCAAAACTATGACCGCCTCACCTATTCTCCAGTCATAGTACCACCACTTGAAGTGTGGAGTGAAGTCCTGTAGCATTTCCTTTAGAGGGATTCTTGACATCGTGCACGGAGGACTCCACTTCAGCACTATTTTTGGCTTTCCAGTAATGGCATCAACTTCAGACCTTCTGATACCTCGTCGGTTATTAAGGTTTGAAGTTGACCCCCTGGTGTGGTACTCTCTTTTCAAAGCAGCTTCAAACCAGCTTGACATCTTTCTTGGGTCAGCATATAACAGCTTCAGTTTGGCCAACTGGTTGAGCTCAAAACCAGGGAGAGTCTTCAGATCGTGTGGGAATCTGAAGTACTCAATTCCCTTCTCCCTCTTGATACCATAAACATTAAGATCTTCAAAATAGGCCCACGCGATAATCTTGCCTGACACCTTGTGATGCTTCTTCACTTTATAGAGTTTGGTGTAGGCACTCAGCTTTGGAGCAGTGCGTTGGGCTCTAATCTTTGCAAAACATGCGGCCCATTCAGCCTTTTTGATGTTGACATCGAAATCCGAGGCTTGGGATTGATCCTTATTCTTCTCCAACTCTTGCTCCATCTTATCCATTGTTTCAATATCACTGACAAGAGTGTCACCCAGATTGGGGACTACATTTCCCTCGTTGTTAGCATACTCTGGATAATGATGGGCTATGACGTCTTCAATCTCTATCTCGTCTACATCATTAAGTTCATCATCACTATCCATGTCAACTGTAGGAGCATCCTTCACTATTTCATCTGGATCCAGTCGGAATATCTCAGCTAGTTGCTCATCAGTAAGGTCATGAATTATTTCTCCTTCTTCAGGAGTATAACTCACAGATCTCCTAACAATCCCTTGCAAATCAAGTATCATTGTCAGTTGAGACTTGATTTGCTGAAGGGAGCAACATCGTACTCAACTTGCTGAGATGAATGATCTGCTTGAGTTAAACACATAAATACATCAACCATTAGTCAATAATCAAGGCATTAAAACATTAACTAATATAAACATTATGTACATGAGTTTAATACATTATTCATTACATATGATTTAAAATTACATAAACATCTAGGCATTATGTATGTCCTGAATTATGTGCTCCTCTGCAGTTGGGGCTGAGGTCGAGGCACCCTGATCTTGTTTCTTCTTGGTCCGCCTCTCACTAGCTTGTGTGGCACCCGATGCAGATGCATCACCTTCTTCTTCATCATCTCCTCCATCTCCTGCACCTTCATCATCTTCTCCCTCTGTTTCATCCTCTTCATCATCATCCTCATCATCATCGTCATCACCATCGTCATCACCATCCCTTTCTCTTATCTTCAGAGGCTCATCCTTTGTTCTTTTAAGCTTGAGCATGATGGTCTTTTTGGCAGCCTCCAACTCCTCTATCTTCTTTGTTGATAGAACTTTATGCTCCTGGGGTTGGGCAATCTCTTGACTTTGAGCAGCCATCTGCTGAGCCTGATCCTCTATGAGCCGGGCCTGCTGAGCGATCGCTGTGCTTGGGCAGCGTTCTGCTCCACAAGCTATCTGATTTGTGCAGTTCTTTACTCGTCAGCAGACCACAGCTTTAGCACCGTCCCGTTAAGTGCTGCCAGTTGATCCTCTACCCCAACAGAAGGTAGGGAGGATCCTATAGTGAATGGCTGGTGGGATAATGGTCCGGGCTGGTGGTTGGTGGTAGTGGTGGTGGTTGTGGTGAATTTGGGTGGTGGTATATGTGTGGGTGGTGATGGGTAGGCTGTAGTGGTGGTGGAAGTAGTGTAGATGGGTGGTGGAGTGGCTGTAGTGGTGATGGTGGGTGAAGTGGTAGTAGTGGTGGTGGTAGCTGTGGTGGAGGTGGAGGGGAGTGTGGTAGTGATTGGTAGTGTGGTAGTGGTGGTGGTAGAAGTAGTGGCTGAGGTGGTGGTTGTGGTTGTAGCAGAGGTCAATGTAAACTTTAGTCTCTTCCCCTTCTTGCCATAGGGGTGGGCCATTCTCTTCTTCCTTGTGCCTTTAGGCACTGTGGCTCCCCCTTGGCTGCAGGGTGGGTCCAGGGTATATGATGGATCTATATCAGCAGCAACAGCATACCCAGACTCCCCTTGGCGTCTACCAACCACCCTTATACCTCTCTTTGTGGCTACGACCCGGATCCCCACTGTTCGACCAGAGAATCTTCCTCAGACTCCTCCTCCTCCATCTGAAAGTCAGGGTGAACAGGAGCTGGTTTGGTTCCACCCTGACCATCCCCTCCCTGATCAGCATCATGATCATCACCATCAGAGTTATCGGAGGGTAGAGCAATCTGCTCTACATCTGAGTCACTATCCTCGTGATGCCACTTTCGCCGAGCTGGCACCATATAGTCTTCTCTAGCCAAATGCCCAAATAGTCTCTTTACAGGGGGCTTTACCAGCTTGCCCTTGTATACCTTCATTCTTCCAAGAGTGGTATCATCCATGATCTCGAGAGATACAACATCATGGCACTCCTTAGGCAAAGAAGGAAGCTTCTCGTCAATGATCATCTGCAGAAATCTCGGGTACATGCAGAAGCCTTCCTTTCCTTTTGCCTTTATTTTCTCGATCAAGTAGGAGAAAATCATGTTGGAGAAGCTGAAGGGGTGATTCAGCACCAGTGCCATGTAGGCATTCTAGATTTGGTCCGATAAATCATCAAATCCACCCCTTCGTGAAACAATGCACTTCAAAATGACATGAGCTAGATACTTGAACTGGGCACACAGGTTGCTTTTACTAAGCACACCTGCATTGATGTCCCTAGTGTAGCTCATCCATAGGAAGCATCCCCTTACAGTAAGAGGATGTAGTCTGGTGGGGTAAGCAACGTCATCTCCCAAATCAAGAACACGTCTGAGATCGGCTGCTGTGACCTCAATCTCTTGGCCAGGATGGTGATACGAATACTGTAGGGCTCAGTCGATCGGTCAACGGAAGCACCTTCCCAGAAGGCATGTTGTATCAACCTATAGGGTGGGCAGGGTGTAGATATCGCTTGATATATCCTCGATCTCTTTAGGAATGCAATAATACCAGCAAACTTAGTAGCATTCCGAGTGGTGGCATCCAAGTGAGCACAAATATTGTGCTTGGTGTTTATGATCCACCGATCTGCCATGAATCTGTAACACAAGACACGTACATATTAGATCAGTACATAACAGAAGCCATTCACTTTAAACTATTTGAGATTAGTCTGGTTCAATCGTGCAATTGAATCATACGATTGAGTTCAGTCTGTTGATTTGGTATGCGACTGACTTTAGACGGGCGACTTAGCATGCGACTGGGTTCAGTCGGGCGACTGAGCCTGTGACTAAGTTCAGTCGGGCGACTGAGCCTGCAACTGAGTTCATTCGGGCGACTGAGCTTGCAACTGAGTTCAGTCGGGTGACTGAGCTCATTCGCCTCGTTCATTCGGCCGACTGAGTCATTTGCCCAGCTCAGTCGTGCGATTGAAGTCATCAGGGTGTCCATTCGCATGACAAACTGTCTGTTTAATTCAAATTCAAATTTTGAGCAATACTTAATGTTAGACTTCGTGGTTTGGCTCATTAGTCTCGCAAGTGACCAATATAACACCTAATAACTTCCAATTTCACAAAATACTTAGTTTTATTAGTTTATTAGTCAAACTAAGTCTCGGTTCTATTTTAGGGCTGAATTTAGTCATTTAGGGCACAAATCGATTAACATTTGAGTAGATTGCACCGCACTATACCTGTATAAACACTGGAAATCGTCAGAACACAACAATTTGTAGTCAAGAAAGGTCAAATGAAAATCGGGCAGAGTAACAGCACTATCAGTCAATTTTAGGGCGAATGAGGAGTGATGAACATATGTGACCAACTTTATTCCTATTTATACTGAATCTGGTTTCAATCGGTCGACTGCATCCATTCGTTCTTTTCATTCGCGCGATTGGATCTCAGTCGTGCGATTGGTTCAGTCTGTCATATTCAGTCGGCCGACTGGGTTTCAATCAGGCGACTAACTCAGGTCAACCCCATTTAGGCGACTGGCTCATTCTTGTAAGCCAGTTGTGTGAATGGTTCATTCTCATGCTCCATTCGGTTGACTGGTTCATAAGTAAGGTCCAATCGTATGACTGGTCCATACTCATGGTCCAGTCATGCGAATGGCCTCTACTTATGATTTTGACTTTATGATCATTTGATGCTTAACCCTTTTAACTATAGATAAGACGTTTTGAGCATTCTATAGTCACAAACATGACCATTTCAACTTCGAAAACTTTTGATCACCTCATACATGACCCTTTAAACATTTGAAAACCTGTTTTGGTCACCTCAGACATGACCCTTTTTAGTGATTAGATCCCAGACATAATTCCAATACGTAGTCCGACTTTTAACAACTAAACTGACAAAATTAAACAATGAAACTACAAGAACTAAAAAACAGAAGTAAAACATATTTTTGTAGGTTTTGTGTGAGGTGGAAACCCTAAGATAGATATCTAACAGATTTATTTCTAGAACAGTCAGCTTCAAGTTATTTTGACCATAAGCAGAACGATTCATTTTTGAATCATACAGGTAAATCAAGTCATTTGGACTTGTCATCAACACCTTTTGATGCTCGATTCTTGTTTTAATCGAGAGTCATTAGCAAGTCTAGGAAATCATACTAGTACAAAGATGCACATAGTGGTGTTGACTTTCAAGAGTTGTAGCCATGTAGGATCGGTGTTTATCACTTAAACACAGGGTTTTCTCTCAACTCACCTAGAACAACACTCGGGTGTATGAAGAATCGGTAAGAGTTGATCACAATATAGAAAGTAATAAAAAACATAGTAAGATAATTTTCAAGATACTTTTGTATATTGATTCTCAACTCAAAATACAAGACTCTTACAAGCAGATTATCTATCACAATAAGTTACAAGGAGAACCTATATATAATACTATCTACAGCCGGATATACTTTGATACCAGCTGGGATCCTATAGCTAAAGTCTATACTACAAGACTAAAGATTAAGGTATCTCGGATAAAGTCTTATATGAGATTTGGTAGTCAGGACATGTCCCTGACTTACCTTTTGTCACCAACTAAAGTTGGTAACATATACTATCATGAAAAGGTGAACAGTGGAATAAAGTATGGTCAACAATATGGCTCTTTAGGAAGAAGCCATGCTGTATTAGAAGTCTGCAGTGGAGTGTCAGAGACCATACTTGTGTCCACTGATTCATAGCAGTGTCTTCTAAAGGTTAAATTGCTTCGAAAGAGTAAGTACTTCCGAAGCTACTTATACTTCGGAAGAGGCTGCTTCTTCCAAGGCTTGGAGACTTCTTCTTTTCATCATACTTTGGAAGTGGTCTTTACTTTATTCTTCTAAGTCTTGAACTTTGGAAGTATGCACTTGTCTTCGGAAGTAGAGTTCTGTCTTCAGAAGTTGATCTTTCATTTTGTCTTCGGAAGAACTCTACAACCTTTGGAAGTTCCATGCTAAGCTTCGGAAGCCTTTTGCATGCAGCACCAAAATAACTTAAGTGACATAGTTTTGGTTGCATTAGCCTTCTTCTTAATCCAACAAACTCCCCCTAGGCTGATGCTACCTAAACTTCACTTGTCTCGACTTCTCAAAACTTTCAGCACTAAGGAGAGTAAATATTTGTCTGTCTCCTTGTTCTTCCCTGATATGGTGCTGAGAAGCTTGTATAGATCCTTGGTAGACAGGAAGTCCAGTCTGTCACATTGGATAACATGTACCCTTTGTTGTTGCCCTCTGAAAAGAGTTAGTTGATGGAACTATAATCATATTTCTATCAAACTATAGGTTCCAATTCAGGACCTTCCACCATCTGTAGAAAGGCAGCACCTTGGTAGGAGATCTTTTCTTGTCTTCCTGTCTTCTCAATTTCAACTCTTCTTCAATATCTACCTTTGCAGTTAAATCAGCTAGATGAAGACTGCTGAGATGATTTCTGATAAGTGCAGCAGTTTCAAAGTTGGAGGGGTTGGAGAATGGCTTCTTTGCTAGCTCAGCAATGTCAAACCTGCTGGAGTGTAGCAGAGAGGTTGCATTGAGTCTATTGACTTCACCATTCTCTCTTTCCACAACAAAGTTGTGAGAAGGTTCACCGAACCTCCACTGGATTATATTCCATCTGGGCGCAAGAGACTGACTAGGAAACTTGTCCTCTTTCTTTGTATCCAGTAGAGTCACCAGCTTCCTTCTGAGCTTCTCCTCTTCATCATTCAAAGAGTCTGAGTTGAGGCCCAGAAGTCTCACAGCCTGGTCCAAAGTTCCTCTAGGCAGATCAAGGAATTTATCTCTTGTGAGGGAACTTGAAGAACCATCAACATAGGTGATGTTGACAGAGTCTTCTACACAAGAGACTTCGCTCAGAGTAGTGCAGTTGAAGAGCTTCATCTTGATTGCCTTAAACTCCTCAAGAGAGAGATGTTGAGAAGGCTGAGGGGATGGTTTGGATGGTAATTGGGTAGGTTTAGGTTCAGAGGTTCTGGCTAGTGTTTTGGGTTGGATGATGGGAAGTTTGGGTGGTTGAGGTGAGGGAGTAGGTGTGGGTAGTGATGTGGGTGGGTTCAGGGGTAAAAGGTTTAGGTTTAATGGTGAAAGGTAAGGGTGAAGGTTCAGGTTATGGTTGGGTGGTAGCAGTGAAGGTCATCCCTTTTACCCTTCTATACATCTCTTTCCTTTTCCCCATCTGGATGTCAGCCTTAATTTCACTGACAATCTGTTGGAGTGTCCTTTCAGACATGGAACCCACCTGCCTTCCAGAGAAGCCATGAGCCCAAAGATAGTCCTTCATCCAGGCCTTCTTAGTGAGCTTCTTGGAGGCAGTGACGCTGGCTTCTTCTTCCTTCTTCTTCTTCTCTCTGGCCTTTTCTTTTGCAGCCTTCTTGCATTCTTTCTCCATTTGATCATTCTCTTTGTTGTAGAGCCAGAGGATCGTATCATCATTATGTGGAGAAAGTTCTTGAAGATCAAAGCATCTGGAGAGTAGGAAGTTCACCCTGTCTCTCCTTAGCTACAATTCAGCCTCCTTCTGTTTCTCTTCCTCTATCTCCAAGGCCAACCTAGCTTCTTCCTCAAGTTTCAGCCTGGTTTCCTTCTCCAGATCCACCAACTCCTCTAATGGTAGCAGGAGTGTTTCTTCATTGGCAGCTCCCAACTCAATGAGCTGATCAATGATCTCCTATCTCCTTTTATTAATGATAGCCTCCTGATTGGATGCAGCTGCTTTTGTACTGGTAGCTAGCAACTTCTCAGTTTGAAGGCTTCCTTTCTTTTTGAGTTTCTCGATCTTCTCCTATTCCTGAAGCTCTTCCGCAGTCATCTTCCTTTTTCCTTTGTCTTTTGAAGATCCTGACTGTGGTGGTTCTTGGAGAGAGGTTTCTGATTGTAGAGAGGCAGAGATGGTGTCTGGGATGGAGGTTAATTCAGAGGGTCTTCGCTGTTCACCTCAGATTCCATTTCAAGGATTGCATCTGGATGTTTAGTTCCTCGGACATCTTAAACAGTCCTTTCGCAACTTCCATTTCAGCTTCGAAAGATTCAGCTTGTTCTTTCGAGGCTTTAACTTCAGCTTCGGAAGTTGAGGAGATGCAGATTCTGTCCCAACTGTTTTAGTTGTTGGGCCATCAGTCCCCATTTCCCCTTCGAATTGAATCTTAGGTTCCATGTGGACCTTAGGTTGACCAACTTCTTCCACAGTGGTAGAAGGTGCAGTCAGCCTCTAAAGCTTTTCAGCTCCAAAGTAGATCATTGCGGCATCATGGCTTGGCTGCTCAAAGGAGGATCTCAACAGAAACTTGGTGAAGAGTCTGTAGAGATCACTGAGCATCCTTGGGTCAATCTGAAGAATGACTTGAGGTGGCTCAGTCACTGTGATGATGGGAAAAGAAGATGTTGAAGTTGAAGGTCGGCTTTGTGATTCCTCATGTGTTTGTCTTTGAACATTCTCCCCTTTTTTGGTAGCATCATCTTGAGAGCTAGATGAGCTAGAGGAAGAAGTCAATGAGACCTGAATAGGTACATGCCTAATAGACCTCTCTGTCTATTTCTCAGCTAGTTGAGCCTTGAGATTGTCAATCTCAAGTTGCTGAGTGGCAGACCTTGCTTCTAAAGTCCTAACCAAGGATTCAAGGTTTGAGACTTTAGATAGAAGGTCTTTAACAAAGAGTTGCATGCTTCCCTCATATTCTTTTGATGAATCATGGGAGATGAGGTACATACCTAGTATGTTCAGCCTCACCACCAGATGTGGTTTCTTGGCACCCTGGTTTCCCATGCTCAATGATGTCTCTTTCAGAGTCATCAAAGGGCTCGGTTGCCATAGATTCAGTCTGAGAGATGTTACCACTATCCAAAAGGTCCATTGAGGCACCTTCTGTAGTGGCAGCTAAATCTACATAAGTCCCCTCCACATCAGTGGGAGTCACCTCAATTATTGGTTGCTGATGGGGGCTAGAGATAAGGGATTTCTCTGGGCTCTATTGATTTTGAAGAGGGTATTGTAGATCGACTTCATTTCCATGGAGAGATGTTATCTCTTCATCAGTTTTGAATAGAAGGTTAGTGAAAGATAGGGAGGTTAAACCTACTGACTTGGGATTTTGGTCAATGTCTACAGGCATTGAGCCTCTGGTGGGGCTGTCCCTTGTTGGCTGCTCAGAAGAATGTAGATACTCATTTTGAGGGCTGTTGGTTTGGGTATCGGGCTCCTGGGTTTGAGACTGAGAAGACTCAAAACCCAAATTGAGGTCAGAAGAGAAGGATGGAGAGACCTCTGACTGAGTGGGAGCCCATGTTTCCACTTTAGTCTTTTTGGATTGAACAGGAGGGGCTTGTTCAATCAGAGTAGATTGAACAAGGGTTTGTTTGGGGCGTCTTTGATAAGTGATGGTGATGGGTGGAGAAGGTAGTATGGCATTGTGGAGGTGGTTGCTGGTGTGGGTTCATCACCTGTGGGTGAACAGGGATGTCACCGGGAGCTATGCGCTCAATCATACCTGGAAGCAGAGTGGTGTACCTTCTAGTGAAGTTGGTGGATACCTTCTTCAATGTTTTAAAGATGGTAGGCCACATGTGGGGGACAGTCAGAGCAGCTGCATAGACAAGCATGCTCTGGTCCAACTCATAGTTGATTATGTGTTGAAGGAACCTAGGATACATGAAGAATTTCTCCCTTTGCAGATTCCCTATTAGATTTGAAAACACAAATCGCGAGTAATTGAAGCACAGACCTCTCACCAATCCATGAACTAAGCATCCTATTTCATAAGGGATTTGATCCCATCCTCTGGATTTGTTGGACAAGAAATGAAGAAAAACATGCAGAAGGAACTTCCAATTGTAGGAGAAGTTGAACTTGTAAATTGTCGACCTGCTGATGTCTCCACCATATCCCATCAGGATATAAGTGCTATCCAAATCTTCCTTAGGGAATTCAGTAGGAGCTCCTTCATCATGAAGCTCAAGGTGCTCCTTGATGAGTTGTTCAGTGACGATCAACTCTGTTCACATATGCTGGACCATAGTACACGAATCCCATTTAGGGTTTCGACTTGACCATTTCCCCAAAATTCGGCCATTTGGTTGGAGTAAATAGTGGGGTTAACGGTAGGAGCAATGTAGTAGGTTGATTGGGTGAGAAAGGAGATGATTTCAGAGAAGTCAGCATCTTTTGAAGAATCAAGAAGTGCGACTTGATTGTGTGAGGATTAAGTGCCATTTGGGAAAGGTGAATGTAGATGATTTTGAGCTTGGGTAAAGTTGGAGAGGAGAAAATTCTAGGGCAGTAAAGTTGCAAGTAAGAAGATGAAATTGAACAGTCGAGATTATTTAAAAGAGGGTGGTAAGGCGGTAATGGAGGTTAGGATAAGGTGATGTGATGGTTAAGTGGATGAACTGACAGTGACGACAAGGTTAAAATCAGTTAAATAATCCGACATCATTAACAAAATCTCTGCCTTTTACAGTGTGGGGCCCAAGAGATTTACGTTGCACAGTATAATCTCTCTTCCGAGTGGAAAACATTTCTGAAGGTAACTTGTCTTCCGAATGCCATTCCTACTTCCGAAGCCAAAACTTTGCTTTCGAAGGTTAGAGTTGCTTCCGAATGGAGAATTTGTAAGTCTCGGAAGTAGATCTGATATGCAATCAATCGCTTCTTCCAAGGCCAAAAATTCTTCCGAGAAGAAAGTTATCCTTTGAGAAATCTTGCTTTGGAAGATATGAGAATGTCTTCCGAGGGTTAATTTCTCTTCGGAAGGAATTTACACTTAGAAAATTTTAGAGAGAACTTCTTGTAACAGGGCTTAAATTGTATTGACACAAGACTTACATATTAAAAAGGTTTTCAAAAGAGATTAAATTAATTAATGTTTATCTTCCCAATAGTTGTTATGAGATACTTAAATATTTGTTCATCAAAAGCTTTGGTGAACAGATCAGCATATTGTTCATTTGAATCAACTTTGATTAACTTAATTAAAATTTTCTCATGAATATCTCTAATGAAATGATACCTGATGTCAATATGCTTTGTCTTGGAGTGCTTCATCGGATTTTCAGTAATTGAGATAGCACTATTGTTGTCAATATGGATAGGTGTGCTCATAAAGTTAAATCCATAGTATAACATCTGATTTTGAATCCATAGCAGTTGAGCATAGCAGCTAGCAGCAGCAATGTATTCAGCTTCAACAATTGATGTAGAGACACAGGATTGTTTCTTGCATTGCCATGAGATGATCCTTCCACCAAGAAGTTGACATCCTCCTGTTGTTGATTTCTTGTCAACATTGTAGCCTCCATAGTCACTGTTAGAGTATCCATAGAGATTGAAATCCTTGTTTATGGGATACCAGAGACCTAGTTTAGGTGCTCCTTTAAGGTATCTGAGGATTCTCTTAACAACAGCTAGGTGAGACACCTTTGGAGCAGCCTGATATCTTGCACAAATGCAAGTAGCAAACATGATATCAGGTCTACTAGCTGTGAGATACATCAAAGAACCAATAATTGCCCTATACTGATGTTGATCAGTATCCTCCCTCTCAAGGTTAGGACAAGATTATGGTTTCTGGGTATGGGTGTCTTGGCAGGCTTGCAATCTTTCATATCAAATCTTTCTAAGATGTCAGAGACATACTTAGATTGATTAATGAAAAATCCTTCTTCATCTGCTTTACCTGAATTCCAAGAAAAAAAATCCATTTTCCTATGGAACTCATCTCAAACTTTTTCTTGATAATGCTCTCAAAGTCCTTGCACATTTGATCATTTGAGGAACCAAATATGATGTCATCAACATAGACTTGAACGAGCAAGATGTCCTTTCCAGACTTTCTGATGATGACAGTCTTATCAATGGTACCTCTAGTGTAGCCATTCTTAGAACAAACTAAGACAAAGTCTCATACCACAACCTAGGTGCTTGGTGCAGCCCATACAGAGCTTTATCCAACTTGCACACATAGTTGGGGTGTTGTGGGTCTTCAAATCCTGGAGGTTAGCATACATAGACTTCCCTATCTATATCCCCATATAGAAATACACACTTGACATCAAGTTGATAGACAGTGAAGTCCTTGGATGCAGCATAAGCAAGGAAGATCCTAACTGCCTCAAGTCTTGCAATTGGTGCAAAGACATCAGTATAATCAATTCCTTCCTCTTGAGTGTATCCTTGAACTACAAGACTTGCTTTATTCTTGATGATCAAGCCTCTATCATCTCTCTTGTTTCTGAAAACCCATTTGGTGCCTATAGGTACTTGACCAGATGGTAGCGGACATAGCTTCCATACCTTCTGTCTCTTGAATTGAAGCAGCTCCTCTTGCATTGATTCAATCCAGCTGCTATCTTTCAAGGAATCTTCTACCTTCTTGGGTTCCATCTAAGATAGAAAGCATGAGTACAAGCAGACATTCCTTTGATGAGTCTGTCCTCTTGTTCTCACACCCTCAATGACATCCCCTATGATGTTCTCAGTTGGATGAGTGTTGTGAATCCTAAGACGAGGAATCACTTCCAGTTGCAGAGATAAATCTAGGTTGGATATTTTCTGCTCAGGAACTAGAACACTCTGTCCAGCTGCTGTTTCAAAGTCATTCAATGAGGACTGATTGAATGAATGAGAAACATCATCAATGGTTGGTTGTGAAGTAGATTAACAGTTGTCTGTTCCTTCAAAATACTATTTCCTTTGCCTGGTGCTATGGTGGATCGCCTGATGAGTTTTGAGGCTCAGTAAGTGATTCATTTGTTGAAGCTTCACTGTTCCATGTTATAGTTAAACTATCAGATCTATGAATAGTGGAAGCTTGGTGTATTGTAGCACTTGGAGAACTTGGACTAGGTCTGGGAAGCTCAAACAGTTGATCATTAGCAGTAGCATTAGCATCATTTTGAGCACCTGTTCCAACTGAAATATTCTCACAAGATGGTTTAGAATAGTTTGTAAACAATTCTAAATCAAAAATATGATCAGGGCCATTCCCTAACACAATGAGTGTGCTCATTAACAACTATATTGGATGATTCCTCAAATTGTTGATTCTTAATGTTGTATACTCTGTAAGCTTTGGAGCTAGAAGAGTATCCAACAAAGATAGCATCATCCGACTTTTCAGCAAATTTGCTAATTGTCCTTTGTGTTAAGTATGGTACACCTGCTGCCAAAGGACCTTAGAAAGCCAATGAACGGTGGCCTCCTGTTCCATAGCTCATAAGGGGTCTTCCATGTGGCTTAACTACAAGAACTCTGTTCTGCACATAGCATGAAGTGCAGACTGCCTCTGCCTAGAATGTTAGAGGTAGCTTTGAATCAGCTAACATAGTTCGAGCAGCCTCAATAAGTGTCCTATTCCTCCTCTCAGCAACACTGTTTTGTTGAGGAGTTCGAGGAGCACTGTATTGTCTGGCAATCCCTTTGAGTTACAGAATGAGTCAAAATGAAGTTCTTAAACTCAATCCCTTGATCACTTCTAATTATTTTAACCTTGTGATCATTTGATTTTATATTTTAAGAATAAAAGATTTAATGTTTCAGCAGTTTCATCTTTAGTTCTTAAAAAGAATACCCATGTGAATCTTGCAAAATCATCAACTATCACAAGGTAGTATGATTTCCTTCCAATGCTCATTATACTTGTGGGACCAAAATGATTGTTGGACCAAAAGAACCAATGAGCCTGATCAGAGAAACCTCTAAGTCCCACAAGACATCACAACAGCTGAAGAAGACCTGATCAGCTGTTCTACAAAGTCTGAAGAATACAACTGCTGAAGTACGTCTGAAGTACTGAAGACAAAGACTGAGACAACAGCTGAAGATCTAAAGTCTGAAGACTTCAACAAGTACTGAAGACAAGACTGAAGATCAACAGCTGAAAGACAAAGTCTGATGTTCAAGTACTGAAGACATCAGCTGATGTTAACAGCTGATGACAACAGCTGAAGAGGGCTTCTTCAGTTGTTGTGATGTTTTTCTTCTTCAGTAGTTTTCTTTTCCTTTCAGTAGTTGTTTATTTTTCTTTTCAGTACTTGTAAACAACTGAAGAGGTTGTTCTTCAGTTGTTGTAGTTTCAGTAGTTTTATGTTTTTCAGTAGTTGTAAATGAGATGTTTAACACTTAGGAACATTTGTAAGAAGATGTCAGTTGTTGACATCTTCAGTAGTTGTTAAACATCAGTAGTTATAAAACGGTTACATGTCACTTTCAGTGACATCAGCCTACGTCATTCTTTCCTTTATAAGGAAAGATGACTCACATGTAATCGTGCCTTTGAGGCCGACAATCTTAATGCAATATTCCTTTTGTCGGATATTTCTCTCTATAACAAAATTCTTTTATCGTTTTATATCAATGTTCTTGTTTGAATTTGTCTAATTCTGAGCTATTCCGCTGCTATATCTGTTCAATCGATTAAACCAAGGGCTGAGATCCTAACAAATGGTATCAGAGCAGGTTAATCATTGATCGATCTAACAATTGATCATTGAAACTGTTCAATCGCTCTAAGTTTAATCGAATTAGCAATATTCGCAAGGATCTGTTATAGAGATTGAGAGTGTATCGCTTCTGGCCGTTTTATTTGAGGTTCTGTGTGGTTTTGAGCTAAATTTATTGTGATTTTACTTGAATCTGTCTGATTTTCACAATGACTACTTCTTCTAATGATCCTTTCAATACTGGATCCTCTACCAAGCCTCCGATCTTGGTGAGGAATGAGTATAACATTTGGCAGAGAAGATTGCTCCATCACCTGTCTGTCAATAGCTCAGGTTGTTGGACATCTGTGGTACATGGACCACATAAGCCAATGGTGAATGATCCGGAAACAAACCAGTTGGTTCCAAAGAAGAAGGAGCAATACTCCGATGAGGACAAGAAGTTGTTTGAAATCGATGCAAAAGCCCATGGAATTTTGGCTATGGCTATTCCTAATGAGATTTACTCTGGGCTTCTGCATTGTGAGTCTGCTCATGACCTCTGGAATGCCATCAAAGAACAATTTGGTGGTACTGATGAGGTTTTAGCAAACAACAGGGAAATCCTCGCCCAACAATATGAGACTTTCTCTCATAGAAAGGGTGAGACTCTGACTCAACAATTTGAGCGGTTTTCATGTTTAATCTCTGAATTGAAAATGGTTAAACATGAATATACCAGGAGTCAGATGAACCATAGATTTTTAAGATCACTGCCTGAGAGATGGAACACATATACCATTGTTCTACGCTCAAATGCTGATGTTGATCGCCTATCTCTCACCCAACTTCATGGGAAACTGCTTACATTCGAGAGAGAGATAGAGCAGAAAAGGAAATTGGTTTCATCTGGCAAGCTCACTGAGGATTTTGTCCAAGGGAACACTGCCCTGATTGGACATCAAGAGTCAGAATATGCGTCATCTGAAAGCCAGTATGATGAGCATATTGATTTCTCTACAAACACTTCTGAGCCTGCCTTTGTGAGTGTTGATAGTTATTCTGCTGGTAGTAATAGTGACAATCTATGTTTCATCATGGATGATCTCAAGGGGATTGCTGATGATGACTTAGAAGAGATGGATATTTTGAGCCAAATGGCCTTGATAAATATCAGATCTCAGAAGTTCTACAAAAGAACTGGAAGGAAATTCCCAGGACTCTCTGGCAAAACCAAAGTTGGTTTTGACAAGAGTAAGTTGAAGTGCCATAAATGCCACAGGCTTGGGCACTTTGCAAGAGAATGTAGATCATCTGGATCTAACTCTCCTGCACCCTTTGTGACTTTCCCTGGCAATAGTCAACAAAACAGAGGGCAACAACCTGTCAATTCTGGTTATCATCATCAACCACAATCTCCTGCATATTTTGTTCCACAGGGGCCAATGCCATATCCATACCCCTGCTATTACATGCCACAACCAGGCCAGGTTCAAGCACCCACTGCTCAGCAACCACATGCACTCCCTGAGCCTCAACCATCCCAATCTCATCAACCTAATCAACTTCAACAACACAGCTTCTTCACACCAGGAGTTGTTGACTGGAGCAGTTTACCAGATGATGTGTCTGGTAATGAACAACTGTTCTCAGGTGCTGGTCAACATGGTGGTGAGCATCCTTTTGGAAATCTAGCTCTCATGGCTTTGGAATCCTCTGATGGATCATCCTCAATACCTCTTCAACACAGGTATCACAGGTATCCTCTGAGGCTAAGGCCAAATTATGTTCTGAAACTTGCATAGCAGCATTTGCCTCTATTAGAGAAGCAAATGTGGCTTTAATCAATAAAAATGTAGAGCTAGAACAAACAATTTCCAAAAATAAAGCTGAGTTTGAGTCTGTGCTAAAAGAGAAAACTGATGAGATTTACAAATTAAAATGCCAAATTTCTGATGATAAGGCTAGGGAGGATGTACTCTTAGAGAAGTACAAAGACCTCAAAGATACTCTTGCTGTCACCCAGGTAGAGTGTGATCGATGGGTACAATCTTGCAAGGGCTTTGAAATGCTTCTTAGTAAGCAAACAGCTTCCAATGTGAAGTTTGGAATTGGTTATAATCACACTGCTCCTCCTACAGTTTTTGCTTCAAGAGCAGGAGCGGATTCTGATGGAGAAAGTAATGACCAATCCACCTCATCATGTGATTCACTACTTGATAAAGCACCATCAGTAGTTGAAGTCAGTAGTAATCCCTCTGTGAACCTAACAGCTGATATTGATGGTTCAACTGCTGACACTCACATGATCAATGAGTTGATCAACCCAAGTGTTATCCCTAGAAGTACTGAGGGTACTGGAGAGCAGGGGATAACATCTGGAGTTCAAATCCTAATGACTGACAGCACTGAAGAGAAGAAAACTGTCAGTAGGAAGGATTTGAAGCCTACTAAGGAAGTTGACAAGAAGGCAAAAAGTGCTTCTAAACTGCTGAAGAGCAAGTCTTCAGTAGTTTCATCTTCTTAGTTGATGATCAACAGAAGATGAAGAAGAAACCATGTGAAATATGTGGTCTATTCAATCATCTCACAGATGATTGTTGGTACAAAAAGGGATCCAAACTCAAACAAAAAGAGAAAATTAAAGAAAATTTGGCTAAAATGAAAACTGAGTTTGAGTCCAAGTTTGTACCAGCAGCATCAAATCCTGTTACTCCTATGACCAAAAGAAATCTAAAAAGGAAGGAGTGCAACAGGCAATAGCTGAGGTTGCTCAAAAGAAGATGGTGCAACACAAGAACTCATCATCAAACACCAATACCAATGTGTCTGAAGAGCTGAAAGCTCTCTCCCAGAATCAGACACAGCTGGTAATGATGGTTCAACATCTGTTGGGAAGAGTTAACCAACTTGATGGCCCTGTGTTGAAACCCCAGAAAAGGAGATCCAAGCCGAAGGATTCCTCTTCTACACCATCTCCTTCACCTCAAGCTATTGTGTCCAATAAACCTGTTAGTTTACCATCTGTTGATGAGACCAGGCCCAAAACCAAAAAGGTTTGGGTCTCCAAAACTAACTGATTGTTTATTTATGCAGGTTTCTTCAACATGCCAAAGTAGCATCTGGTATGTAGACAGTGGGGGATCTATGCATATGACTGGGAACAACTCACTTCTTAATGACTACTCTCCAGGAAGGAAGGGATTTGTTTCCTTTGGCAATGATGCAAGAGGTTACATCATCGGGAAGGGCTTTGTTTCCAATGGGGAAATAAAGTTTGATGATGTCAACCATGTGGAAAATCTCAAGTATAATCTTTTGAGTGTCAGTCAATTGTGTGACAAAGGCCATGTTGCCCTTTTCACAAGCCAGAACTGCAGGATTCTGTCATCCAAAGTTCTGAGTTTGATTGACAAGGTATTGGATGCTCACACTCTCCTGAAGGCCAACAGGACAGGAAGAGTGTATGCCTTAGATCTTTCCAAGAAAATTGATCTCAAAGGCCATCCTTGCCTATTTTCCAAGGCCTCTCCTCAAGAATCTAATCTATGGCATAGAAGGCTGGGACATGTTAATTTCAAGAACATGAATCAGCTGATACACCATAGTTTAGTAAGGGGAATGCCTATGAAGGAGTTCAAGTGTGAAAACAACTGCACTGCTTGTTTGAAAGGAAAACAGCACAAGGTTTCATTTCCACCTATTGAAGAACCAAAGTCCACTGCCTGCTTACAACTTCTTCACATGGATCTCTTTGGTCCTGTGAGAGTGATGAGCATGGCACAGAAAAAATACTGTCTGGTAATTGTGGATGATTACTCCAGATTTGTATGGACTTTCTTTCTACATTCAAAGGATGAAGCTGCACAGAAGATCATAAACTTTGTGTTGTATGCTGAGAAGCAGTATTCCCTCTCAGTCAAGTGTATTAGAAGTGATAATGGAACAGAATTCAGGAACAATACACTTGATGAATTCTACCTTTCCAAGGGAATAAAGAGACAGTTTAGTATTCCAAGAACTCCTGAACAGAATGGAGTTGTGGAGAGAAAGAACAGGACCCTCATTGAAGCTGCAAGGTCTATGTTGGCTGATTCTGGACTGCCATTGACCTTTTGGGCTGAAGCTGTCAACACAGCATGCTATGTGCAGAATAGAGTGCTAATAAATCAGAGGTTGATGAAGACTCCATATGAAGTTCTACATCATTTGGCCCCTCTCATTTCATTTTTTAGAGCATTTGGGTGTCCCTGTTTCATTCTCAACACAAAGGATCAGCTCCAGAAATTTGATCCTAAGGTGGATGCAGGGTACTTTGTTGGTTATTCATCAACTTGCAAGGCATACAGAGTCTTCAACTGCAGAACAAAGATGGTTGAAGAGACTTTACATGTCAAGTTCAATGAATCTCCAAAGGACAAGATTCCACAAAGCCCTGTGGAGCTCTTTGATTTGGACATACTGCAATATGTTCCTTATCAATCTCCTGCTGTTGCTCCTGTCAACAGTTCACCACCTGGTGTTACTACTGAAGATGATGATGATAGTAGTAATCACCTCTTCAGGTTTAGTGATCAACTGCCTGAGTCCTCTAAACCTGATGCTCCTGTAGCTCCAGCCGCACCATCCACAACAAATGCTGATGAGATTTCTGCATCCTCAACTTCATTTGAGTTGCCACCATCTTCATGGTTTCAAGAATCTGCATCAACATCTGCTGCTGCTGAAGACCCTACAAACACTTGCACAGATTTGATTGTTTACCAAGAGCTGAAAAATCACCCAATATCTCAAATCCTTGGTGATATCAATGCTGGTGTCTCAACCAGAAGCCAGTTGTCCAATTTCTGCTTCTATGCTCTCTTCATCAGTCAGCTAGAGCCGAAGAACTATCATGTTGCTTTGAGGGACAATGGATGGGTTGAAGCCATGCAGCTTGAGCTTCTTCAGTTCAAGAAACAGCAAGTGTGGGAGCTTGTTCCTCTACCCCCAGGTAAGTGTGCAATAGGCACTAAATGGGTGTTTAGGAATAAAACTGATGAAAATGGGCTAATTGTTAAGAACAAGGCCAGACTGGTTGTGCAGGGGTTTGCACAAGAAGAAGGTATTGATTATGATGAAACCTTTGCCCCTGTAGCCAGACTGGAGGCAATTAGATTGTTTTTAGCCTATGCTGCACTCCACAATCTTAAAGTTTTCCAAATGGATGTCAAAAGTGCTTTTCTATATGGTACAATAAAAGAAGAAGTTTATGTGTGTCAACCACCAGGCTTTGAGGATAATAAGCACCCAGAATGGGTATATAAGCTTGATAAAGCTCTTTATGGGTTGAAACAAGCACCTAGAGCTTGGTATGAGACCTTATCAAACTTTCTTCTACAGAATAATTTCACTAGAGGCTCCATAGATAAAACTTTATTTATTAAGAAGGTGGATCAGCATAAGCTACTTGTTCAAATTTATGTTGATGATATTATATTTGCATCCTCTGATCCCCAATTGTGTGAGGATTTCCAAACCTTAATGCAACAGAAGTTTGAAATGAGTGCAATGGGAGAATTACAGTTCTTTCTAGGTTTGCAAATCAAACAAAAAGCTGATGGAATTTTCATTCATCAGTCTAAATACACAAAAGATCTTTTGAATAAGTTTGATTTACAAAACTGTAAATCCTGTTCTACTCCCATGTGCAACACCACACAATTGGATGTTGATCAGAAAGGTAAAGGTGTTGATGAAACCCTTTACAGATGTATGATTGGTTCCTTGATGTATTTAACAGCTTCTAGACCAGATATTATGTTTGCTACATGTGTTTGTGCTAGATTTCAGGCTGCACCTAAGGAGTCTCATCTGATTGCAGTCAAGAGGATCTTTAGATATCTGCAAGGCACACAATCTCTAGGCTTATGGTATTCCACTGGACATTCTTGCAAATTAGTTGCTTTCTCTGATAGTGACTATGCAGGATGTAAGTTGACCAGGAAATCAACTTCTGGTGGATGCCAATTCCTAGGCAACTGTTTGATTTCTTGGCAGAGTAAGAAACAAACATCTGTTGCTACATCCACTGCTGAAGCCGAGTACATTGCTGCTGCAAGTTGTACATCCCAAATACTCTGGCTTCAGAATCAACTTTTGGATTATGGCATTACAGAGACTAAGACTCCATTATTAATGGATAGTGCTTCAGCTCTTTGCATTGTCAAAAATCCTGTCCAGCACTCTAGGACCAAACATATAGAAATTAGACATCATTTTATAAGAGATTGTTTTGAAAAGGGTCTAATTAATCCTATGTTTGTGCCTAGTGCTGATGAGCTTGCAGACATTTTTACTAAGCCTTTGGATAGTTCAACTTTCCACAACCTGGTGTTAAGGCTTGGTATGCTGCAGCTAGAATAAGTGACAACTACTGATGATCTCAGTAATTACTGATGATCATTGGTAACCATGTCACATATAAGTACTGATGAGTTATTTTACCCTCAGTAGTTTTTATAACTACTGAAGGCTAAATGCTTTAAGTACTGGACTTTATCTGTTCTACACTACTGATGTAGTTACAACTACTGAAATCAGTAGAAACAGATAAGTACTGATGTCCTATGAAACAACTGAAAACAGCTAAAAGCTGATGAGTAAGTGTTGAGGACAGTATGAAACAGCTGAAAGGCTATGAATTGACGACAACTACTGATGAGTACTCTCTCTTCAGTAGTTCACAAACTGCTGTTTCTTTATAAACAACTGAAGCAATACCATGTCTTCAGTAGTTTCACAACTACTGATGACTAACACCAAGTCTTCAGTTGTTTACAACAACTGATGGCAAAACCACGGTCTTCAGTAGTTTCACAACTACTGATGACTAATACCAAGTCCTCAGTTGTTTCAACATCTGAAGTCCAACTTGTCTTCAGTAGTTTTTAAAACTACTGATGCCTAAATCAGAGACTTCAGTTGTTTCAACGTCTGATAGTAAACACCATGTCTTCAGTTGTTTTATAACTGCTGACCACACCAATACCATCAGTCGTTTCAAACGTCTGAAAGTTAATACCACGTCATCAGTAGCTTCAAATACTGATGACTAACACCAAAACCTTCAGTCGTTTCATAACCCGTACCCTATATATACCTGATCCCTCTTTCAGAGTTTTTCATTCTTTCACGACCTAACTTTTCAAAAGCTCTGAAAACCTTTCACCTTCATTAATGGCGACCATGCAACTCAAACCTCGACACAACTGTGTCGCGTACCTTACAAAATCGCCCTTCTGGACCAAATTTGAAAATGCTATAGATCTTATGGTCCAATCCCACTAAAAACGGCTTTCCTTTTAAATCCAATCATTTATGCCGATTCGCTACGTCAGTTCTGGATGAATGCGACCGTTAATGGAGAATCTATCCATTCATCTATCAACTCGCATAAGGTGGTCATCTCTACTGCTACCATCCGCCAAATATTACTGTTAGATGATGCTGCCTACCCTGTTGGATATCCTAAGCGCCAACTTGATCTTTCCTTTGGACAACATGGATATCAGGGTGATCTTAGTGCTTCAACAATCCTGAAGAAACATTTTCCAGATGCTGAACGATTATTATTTCATATGGTAAATGTTTGCCTGGCTCCGAAGACTTCCTCTTGGGATCAACTGTCTTCCAGATGGCAACAGGTATTGTTCTCTATCCTTGAACAAGAACCACTAAACTTTTCTGAAATAATTTTTCTTGAACTCAAGGATATGGCCACAAAACCACTTTCTAACCGTTGGATACTATATCCTCGGTTTATAATGGCCATAATAGAGAATCAGCTTTCTGCTGAGGGACTAGTTGGTCTGGGAGTCCCTGCTTTGGCTGTATTGCCGGAGGTATACTCCCGACACAACACTGACCAAACTCTCAAACAGGCTGCCAAGCTGCGCAAACCCACGCAGCTGGAACCCACAGCCTCCACCTCCAAATCCAAAGTCCCCTCCAAACCCACAAAGAAGAAGCCTAAGAAAGCTACTCAGGGAATTGAGTCCCCTGTGGATGCTCCTGCTGCACCAACGCAGGTTATCTCTGCTGGAAATAACCCCCCAGTAGAGACTGTGACTCCACCAACTGAAGCCGCTCAGGTTTCCTCTCAAAAGGAACCTGAAGCAACCACTCAAAGGGAAGCCACAATGCTGGGATCCTCCTCACTTGAGGGGATTACCATTGAAGAGCACCACCTGTCCCGGGTGCACACTGCTTCCACACCCTCTCCTGATGCAACCGCCCCTCAAAGCCCTACTATCATTGTTGCAAAAGTGCTGACGCAGTTGCATTCCTCACCCCCCACCCAGACACCAATTACTACTGGGATAACCTCAACACCTGAGGGGGAGGATCACAATGCTTCTGTCAACCCACAGCACAGGGGTTATCATGTTCCATCTTCTAGTGTAGATAAGGAGGTGCGAACTTCTGGTGAGGCTGCCACTGCTCCTGACTCAGCAAATGACCAGGATGCAGTTGGTAACATCTCTAAGTCCTCACCAGTGGCAACAGCTGATGAAGGACATAGTCCTGAGGCTGGAAGTCCCCAGAACCGAGAACAAGGGGCACATGCTACAATTGATCTACACTCAAGGCATGTTCATTCTGACTTTGTCAGGAGGTCAGGTGATTCAGTCACAACTGATGATGACCTGAGCTTCTTCTATGATGTAGTTGCTCAAAACACCATTCTAGAGGATGAGGTTAGCAGACTCAAAGAGCTGCTGGCCAAGATGTCTCAGGATGCAAGTCCATCTGCCACCACAATACACCCACAGATGGCACCTTCTTCTGAAGGTCCCCTACACACTGAGCCAGTATATACTTCCAAGCCACCAGCCTCTGCTTTCGGCACTGATTCTCAGGAACAGAACCACCTGATCAATCAGTTGCTACCCTTCAAAATTCCCTACCTCTCATCACTCCCATGATCACAGATATAGTGATCAAAGCCATTGATGAGAGGCTTCCTACAATAATACAACCCTTGGTGGAGGAGTTGGTGACTAAATCTCTTTCTACTGCTCAAACCCTTGCATCCAATGCACCCAAAAAGGGGGAGAGTCAGTTAGTTAAAGGAAAAAGGAAGAGGATAGATGGGGAGAAGGCGAAAGAATCTGAGGTTGTAAATGAGAAGGAGAAGGAGAGTGTGAAGGGAGCTGAAGTGAATGAAAGTCAAAAAGACTTTCATGTCACATATCAAAAGAGAAAAGGAGAGTCTGAGAAGGAGAAGGAGCTGAAGGATATGGTGAAAGAAGCTGACGCCAACCATAACCGTTCAATGGATAAAATCATTGAGCAGTTGTATAGGCAGGGTTTTGACATCAAACAACTAGACTCCGAGATCAGAAGGATGGAAACAGAGGAGATCAATTCCAGATGGGCTAGCTATGATGCCTTAGAAAGAGAAAGGCTGGAGATAATGATCAGATTTATAGCTAAATACTTGGGAAGATCTCTAATGGAAATAAGGGCCTGGACCAGGGACAACATCTTGGCAATAACCACCAAGATTTGTTCGTCTGAAGAATACTCCAAAGGTCTAGTGATTGAGGTATTGAATGAAGCTGGGGTTGGGAATCGAAAAGAACTGACAAAATTTACCAAAGCCTCCCTTACAGCCAAAATGCTAAAACAGTCTGAAAAGCCTCAATCCTCAAAATCACTATCTCCACAACCCACTAAAACAACTCCTTTACCCTCTAAACCAACCATCCAACCCACAAAACCAAATCCTTTACCTCAAAAACCCATTGCCAGTGATGTACCTAGCCAAAAGAAAAGAAGGTACTGAGGCCTGATGAAGATGAAGAGGAGGATGAAGACAGACTGCCACTCTCTGCAGTCATTACTTTGCCTAAGGCTAAACCAATGTCCATCACTCCTGCTTCTCAAATGCATGATGTAATGATAAAGATTGAAGAGGAACAGATGCAAAAACATGATGAGGAAATGCTGAAAAGCATTGACAAAGCATATGCTACATCCTCTTCAATGATCAGCATGAAGAAAGAAGTATTAAGATTGTACACCCTTGCTAATACCTTTCAATACCAAAGGGAAAGAGTAAGGATATGGCCTGATCCTAGGGTGGCACACCGGATTGTCAAGAAAGAAATTCCTTCAAGATACAAGGGCCAAGTGAAGAGAGTTGTCGACGAAGACATCACTGTGGTGCTTGTAGTGTCCCCCTGGGAAATTGTTGAAGAGTTCAAGAAAGCCTATGAAGCCAAACAACCACCTCAAAAGATGTTAGAGAACAAAATTATAAAGAAGGGATTGGTTTACAAACGACTTGAAAACTTCAAACAAGAAGAGCTCAACCTGCTCTTAGAAGGAACTCATCCAGATGAGTTTGCTTATAGACAAATAACCACGGTTGAGCTCAAGAATGGAAAACAGGCCAAGTACATATCTGAAGTGTATGGCCGAGAAGGATTATTTGATGGTGTGCCCGAGGTGCTGACAATGGATGAGCAAATCATGTTTTAAGGGCTTACACCAGGGAATCATATAGGCTGATACACGGGAAGTAGATCTCATGGTTGGGGCAACAGCTCGGTGTCCAAGTCCCCAATACAGAGCTCCCAACCATATCATGCCAAACAGATCATCAGAGACTTCTTCCCAGGCCGGTGCTGAAAAAGGGTCACTTCTCATCTGATCAAGAGGATTAAGAGACCAATCTATCTGCCAAAATAAGTGGGACTCGTCAATAACTTAGAGGTTTTGGCTGCATTGGTTCAGGGGGAGTTTGTTGGACCAAAAGAACCAATGAGCCTGATCAGAGAAACCTCTAAGTCCCACAAGACATCACAACAGCTGAAGAAGACCTGATCAGCTGTTCTACAAAGTCTGAAGAATACAACTGCTGAAGTACGTCTGAAGTACTGAAGACAAAGACTGAGACAACAGCTGAAGATCTAAAGTCTGAAGACTTCAACAAGTACTGAAGACAAAGACTGAAGATCAACAGCTGAAAGACAAAGTCTGATGTTCAAGTACTGAAGACATCAGCTGATGTTAACAGCTGATGACAACAGCTGAAGAGGGCTTCTTCAGTTGTTGTGATGGTTTTTCTTCTTCAGTAGTTTTCTTTTCCTTTCAGTAGTTTGTTTATTTTTCTTTTCAGTACTTGTAAACAACTGAAGAGGTTGTTCTTCAGTTGTTGTAGTTTCAGTAGTTTTATGTTTTTCAGTAGTTGTAAATGAGATGTTTAACACTTAGGAACATTTGTAAGAAGATGTCAGTTGTTGACATCTTCAGTAGTTGTTAAACATCAGTAGTTATAAAACGGTTACATGTCACTTTCAAGTGACATCAGTCTACGTCATTCTTTCCTTTATAAGGAAAGATGACTCACCTGTAATCGTGCCTTTGAGGCCGACAATCTTAATGCAATATTCCTTTTGTCGGATATTTCTCTCTTTATAACAAAATTCTTTTATCGTTTTATATCAATTGTTCTTGTTTGAATTTGTCTAATTCTGAGCTATTCCGCTGCTATATCTGTTCAATCGATTAAACCAAGGGCTGAGATCCTAACAATGATCCATGTGCAATAAGTGTAATTGAGTAGTGATAGAGTTAACGCATTTGGATTTATGAGATGTTCTGTGTTGTTTCCCTTTCAGGCATGCAACACAGTTATCTTTGCAGAAAAACTCCTTTTTAGGCAAACCATATACCAAGTTATTTTAGCCAATTTGTTCATTGTCTTAAAATTTACATGACACATACGTTTATGCCATAGTTTTGACTCATCACTATCAGCTTTGGAAAGAAAGAAAGCATGTAATCACCCATGGGTAAGCATTGTTCATATCTAGCTTGTACATATTTCCTTCCTGGGAGATCTAAGAAGCACCAATTCCGGAGGAATGTCATCCCTGGTTTGAGGATAATGCACTCATGTTCTGTGAAAAGCATCTGGTTCTTTGATCACAGAATTGAGAAACACTTAACAGATTATGTTCAAGCTGCTTGACAAAGTGAACTTTGTCAACTTTGAATTTACCGTTGGATATACTCCCTCTGCTAGAAATATATCCTCCGGCCTCACCTCTGAATTGGATAGGACCTCCATCATAGTTCTGGAACTGTTGAAGGAGAGATATGTTCCCTGTCATGTGCCTGGAGCATCCACTATCTACAATCCAGACATTGTTGTTCTTGTCAAATGGATGTCCCTGCACATAAGATGATATTGTTAGTTTTGTTTGGAAGCCCAAGCCTTGCTGGTCTTGGGTTCTTCCAAAGATAATGACATGATTGAACCAAATGTTATGCATGGGGGTTCAATAGAGGTCTTTGAAGAAGAAGTTTAGGCTGTAGCATCTTCCTTGATCTTCCACTCCACCCTTTGGCTAACCTTGGAGGATGAGCTTGTTGAAGCTTTTGCAACATGGCCTTCTTCCGAAGCTTCTTTCTTTTCGGAAGAAGCCTTCACCACCTTTTCTTCTGAAGCAGTCTTCTTCTTGGATGGTTTCAAGGGAGCTTTCTTGTTCTTTTGAACCTTAGTAGCTTTTGCTTCTGAAGCCATTTTCCCTTTGGAAGAAGGATTTTCTTCCGAAAGCAACCTGGCTTCCGAGACTAGCCTTCCCTTTTTCATCACTTGAACCGTTTGAAAAGGTCCAAATATGAAAACTTCCTTGACTCCTTCTTTCCTAACATTATTTGCATAATGTGTGCTTGCAGGATTGTAGTAACAATCTTTTGCCATGTGATTTTGCAGGCCACACATGATGCATGCAATGTTAGTCTTTTGGGAAAGTGAGGGTTGCTGTTTCTTGGGCTTCTTTTCTTCATCAGCAACTTTTCCCTTTAACTTTTGATCATTTGGCAGGACAGAAGTGCTGGTATTACACTCCTTTCCTGAATCAGAAGTACCTACCACTTGGAATCCAGCTGAGATAAAGACACCCTTATGCTTGGGGTCAATCTTCAGCTTGGACTTAGCCACCTTCTTAGCAGTTCTTCTAGCCGCTTTAGCTCTGCTTCTTCTGGCCTTAGTGGTTAGGATTTGATCTTCACAAGAGGAGATGGGTACATCTACCTGTTCCTTCCCTGTGGTGGCCACTATTGATGCCTCATCCTTCAACTCTGGAAAGGAAGGGTTAGCAGTTGGAACCTCTTGCTCTTCAGTACCACATCTAGGTTGTCTAATAGAATCATAGGAGTGTGGTGGAGCAATTTCATTGGTTCTCAAGCCTCATTTGTTATGATAACAGAGTTTGGAATGGGAGGATGATGCAAGAATATCTTGAAAATTCTGCTCAGAAATAGCATGCTTCCTGACCTGAGCCTCAGCAGTGACAAGCTGGGCTTGAGCCTCAGACAATTTGGATATCAAATCCTTGATTTGAGTCTTGTAGTTGGTGTGTTCATGTTTTAAAAGAGATACAGTTTTCTCTAACTCATCAATTTTCTTTTGATAGTCAGATTCAGCTCTTTTAAAATCAGATTTTAGAATATTTAAAGACTCAATATCAGATCTGATTTCCATATTGTAATCCTGATAAAGTTTAACTTTAGCTATACAGGCTGGAGTGCAGAGATGTTCATATACCTTGGCATCAACTGTTCCGGCCATGAGAGCTTGAGCAGGAGTCACATCCTGTACCATGAAGCTCCAGTCAACTTCTTGAGCCATTGTAGCTGTTTCAGTTGACCTCTCAGTGGGTTTTGAGGTTGAGGGATGTGTGGAGGCCTGTGGGGTTCCCGGATTGGTCTTGGGAGCCTTGCATTCCCTTGCAAAATGACCTAGTTGGTTACAGTTGTTACACTTTGCCTTGGTTTTGTCAAACCCGAACTTACTGGTAGTGGGTTTTGAGGGAAATGCCTTCCAGTTCTCTTAAAGAACTTCTTTGCTCTGTAAGTTAAGAGAGCCATCTGCTGGACAATGTCCACGTACTCTACATCATCTGGACTAAAACACTCAAGATCATCAAAACATTATTGAAAATCTCCTGAGTGTCCACTTCCTGAAACAAAGGCATAACTTTCCTGGAAGGAGTTGTGTTGAGCCTGTTGAGACCTTGGAGTCTCAGGAAAAGTGATGTAAGGTCTAGAAGAGTAGGATGGCTGCTAATAAGTCAGGAAATGCTGAGGTTGAAGGGTTAATGAGCCTTGAGCAACCATTAAAGCGTTGCTAGCAGGAAGACTCATGGTCTGCTTGTTTGGTGGCCCTTCTTACTCTCCATCTCTAGACGATATCCATCAAGGATGCCGTAGAGTTCAGTCATGGAAAGAGTGTTCAAGTTTTCTTTTCTCTTGATAGAGGCACAGTAGAATGTCCACTCGTTGGTAAGAGCACTCATGAACTTTCTGGTGAGATCTTTGAGTTCAGGAGTGATCTTCACAGACTAAAGGGAAGAGATAAGATCCATGTACCTGAAGTACTGCTGGCTGAGGGTCTCTCCAGCAATATGAGTGAAGTTCTCGAACTGCTGCTTCAGTGAGTCCTTCTTTGAGTCGTTGGAGCTTGAGTACATCTAAGCAAGTGCATCAAACAATTCTTTGGCAGTCTTGCAATGCTTGAACCCCACCACAATAGAGTTAGGTATTGCAGTCATGAAAGTAGTCATAGCATTGCTATCGATGTCCATCTTCTTTCTGTCTTCATTAGAATAGTCCTCGACAACCTTCTCTATCATGGCATCGTTTCCACCAGGTGATGCCACCTTTGGCTTATACGGTCCATTGACAATGGAGTTCCATAGTTTGCTGTCTTGGTATCTAATGAAGCCTTCTATTCTTCTACTCCAAGACCTGAAGTTTTCAGGGGTAATGATGGGAGCTTTTGTCATTCTTCCCATCTCTACTTCGAATTTGTTAAGGGCCATTGAGTGAGTGAGTGGTAGGGAGGAGTAAAAACAGGTTGATTTGGATGGTAAGATCACGCAATCAAGAGCCTGAGGAGCTCTGATACCAATTGCAAGATCGGTGTTTGTCACTTAAACACAGTGTTTTCTCTCAAACTCACCTGGAACAACACTCGGGTGTATGAAGAATCGGTAAGAGTTAATCACAATATAGAAAGTAATAAAAAACATAGTAAGATAATTTTCAAGATACTTTTATATATTGATTCTCAACTCAAAATACAAGACTCTTACAAGCAGATTGTCTATCACAATAAGTTACAAGGAGAACCTATATATAATACTATCTACAGCCAGATTTACTTTGATACCAGTTGGGATCCTATAGCTAAAGTATATACTACAAGACTAAAGATTAAGGTATCTCGGATAAAGTCTTATCTGAGATTTGGTAGTCAGGACATGTCCCTGACTTACCTTTTGTCACCAACTAAAGTTGGTAACATGTACTATCATGAAAAGGTGAACAGTGGAATAAAGTATGGTCAACAACATGGCTCTTTAGGAAGAAGCCATGCTATATCAGAAGTCTGCAGTGGAGTGTCAGAGACCATACTTGTGTCCACTGGTTTATAGCAGTGTCTTCCGAAGGTTAAATGGCTTCGGAAGAGTAAGTTCTTCTGAAGCCACTTATACTTCGGAAAAGGCTGCTTCTTCCAAGGCTTGGAGACTTCTTCTTTTCATCATACTTTGGAAGTGGTCTTTACTTTATTCTTCTAAGTCTTGAACTTCGGAAGTATGCAGTTGTCTTCGGAAGTAGAGTTCTGTCTTCCGAAGTAGAGTTCTGTCTTCGGAAGTTCCATGCTAAGATTTGGAAGCCTTTTGCATGCAGCACCAAAATAACTTAAGTGACATAGTTTTGGTTGCATTAGCCTTTTTCTTGATCCAACAATCCATGATGATTGTCAGTACACTTGTCCTTTTAAATCCATACACAGACTTTTGACACAGATTGGTGATGGTTTAAGATTTAATTATTTTAACAAGCATTTGAGGATCCCACGCTTATATGGTAATCAACATTCCTTAGGAGATTTTTGAGCGGTCTACGGGTAGTATTCAAGAAGAAACTATTATAGAGCTTTCAAAGAGTTGCAAAGCCTCAGGTCAGTGCCACCGCATAGCAGAGAGGCGCAAACACCAATGAATTCTAGAATATTTAGGTTGTGCTTATCCTCAGGTCAGTGCCACCGCACAGCAGAGAGGCACACAACCTATCTTCTTGTTTGAGCAATTTTATTCTTTTTGGACAGATCGCACCAATAACATAGGTTATTAGCTTGATTGCTTTTTGCATTTTTCATCATGTGCTTTGCTCATATTACGGTCATCCGCACACGTTTGTGACGTTTATTTTGCTCGTCACCCCTTATTGGAACTCTGTTGATTGTGTTAACCAGGGATAAGATTATAACCCACAGCTTGTTGAACAACTTAGTTTGATCTTGAGATCACCAACGAGGTCTACTTATCTATTGTGTTGAATCTACCGACACATCATCGAATGGTCTAGAAACCTCTAGGTCTACTTTCTATGTGTTACCTTAGTAATAGCTAGTTTTACTATCATTTTTCTATTTATTTTTGCTTAGACTTCTCAGACTTATACTTCGAATTTTGCATTTTAAACAATTTCTTCTTTTAAACTCCCAAACTATTTGTTCTTGTGTACTATCATTTTCCATAATCATTGAATCAGTATCACAGATACGATCTCATTTCTTTTAGCTTGCTTGTCCTCCTCCCTTGTTTTTTTTACTGATATTAAATACTAACTTAACCTATTCTCCCCTTAAAATTCTAAAATCGTAAAAGATTTGCGTTTTTAGGATTTTAATAGGCGAAGAAATAAAAATAAAATAAAAGAAAATAAACAAAAAAATTTAAAAATAAAATGAAATCTACTTGTCGGACTGAGTACTGTCATCGTCGGAAATCACATCACTTTTCTTTTTAACGCCGTTGACCTCTAACTGATAAAGAAAATGTGGTTTATCTAAGGCTTTTGTGTAGAGGTCAACGCGTTGAAAATCCTTATTAATTTTAACGACATCGATTATATTCTTTTCAAAACAATCACGTATAAAGTGATATTTAATGCCGATGTGTTTAGTCTTAGGATGTTGGACCGGATTTTTAGTTACGGATATTGGAGCAGAATTATCAAAAAATATAGGAATGTTAGAGAATTTCAAACCATAGTCCCGCATTTGCTGTTGAATCCAGATGATTTGAGAACAACAGCTTGCCCCAACAACATATTCAACTTCACAAGTTGACAGTGCAACTGATGTCTGCTTCTTACACTGCCACGTGACTAATCTTCTCCCAAAGAATTGGCATCCCACTGATGTTGACTTGTAGTTCATTTTGCAACTGCCGTAATCCGAGTCATTTTACGCTGTAAGCTCGAAATCGTCATCATGAGGATACCCACAACCTGAGTGTTGGGGTACCCTTCAGATAACAAATATCCTTTTGACTCCAATTAGATGGTTGACTTTCGGTTTCGTCTGATATCTTGAGCAGAGACACGTTGCGTACATGATGTCAGGTCATGAGGCAGTGAGATACATGAGAGATCCAATCATGCCTCGGTACATGGTAGCATCTACCAGATCACCATTCTCGTCAGGCGCTATATCATGGTTTGTAGCAAGTGGAGTCCCAGCTACGGAAGCATTCTCCATATCAAACTGACTGAGAATATCGCCTACATAATTTGTCTGATGTAGAAATATCCCCTGTGGTGTCTGATCCACTTGTAACCCAAGAAGAATTTCATCTCTCCCATGGCACTCATCTCAAATTCAACCTTCATTACTGCTTCAAATCCTTACATAAATCTTCGTTCTTGGAACTGAAGATTATGTCATCAACATAGATCTGTACAAGCAGTAAGTCATCATCCTTCTCTTTGATAAACAATGTATAATCAATCACTCCTCTTCGAAACCCATGTTTCACAAGATGAGTTTAAAGTTTCTCATACAAGGCCCTGGGGGCCTGATGAAGCCCGTATAGAGCCTTGTCCAGCTTGTAAACTTTGTCCCGATGATACGGATCCTCGAATCCCTCGGTTGACTGACATGCCCTGTTTCTCGGATTTCACCATGAAGGAATGCACTTTTCACATTGAGCTGATAGACTTTAATCTTCACATACGATGCATAGGCTAGGAAGATAAGGATTGCTTCCATTCTTGCCATGGGTGCAAACACTTCGTTGTAATCGATTCCCTCGACTTGTCGAAATCCTTGAACTACAAGCCGAGCCTTGCTTCTGATAATAACCCTTTGGTCATCCTTCTTGCATTTTAAGACCCATTTAGTGGCAATGACCTTAGCACCTTTAGGTATATCCACCAGAGTCCATACACCTACCTTCTTGAATTGAAGAAGTTCTTCTTGCATGGCACTCACCCAAGCCTCATCGTTTAAGGCATCACTTACATATTTTGGCTCAAATTAAGACACAAAACATCGATAAGCACTGTCGTAAAGGTGGCCTTTTTCCATGACTGAGGCATAATCAGTTGAATATAACTGATTTCTTGTCTATACTCCTGATTGTACATCCCCTATGACATTTTCCAGAGGATGGTAAACATTTAGACGAGATCCAGGAGTGGTGGGTACAACTCCCTCATTATCCAGATTGTGAACCATAGGTGCAGTATCTGAGGCACTGGGAGTATGGGGTTCTGAAGTGCTGAGGTAGAAACATCTGATGCGTGTGTACTTGTAGTAGTTGTAACTTGTTCCTCTTAATCCACCTAAACATTTTCCACTTCTTCATCATCAGAAGAGGAGTCACTTACCTTTAGTGCTCCCCCTGAGTTACTAGAAGACTGGCCTTGGGAGCCGGATGTTGTTGAGTCTAGGGGTGAGTTTAAGACCTCATACATCATCTTGGTTGTTAACTCGTCTTCAGAAGTGGAGAGAGGGATGTTGAAGGACTTAAATAATCCATCATAATAGAAAAAGAATGTGGGTCCTTTTCCAGCTAGGGGATGGTGTATCTCTGAATGTCTACGTTACACCACACTTCTACTTGACCCGTTGAGTTATTGTAAACTCTCTTATTCAGTATGTTGTATCCTAGGAAGATTCCTTCTTTAGCCTTCTCGCTGAACTTGCCTTCTTGAGTTTTCTTCAAAAGGGTGGAAGGTGCGCCAAATGGTTTGAGGTACTCTAGATTTGGCTTACGTTGTTGAAGTAGCTCATAACATGTCTTACCATGACGTTTTACCTCCAGGACTCGATTTAAAGTGTAACATGCATTAGCAACTGCCTCATTCCAAAATTGGATGGGCAGTTTCGAGTTTGCTAGCATTGTCCTTGCTGTCTCTATCAAGCTGCGATTCTTTCTCTCAGCAACTCCGTTCATTTGTGGGGTGTAGGCAGAAGTGAACTGGTGCACAATTCCCTTTTCTTTGCAAAAAGCCTCCATCCACTGATTCTTGAACTTGGTACTATTGTCTGAGCGTACTTGTCTTACCCTCAGCTTGTAGAGAGACTCTAACATAGTTACTAACTCTTTGAATGACTCAGATGTCTCAGATTTAGATTTTAAAACATTACCCAAGAGAATCTTGAGTAGTCATCTGTAACTACATAACAGTACAAGTCGTCGGCGATGCTCCTTGTACTGACTGGACCAAACAGATCCATGTGAAGAAGCTCAAGAGGCATTCTATGGAATGAACTTTCTTTGCCTTATGAGACTTCTTAGTTTGTTTGCCTTTCTTGCAACGACACAAAAATCCAGTAGTTGGAAGTTTTTTACGTTTACTCCTCGCACTAGATCATTCTGGATCAAGTGGTTCATCTTCCGTGGATTGATGTGTCCCATTCTCCTATGCCAGGAGATCGAATCTTTCTCAGTAGCCTTGCATAAAAAGCATTGAACTTGATGATCCGTAGTGGAGGCCTTTGAAAGATCCAAGACATAAAGGTCCTTGAAGCTGACATTAAGACTTGGTCCTCCGGGATCACGTAGTCCTTTTTTAGAACATAGCATTTCTTGTTGTTGAATACTACTTTAAATCCTTTGTCACAGATTTAGGAGACAGAAAGAAAATATTTTGAAGTTGTTGAACATAGTTTACCTTGTCAAACTTCACTTTCTGACTCCCAACTTCCCCTTGAGCTGTGATATAACCTCCTTTGTTTCCAAAAAATGAAACATGACCTTCCTTTTTATTTCTTTGATGTTTGACAGGAGTGCTCGGTTCCCAGTCATGTGCCTAGATGCTATGCTATCTACAATCCAAGAGTTTGTTTCAGCACTCTAGCAAACACCCTACACATTCAATTGAAAACATTAGTTAAGGTTAGGGACCCAAGCGTTAATCGGCTTGGTGTCCCAGAGGCATCACAGATCATAAATTCCACACATTGTCCATTAGAGGGTGAGGGAAGGTCATTTGTCTTCTTGTTCTCATTACCAGACATTGAACTAGACTTTTCTTTCCATAAGCCAGTTTTATGTAAGGCCTGTTTGTGATACACAGACGATTGGCTTATGGTTTGAGCTTTATGTTCACTAACTGTTCTTCGTGGAGTCATGGAGCTCCTTTTAGAAGAACTGGGTTTAGGATCATGAAGTTCAACTTTCTTCCTAGGTGTCTGATAGTAAGGACAGTTAGACGCGATGTGTCCATACTTTCCATAGTTATAGCAAGATCTACTTTCGACATGCTGGTATGGCTGTTTTTATGGAGAAGTGTGTGACACTCCTGTGACTTTGACTTTGTTGATTTTTAACACTTCTTGTTTAGATGTTTTATCTTGTTTAACAAAGTTAATTGTTTGAACCTTCTTAACATCTTTACTCTTTTGTTTATCCGGACTTAGACATGATGTACGTGTTTGGTTAACTTGTTTAGTCTTTTTGGGTTCTGAAGTAGACGTATTTGAACCAGACTTTACCTTAACCTTCTCAATTTTTTTCATCCAGATTAATAATAGGCATTTTACCTTTTGCCTTTAAAGTGGTCTCCTTCAGTTTCCACCACATGATCTAGACCATAGAGGTAACAATACCTATTGCCTTTAACAATATGGATTACTTATGGAACTTGGATCACTTACAAGAAGAGTGTACACCACATGATCCTTGATTGGGTTGTTATTAATTGGTTTGCTTTTAGCATTCAAAAAGGTCTCATGTGGTGGTGGTACCACTTTGTAACCCAAACCCTTCCCGTTGTTATGTTCTCTCACGAAGTGCTGAACTATGTGAGAAGAACTAGTCCAACTGTGCAGTTTTTGTTTTAATGAATTTACTTTGACTTTCAAAAATGCTTCTTGTTTCTTAGCTTCTTCTAGGGATTTTAGATAGAACTTAATGTCAATAGCTTGGTTAAAAGTCACAACTTCAGTTTTCCTAAGTTGTTTATTTAACAGTTCTATTTTCTCTTTGTAACTGTGCTCATTTAATTTTAAAATACGATTTGCTTCAGTGCATAGTTGCAAGTCCTTTACTAGGCTATCATTGTGATCTAATAACCTAGAAAATTTCAAATCTATGCTTTCCCTAAATTTATTACAATCAGAACAAACATGATTATTGAAAAGTTGGTTAGTGGAACTTACCTGAGAAGGTTTTGTTGAATCAACCATCATCACAGAGTCTGACTTTTCTGGTGCAGGTGATTTTGAACATGTTGAACTTTGGCCTTTATCATTTAGGTGATTTATCACATTTGTAGTTTCTTCATTATTTGACATCGCGAGTTCAACTGCTATATCTCCTTCGCTTGCAGAATTGTCATCCAAATCCTCAACGCATGCAATGTTGGATTCTCCTGGAGAAACAAACCGAAAGCTCCAATCTTGCCCTTTGTCATCGTGAGCCATCAAGGCTTTAGGATCCTTGCTTGACGATTAAAGGATGAGAATGGATTACCATTTCCTGTCTTCCTGGGCTTCACACACTCACGCTTGAAATGTCCCTTCTCTCCATAGTTAAAACAGGTCACTTTGGTTTTGTCAAAACCAAAGGTTGTATCCTTTATGGCAATTAAGTTCTGTCCGGTCTTTTTAACAAACTTCCTAGCTCTCCGGACAGCACTCGCCAATGCCCACATGATATCCATCCTCTCTAGCTCAGTCTCATCTACTTGTTCGTAGTCTTCATCTACCAGATGGCAGTTTCCAATCTTCCCCATGACTAGACTGTCATAGGAATGAACGACAGCTGCTAGGAGATCCATATGCTCCTTTGCTACCTCTATGGTCACATTACCGAGATTCTCGATCTTCAATCTGGTAGCATTGGCTTCAGGTGCTATGTGTTGGGTGCACGATGACCCTGACGTGTCTGATCCTAAAGTAGTATCTTGAGATGGAGCGGCTGAACCAGATATGAACGCAGTTTGAAGTGGTGCTCCAGACGTTTTTGCTTGAGGAGTGGAGTTGTAAAGTGACGAGTTCTGATCATATGATGTATTTTGAGACCTGTACTTCACCTCAACTTTTCATCTCTCAGCTTCAGAATGAAATCGTTGATATCCAACTTCGCTAGCATATCATTCTGCCTGAGGTTTGACACAAAGGAGACCCACTTTTCTGGCAATCCATCTGCAAAATTCGATACCTTGTCTTACATGGATGTAACAACTCTATGTGTGTGCAGCTCACTCATCAAGTGGTAGAAACGGTCGATAACGTCATCCAAGCTCTCTTTTCCCATTGACGAGAAGTTATCAAAATCCCTTTTCAATGCTTTAGCCTTTAGAGCTTTTAATAAGGCATTCCCTTCATACCGGTTTTCCAGAGCATCCCATAGCTTCTTTGCTTGCTTGTTCTCAGAGAACTGATGGAATATATCCTTAGAAATGGACTGAGTTAACAGAGCGTACACCTTCTTCTCTGCATTGCACTTAACCTTTTGTCCATCAGTCATCCCTCCTAAGGTAAGTTTAACTCCATCTGTACCGACCGGCATGCTATACCCTGTCTCTATTAATTCCCACAGATTTGGATCTACATCATTTAGGTAGATCTCGAACCTTTGCTTCCATTGTGGGTAGTCATCTAACGTTATGAGCTTAGGGGGCTTATTGTGATTCCCCACTTCATTTTCCAGAAGCAATAGATTCTGGATCTGTGAATCTCTACCTGCGGTGAATGCTGAATACTGATCTTCCATTGCTATTTACTTTAGAATTTAGAACAAACTGTTGTACTTGTGCGAATGAAAGAGTGCGATTGAGCTATTCGTGCAATTGACCAATGCGGATGGTACAATCATGCGACTGAACTAATGAAGAAGGTTCAATCGGGCGATTGGACAGGTGCGGCTGAACAATGCGAACAAAGATCTTCAGTCGTACGAATGGATGGACGACTGAGCCAATCGTGCGTATGAGTGGTGCGAATGGGTTCAGTCGTGCGATTGAGTCAATCGGGCGACTAGAGCTGCTGGTTTTTAAAAATTTGAGGGTTTTAGGTACTTTGACACAAAAACACGAATTTTAACTAGCCCCAATTGCCATAAGCCGGAAAAACGTTAACTTTCTGACCTGGAGACGTTGAAAACACTGTTTGACACAAAAACATTACGTTTTTGAGTGAAAACGTGATTTTTATATCAAAATCGATTGAATCACATGCAAATCAAGAGCCAAGGCTCTGATACCACTTGTTATGACCATTTTCGGTACGAAGTACTAACTGATTAACATGTGTACCAAACCAAATAGTGTGGAATCCTATTTGATTGGCGATCCAATAAGTAAGAACACGAGTAAAATCAATCCAAGAATAAAACTAAACATTAAGAATGATAGTAGGATGATTTACTGCGATATATGAACTTGGAACAGGTGTTCTAGGGTCTCTGGATGGCTAGGGAATGATTTAGTGTGTAGGGATTCGAATTGTTACATTTTTCCACGAATTAAGTGGTATTTATAGGTTAGGGTTTCCATTCATGCGACTGAGCCATTCGCATGGTTCAGTCGTGCGATTGAAGCAAGCGGTTGATCCATCCGCACAACTGAAGATTCAGTCGTGCGACTGTGTCAATCTCATGTTACAGTCGTGCGACTGATCCAGTCTCCTGGTTTAGTCGTGCGACTGGTTCATTAGCATGAAGTATTCATGCGTATGGTCCATTCGCATGAGAACTTCACACGATTAAGTTTAAGCACGTTTGTCAATCATTATTGACTAAGAGCTATGTAAACAACCACAAACCTATATAGTTTGTTCAATATGCGTTAACACACAATAATCAATGAAATTTTAAATATTATAAGCATAAACCACAAATTGTATTTCATTCATACTCATTCTGTTACATATATGTAAGACATGAAAGACATTTTACATTAAGCTCATAAACTAGGTACATATGTATCTACAAAAATTATAACCAATAGGTTACTTGATTGCTTTGCATATCCTTTTTTACGATTAAAACCTCTATTTATTTCTCCAAGTTGTTGGTTGCTTGCTTCTTCCTACTTTTACTTTTCTTCGAGGTATGTAGATTAGTAGATGTGGTAGGTTGCCTCCTTGTTTCATCGATGAACTCTTTTAATTAAATTTACAAGTAGCTTGTCTGCTTCATCCTTTTCAATGTATTCCACCATAACACCTTTGTTGGATCAAGAAGGCTGGGGCAATTAAAACCAAACACTTAGAGTATTTTGAATACAACTAATAAAGTTCTTCCGAAGACAAGTTCAGCACTTCCGAAGGTATATGCTGAACTTCCGATGCAAAGCTCAAAGGAACTTCCGAAGATAAGCTTCAGCTTCTGAAGACCAAGTCTCTGCTCTTCCGAGAGTTCAACACTGTCACACCCCAACCTTGACGGTGGAATCGTCGAGATGTGAGGGTTAAGATTGTTCACAACCACATAACACTATCTTTAAATGAAAATATTATTATCATAAGTTTCAAAAGTGCAAGTCATAATCATAAGTCTCAACATGAATTAAACAAAACATAAGACAAAATAATCCCAAGCATTTTATTCTTTAATCTAGGTCCAAATCCTAGATTTGTGCAAACTTCAAAAGATAACTTCAAGCTTGGGCATTTCATGAAACCTGTTAAAGATAAAGGTCAACTATGAAAGTTGGTGAGTTTCCAAGGGTTTAGTATATATAATATATCAAAAGGTTACAAGTTGTAATTCATATCAAAGGTTATGAGTTGTGCAAGTTTATAGAACACATATAGCTACAATTAAACCTCAACTAAGATTAAGATTAAAAGTTTATAATGATTGGCTAAGTGTACTTGGTTCTAATAATGAACAAGTCATACGTCATTAGGAGCCGGTAATACATCGGCTTTAGCACCAAATAGGCTTGTCAAGCCCATACATCTATAACGTCGCCAGACCAACAATAGTTAATGATTGTTAACAAAATATGTATCTCATATAAGACTTACAATAACACAAATAACCATGACAAAAATACAAATATGAATTGCAAGTGTATTATAAGGATAAAACATTTACAAGTGTAAGTTAATAAGTGTAACATGTTTCACCCCAAAACGGTGTGAAATAATATAAAAAAGGGCAAGGAAACTCACATGGCAAATAAGTATAAGAATGGTGATTATTAAGAAATAATAATAAACATTCCAACGCAATCCTTCATAAGGTACCTAGGAATATATATTTACAAGAAATAATAATAATAATTGTTCTTGGATCCAATTGAACGCCGATCCGATTCAATTAACGGTTAGGTTCATAGGGCTTTTGTTCCCCATGTTAAAATGAGCTCAGTCATGTGCTTAATTACCCGAACTGAAGACGGATTGATGATGAACAATCGAAGAACAGTTGTGGCTATTAAGACTGGTTCAAGTTGCAAACGATAACAATAATCAAATCCGTGTCACAGAAAGCTTCCAAGGATCTTGGTGAGCAAAATACCCTCTATCAATTTAAGGTCTTGAAGTCCGGAGAGTGGTGTTCGAGTATAGAGCAGGTCGCGATGAAGGGTGATGATGGAATTCGATGGTTAACTTTGTTTCAAGTGGAATTGAGTGTGGTATACGATTAGAGGTTGATAGATGATTAATTTGGTTCGGTTAATTAGGTTATTACTAGAGTTTAGTGTTTCGAAGGGCTATGAGTTTTAGATTATTTCGGTTATTACTAGAGTTTAATGTTTCGAAGGGCTATGGGTTGTAACGGTTAGAATGGTTTTGGGGGTTACAATTTGGAGTATTTTGGCTGTTCTAGAGTCAATGGACTTCGGCCGGAAGGTGGCCGGAGTCTTGGCTAGAAATCAGCCTGAAAAGGATTTCAGTTTTGGTTATTTACACAATTGGTCCCTTGGTTTACAACTTAACATTTTATGCTTAAAACTTCCTTTAAAGTTTCAAAATTGGAAAGATAACCCCTCTAACTTTATTAATTTAAGTTTTAACATCTTTAAGTTTCATATTTTTTTTACAACTTTTTATTATTAGTAACAATATTATTATTATTATCATTATTATTATTATCTTAGTTACTATCACTATTATTATAACTTTTATTGTTACTATTACTATTACTACTATTATTATTATTATTATCATATTTATTATTATTGTACATTCTAATATTTAAATTTTTAACTTTCATACATTGACAACCAAGAATTTAGCATAAAATAATCATAAGTTTCAAGATTGACAAGAATAGTCCTTACAAGAATAATCGACGTTAACTTTATAATTTAACAAAAATACAAGATGTTACACTCTCCCCAACTTATAAGAATTTCATCCCGACGAGTCATTACACTTTGTTGAGAAACCCGTTGAGATTATGGATCGCGTTATGAAGAATACTAGAACCACAACTACCTCAATCGTCAAGGTTCGCAGGGAATAAGCGTGGAACTGAGTTTACTTGGGAACGTGAGGAGCACATGAAGAAGAAGTACCCGTATTTGTTCGTATAGTTTCATTCTTAATTTTGGGACGAAATTCTTATAAGTTGGGGAGACTGTAACATCTTGTATTTTTGTTAAATTAAAAAGTTAACGTCGTTCATTCTTGTAATAACTATTCTTGTCAATCTTGAAACTTATGGTTATTTTATGTTAAATTCTTGGTTGTCATTAAATTTAATGTATGAAAGTTAAATATTTTAAATATTAAAATATACAATAATAATAAATATGATAATAATAATAATAATAGTAACAATAAAAGTTAAAATAATTGTGATAATAACTAAGATATTAATAATAATGATAATACTAATAATAAAGTTACTAATAATAATAATTTGTAAAAATTATGAAACTTAAAGATGTTAAAACTTAAATTAATTAAGTTAGAGGGGTTATCTTGCCAATTTTGAAACTTTAAAAGGAAGTTTTAAGCATAAAATGTTAAGTTGTAAACCAAAGGTACCAATTGTGTAAATAAGCAAAAGTTTCAACATTGACAAGAATTGTCCTTACAAGAATAAACGACATTAAAATTTTAATTTAACAAAAATACAAGATGTTACAAACACTTAAAAGAAATGAAGACTACAATTTCCGAAGAATGAAGTCCAAAAGGAAGCCTTAGAAGAAGTAGTCACTTCCAAAGTATTAGTCAAGTTCTTCCGAAGCTAGTTATACTTCAGAAGTAACTACTATGAACCAGTGGACATAAGTATGATGTCCCTGACACTCCACTGAAAATCTCTGAGATACTACATGGCGTTTTTCCAAAAGGCCATGTAGTTGACCATACTATAATCCACTGTTCACACTTTATCAGTTAGTACAGTTGCCAAGTTTAGTTGGTGACAAAATGTAAGTTATGGATATGTCATGATTACCATATCTTAGATAAGACATTATCTAAGATACCTTAACTATAGCTTTGTAGTATTTACTTTAGTTATAGGATTCCAGCTAGTATCAAAGTATATTCGGTTGTAGGTAGTAGTATATATAGTTTCTCATTGTAACTCTTATAGTAAGCTTGCACGAGTCTTGTAATACTTTGAGTTGAGAAGTAATATATACAAGTATATTGAAAATCATTCTCTTGTGTTTTTCTTTGTGTTACTTATTATATTATAATCAACTCTTAGAAGAACTCTCTTTCTTAAGTGTTTATTAGTAAGTTTGAGAGAAATACTTGTGTTGAATATAAAAACCAATCCTACAATTGGTATCAGAGCTTCTTAGGCTCTTAATTGTGTGATCAAACCATCCTAATCAACCTCTTGTTCACTCATTCTCTCACTACACTCAAACATGGCCCTTAAACAGAAATTCGAATATAAAATGAGGACGATGACTAAACACCCATCATCAGCTGACGCATAGAAGGGTTCATTAGATATCAAGACAACTGCATGTGGAAATCTATTTCCAATGGTCCCTACAAGGCAAAGGTGGCTTCACCTGTTGGAGGTGGTGTCATGATAAAGAAGGCAGTAGAAGACTACTTAGAAGAAGACCTCAAGCGAATAGACATTGATGAAAAGGCGATGACTGTTCTGATGACTGCAATTGCCAACTCCATTATGGTGGGGTTTGAGAATTGTCGGGCAGCTAAAGAACTGTTTGATGCTTTAACCCACATGTACTCTAACTCCAACGACTCAAAGAAAGATTCACTGAAGCAACAATTTAAGAACTTTACTCAGATTGCTGGAGAGACCTTTCACCAACAATACTTTAGAATCTCTTCCCTTCAGTCTGTGGGAATAGCTCTTGAATTGTAAGACCTCTCAAGGAAATTCATGAGTGCACTCCCCAATGAGTGGACGTTCTACTGTGTCTCCATCAAGAGGACAGAGAATCTAAAAACCCTTACCATGACTGAGCTATACGACATTCTAGATTGATATCGTGTAGAGATGGAGAACAAGAGTGGCCATCAAGGAAGCAGACCTTCAAGCCTTCCTGCTAGCAAAGCACTCATGGTTGCTGAAATCTCAAGTCCCCCTCAACCTTAGCATTACCTGTCATATCCCCTACAGCCATCCAACTTTTCTGGGCCTTACATCACATTCCCTGAGACTCCAAAGTCTCAACAGGCTCAGCTCAGTCCCTTTCAGGATAGTCGTGCTTTTGTCTCAGGAAGTGGACACTCAAATGATTTTGAGTTCTGTTTTGAAGATCTGGAGTGTTACAGCCCAGATGACCTAGAATACATAGACATAGTCCAACAAATGGCTCTATTAACCTACAGGGCAAAGAAGTTCTTCAAAAGAACTGGAAGGTAGTTCCCTCAAAACCCAACTAGCAGCAAGTTTAGGTTTGACAAAGCAAAGGACAAATGTTACAACTGTAACCAGTTGGGACATTTTGCAAGGGAATGCAAAGCTCCCTAATCAAACCCGGGATCTACTCAAGCCTCCTCACATCCTTCAACACCTAAAGCTGATGGAAAATCAACTGAAACTACTGTTGTGGCACAAGAAGTTGATTGGAGCTTTATGGTAGAAGATGTCATCCCTACTCAAGCACTCATGGCTGGAACAGACAACTCCAAGGTATATGATCATCTCTATACTCCAACCTATATTGCTAAGGTTAAAATGTACTCGGACTATAACATAGAAATTAAATCCGATATTGAGTCCTTGAATATCTTAAAAGATGATTTTAAAAAAGATGAATATGACTATCAAAACAAAATTGAGGAGTTAGAGAAAACATATCTTCTTTAAAACATAAGCACACTAACTACAGGACTCAAATCAAGGATTTAATATCCAAGTTAACTGAGGCTCAAGCCAATCTAGTAATAGCTAAGGCTCAAGCAAGGAGCCATGCTATTTCTAAGCAAAACTTTCAAACCATTCTTGCATCATCCTCCCACTTAAAATTTTGTTATCAAAACAAGGTGTGTTAGGGACAAATAAGATTGCTCCACCACACTCTTATGAGTCTATTAGACAACCAAGGTGTGATACTGAAGATGTAAGGCCCCATTCTTGGGATGCTTACAAATGGCCAATCATCGCACATAAAACATATAATTTACATTAACTTGATAAAAACATTGCAGCGGAAACACTAAAAACAACATTTTCATTAAAAATGCTTTTGCAAAATAATACAACATTCGTTACACAATTTCATTTGTTTGCATTACAATACAAAAACACTAAACAAAAGAATGCCATCCAAAAATGCCAAGTAGCTGTCCCGTGCCATCCTCAGCAACTTAACCTGCCAACTAAAAATGCATAAAAAGACAGCGTTACTCAGTGAGTTCTAGTTTTAAAATAAAACATACTTTATCTTTCGTTTAAAACCGTTCTTTACTATCATATGTGATCATGCACTATACGTACACATAGATAATATCATTATTATCTTCATCGTTCATTCATTCACTTTCATTCATACATTCACCATTACTTCTTTTCATTCCATCCAAAACCATGAAGTTTACCCCAAGGTTATGCATAAAGCGGGTACTGGGCCGAGGTCTATCATAGAACCCCATACATTGCGCCCGGTGGCCTGACCATAGTACCAGGGTAAATTCAGGTGTACCATTGTCTTGTGCTATACCCCATCCATCACACATAAAGCGAGTACTGGGCCGAGGTCTATTATAGACCCCCATACATTGGGCCCGGTGGCCTGACCACAGTACCAATAGGTAAGCGAAAAAGGTTCTATACAAATGGTCGGTCATAAAGACGGACCCCGGTGTGCATCCTTCTGGGGTAGCTAACCCGCACACCGTTGAACTATCACCCTTCATTGGGCGTGTTTCCATATACAAGGCTTGCAAGACTTACTTTACTTCCCTTCGTTCATTAATGCATGCATTTTGTCATTATGTTCCTCTTTTCATTATCTTCCACTTTGCGTTACATAATACTTTCATTTCATTCGTTAACATTCAACGTAAAGCAATGGGAAAATAGACATACAGTGTAAGGAACATCAACATACACAGTCAACATCATCATACAGGGCATCATACATACATAACATACATCATACATACCATCATGCATAAGCATCAATCATACATCATATCATCATCATACAATGCCCATCACATCATCTATGGCCTCAAAGTCAACTTACATAGCCCCGGGAACCTCCGAAGTCAAAGCCTAAATTTCACTTTTTCCCTAAAAAGTCAGAAAATATTCTAAGTGTTCATCCGCATTTCCCTTTTTGTTCATCCGCATTTCTTTTAGTTCATCCACATTAACTTTGCTCATCCGCATTCGTTTAGTCGCATGAACTTACTCATCTGCATTTGTTCATCCGCTTTGTTCAGTCGCATGAACTTACTCATCCGCATTGTTTATCCGCATTAACTTTATTCATCCGCGTTTGTTCAGTTGCATGAACTTACTCATCCGCATTTGTTCATTCGCATGTCTTACTCATCCGCATTTGTTCATTTGCAAGACTTTCTCATCTGCATTGACTTTATCATTCGCATTGACTTTCTCATCCACATTTCTTATTCATCCGTATGCCCTCATCCGCATTTGTTGACACTTAAGCATTTTCTCATCCGTATGTTCTAAGCTTAAATCTTACATTCTAAGCCTTAGAAACATAACCATAATATCATCAAATCATGAACACAGTCCAAAATCAAACCATACCAGCAACATACACACAGTCATACATACGGGTATGAAACCAGTTTTATAAAAACATACATTCATGCATTTCCAGCCCCAAAATCAGTTAAAACATGTAAAAGAGGGGTTCTAAAACTCACCTTTGCAGCTCCTGAGTATGGCTTCTTCCAAACTTGTTTGCAATTGAGTTCAACCACCTAAAACCCACCAAAAACACACACTCGAACACACACAACACACATAAGCATACAACCGAGGCAAGGCCAGTTAAGAACAGTTAAAAACCATGAATTTCTTACCATGAATTTGAACTTCTTCTTGTTGTTCTTCAAGAACCGAAACCCTCTGCTCTGCTACTCTCTCTCTCTAAAATCTGAGAATTGTGTGGGTGTAGAAAGAGTGATGGGCGGCCATCACCTTTTACACCACTTTTTCAAACCTTTTGTCCTTTTGACACTTTTTACCCTTCAACTTGGGTAAAATATATTTTCTTTTTCTTTTTTCATTTTATTCTTCTTTCTTTGACTAAAAAAAATAACCGGGTGTTACAAAAGAGCAAGAGGTTCCATCTGCTAACCCATCTTCCCATGAGTTGAAGAATGATGCAACCATGGAGACCACTACAGGGAATGAATAGGTAAATCAACCCATTTCTACTTGTGATGATCAACCCCTATCCACCAAAGCTAGAAGAAACCGGGCAAAGGTAGCCAGAAGAACTGCCAAGAAGGTAGCTAAATCTAAGCTAAAGATTGACCCAAAGCAAAAGGGTGTTTTCATTTCAGCTAGATTCTAGGTGATAGACACTACTGATTCTGGATAGGAGTGTAGTACCAACACTCCTGTCCTACCAAAGGATCAAAAGTCAAAAGTGAATGTTGTAGAGGTAGAAAATAATATTAAGAAACTTCATCCTTCAAAATCCCCAAAGATTAACATTACATGCATAATGTGTGGTCTGCAAAACAACTTGGCTAAAGATTATTATTACAATCCAGCAAGCACACATTAAGCAAATAATATTAAAAAAAGAAGCATCCAAGGAAGGATTCACATTTAGATCTTACCACACGGTTCAAGTTATGAAAAAAGGAAAGCTGGTTTTCGAAGCTAAGTTACGTTCGGAAGAAACTCATTCTTCCGAAGGGAAAATGGTTTCAGAAGTCAAGCCAAAGAAACCTCAAAAGAACAAAAGAGCTTCCTCAAAACCTTGCTAGAAGAAGGCTACTTTAGAAGAGAAGGTAGTGAATGCTTCTTCTGAAAACAAAAAGGCTTCGGAAGAAAGTCATGTTGTTCAAGCTTCAACAAGCTCATCAAAACTGATCAACCATGGGATGGAATGGAAGATCAGACAAGATGCTGCAGCCATATCTTCCTTTTCAAAGACATCAGTTGAACCCTCTACCATTTATTTTGGTTCAATTATGTCATCATCAAGGGAAGAACCCAAGACCATCTAGGCTTGGGTTTCCAATCAAAACTAACTTTTCACCTTATGTGTAAGGACATTCACAAAACAAGAACAATAATGTCTGGATAATGGACAGTGAATGCTCCTGGCACATGACCGGGAATAGATCTCTACTTCAACAATTTCAACATTTGAATGGAGGTCCTGTTCAGTTTGGAGGTGAAACTGGAGGATACATTTCGGGCAGAGGAAGTGTATCCAATGGCTTGTTAAAAGTCGACAAAGTGAACTTTGTTAAATAGCTTGAACACAATCTCCTAAGTGTTTCTCAGTTTTGTGATCAAAAGCATCAAATGCTTTTCACAGAGCATGAGTGCATCATCCTCAAACCTGGGATGAAAATTCCTCAGGTACTGGTACTTCTTATATCTCCTAGAAAAAAGGATATGTACAAGCTAGATATGAACAATGCTTCCCTATTGGGGTGAAGTATCATGCTTTCTTTCTAAAGCCGATGGTGATGAGTCTGCCTTATGGCATAAACGTATGTGTCATGTGAATTTTAAAACCATGAAAAATTGGTTAAAAATAACTTGGTACATGGTGTGCCTAAAATGGAATTTTTCTGTAGAGATAACTGTGTAGCTTGTTTGAAAGGAAAGCAACATAGAGTCTTTCACAAATCCAAAAAAGTTAACTCTATCACCACCCCATTACACTTATTCCACATGGATTTATTTGGTCCAACAAGTATAATGAGCATTGGAAAGAAATCATATTGCCTTGTGATCGTTGATGATTTCATAAGATTTACACGGGTCTTCTTTTTAAGAACTAAGGATGAAACAGCTGAAACTTTAAACTTATTCTTAAAATTGAAAATCAAAGTGATCATTGGGTAAAGATAATTAGGAATGATCAAGGGACTGAGTTAAGAATCATGTTCTTGACTCATTCTATAACTCAAAAGGGATTACCAGACAAATCAGTGCTTCTAGAACTCCTTAACAAAATGGTGTTGCTGAGATGAGGAACATGACACCGATTGAGGTTGATAGGACCATGTTAGCTGATTCAAAGATGCTTCTAACATTCTAGGCAGAGGCAATCACACCGCATGCTATGTGCATAATAGGGTTTTTATTGTCAAGCCACATGGAAAAATCCCTTATGAGTTATAGAACAAGAGGCCATCATTCATTGGCTTTCTAAGGTCCTTTGGCAGCAGGCGTACCATACTTAACACAAAGGACAACTTGGAAAAATTTGCTCAGAAGTCAGATGATGCTATCTTTGTTGGATATTCCTCCACCTATATTGCATATAGAGTTTATAACATCAAAAATCAAAAATTTGAGGAATCATCCAACATTGTTGTTAACGAGCACACTCCTTGTGTTAGGGGGAATGGCCCTGATCATATTTTTGATTTAGAATTGTTCCCAAACTATTCTAAACCATCTTGTGAGAATGTTTTAGTTGGAATAGGTACTCAAAGTGATTTTGATGAATACTAGTTATTTGAGTTACCCAAACCTCTTCCAAGTTCTTGAAATGTCTCTGAACCTCAAGCTCCCACCATTAGTAGATCTGACAGCAGACCATTTCAGGAACCAGACAGCTGTTAATACTACTTCTCAACCAATTGATGCTGAAGTTGTTTCTCCTTCATTCAATCAGTCCTCATTGAATGAGTGTGAAACATCAGCCGGACCAAGTGTTCAAAATCTTGAGCCAAACTTCTCAAATCTAGATTTATCCATGCAACTGGATGTAATTCCTAGGCTTAGGTTCACAACATTCATCCAGTTAAAAACATCATTGGAAATGTCTTTGAAGGTGTGAGAACCAGGAGACAATCTCATAATGGGAATGTCTGCTTGTACTCATGCTTTTTGTCTCAGATAGAACCCAAAAGGTAGAATATTCCTTGAAAGATTGTAGCTGGGTTGAATCAATGCAAGAGGAATTGCTTCAATTCAAAAGACAAAATGTTTGGAACCTTTGCCTACTACCATCTGGTCAAGTACCTATAGGCATCAAATGGATTCTTAGAAACAAGAGAGATGATAGAGGCTTGATCATCAAGAATAAGGCAAGACTGGTAGTTCAAGGATACACTCAGGAGAAAGGAATCAATTATACTGATGTTTTTATACCTGTTGCAATACTAAGGTAGTTAGGATCTTCCTTGCTTATGCTGCATCTAAGAATTTTGCTGTCTACCAGCTTGATGTCAAGTGTGCCTTTCTATATGGGGATATAGATAGGGAAGTCTATGTGTGCCAGCCCCCAGGATTTGAAGACCCATAGCACCCCAACTGTGTGTGCAAACTAGTATGTGGTATGAGACCTTGTCTCAATTCTTTTGAAGAATGGTTACACTAGAGGTACCATTGATAAGACTCTTTTCATAAGTAAGTCTGGGAAAGACATATTGCTCGTCCAGGTCTATGTCGATAATATCATATTTGGTTTTTCAAATGACACATGTGTAAAGACTTTGAGAGCATTATGAAGAAGAAGTTTGAGATGAGTTCCATAGGAAAAATGGACTTTTTCCTTGGAATTCAGGTGAAGCAAATGAAGGAAGGGTTCTTTATCAATCAATCTAAGTATGTCAATGACATCTTAGAAAAATTTGAGATGAAAGATTGTAAATCAGCCAAGACATCTATTCCCAGAAACCGCAATCTTTGCCCTGACTCCGAGGGGAAGGATACCGATCAACATCAGTATAGAACAATTATTGGGTCTCTGATGTATCTCACAACAAGCAGGCTTGATATTATGTTTGCTACATGCATCTGTGCAAGAAATCAAGCTACTCCAAAGGTGTCTCACCTAGTTGCTGCTAAGAAAATTCTTAGATACCTCAAAGGAGCACCAAAGCTTGGTCTCTGGTATCCTAGAAACTCTAACTTCAATCTCTATGGTTATATTGATAGTGACTATGGTGGTTGTAACATCAACAAGAAATCCACATCAAGAGGATGTCAATTTCTTGGTGGAAGGATAATCTTATGGCAATGCAAGAAGCAATCATGTGTCTCAACATCTACTGCCGAAGTTGAATACATTGTTGTTGCAAGTTGCTATTGTCAGGTGCTTTCGATTCAAAATCAAATGCTAGACTATGGATTCAAATTCATGAGCACTCTTATCCACATTAACAACAAGAGTGCAATCTCCATTACTGAAAATCCGGTGAAGCACTCCAAGATAAAGCATAGTGACGTCAGGTATCATTTCATTAGAGATATTCATGAGAAAAACCTGATTAAATTAGTCAAAGTTGCTTCAAATGAACAATATGATGATTTGTTCACCAAAGCCTTTGATGAACACAAATTTATGTATCTTATTACGCCTATTGGAATGGTAAAAGTTGACTAATATATCTCATTTGAAAACCTTTTTAAAATATGTCTTTCCTTCTGTCAAATACAATCTAAGCCCTATTACAAAAGGTTATTCTTCAAAATTGACTAAGTGTGAGTATTTCTGAAGAGAAAATTACCCTCGGAAGAATTTTTCATTATCCTCCGAAGGCAATTTCCTCAAATCAAGCTTTATATTCCGAAGAGTTTTAGGCTCATAAGTATATCTTCACTACTTCCGAAGCTTGAAAACGTCTTTATTCGAAAGACATTCTTACTCTCGGAAGTAAATTTATTTACCTTCGGAAGTAAGTTTCAACTTCGGAAGAGTAAATCCTTCAGAAATACTTTTACCTTCGGAATAAGACTTTACTCTGTAATGGAAACCTTTGGGCCCCACACTGTAAAAAGCAAAGATTTTATCAATAATGTCATAATCTTTTAAATGACTTTTAACCTTACCGCCCAATCACATATTACCCTTTCATCTTACCTCCAAACCATCACTTCACCTTATCCATCTGCCTTTTTCACCCATTTAAATAATTCCGATTCATCACTTTAATCTTTTTACCACTTTTACTGCCCAAAGAACTTCTAATTCCAACCCTCAACACTTCTCCGATTTAAACTTGCTTCCCCTGTTCTTTCTCGCAATGGCACTAAACCCTCAACACAATCAAGTCGCACTTCTAGATTCATCCAGGGATGCTAACTTCTCTGAAATCATCACTTTTCTCACCCAATCTACCTACTAACTTCCATATCTTTCTCACAATGGCACTAAACCCTCAACACAATCAAGTCGCACTTCTGGATTCATTCTGATGACTCTAAAAGAGACATCATCATGCATAGGAAACTAGGGCGCCAAGAAGCCACTTCTGGTTGTGAAGATGAACATACAAGGTATCATACCTCATCTCCCTATGATTCTTCTTATGAAGATGAGGGAAGACTAAAACTCACCATTCAAGACCTACTCATTAAACTCTTAAACCTTGAATGCAGGGTTAAGACTTTAGAAAGTACGTCCACCACTCAACAACTTAAGATTGACATTCTCAGGGCTAAACTAGTTGAGAAACAGACTGAGAGGTCTGTTAGGCATGTACCAGTTCAGGTCTCCCTGACTTCTTTCTCTAGCTCATCTAGCTCTCAAGATGATGCTACCAAAAGGGGGAGAATGTTCAAAGACAAATACCCATGGTGTCCAAGAGCTCAATTGTCTCAAAGCTCTCTTCAAGATATCCCTCTCAGTATTTAGATATCTTCCTTGAGTCTCCTCCAGTTATCCTATAAGTGGATCCTAGGATGCTAAAAGATCTAAACAAGTTTCTCACCTTGTTTCTCATGGGATCTTCTATGTGGCAGCCAGGACCAGATATCTATGTGGCCTACTTTGGAGCTAAAGAGCTTCAGAGGTTGAATACATCCTCTACAACTTTTGAGGAAGTTGGTCAACCTAAGGTCTACATGGAACCTATGATTAATTTCGAATGGGAAATGGAAACTGATGGCCAAAAACCAAATAGTTGGGACATAGAGTGTATTACCATAGACTTCCAAAGCAGAAGTCAAAGCTACGGAAGAAAAAATTCAATCTTCCGAAGTCGAGATGGAAGCTGCGGAAGGACTCTTCTCCTTGTCCAATGATCCTATCATCACAGATGCAATCTTGGAGCTAGCATCTGAGGTGAACAGTGAAGACTTTCTAAAGTTGCTCATCACTCAATCATCATCATCACTTTATGCTCCAACAACCACTCAACAGCCTGAATCCTCTACACAAGAACCTCCAAGGTCTAAAGCTTCCGAAGATGTCAAAGAAAAAGGAAGCTGACTAAGGAATAATTTTTAGAGGAGGAAAGGTTGGAGAAATTGAAAAGAAGGGGAAGACTACCCTCTAGGAAACTACTAGCTACCAGTAGCAAAGTACGTAGCCAGCCAGGAGGCAGTTAATAACAAGAAAAGAGTAGAAGTAATTGACATACTTGTCAAGATAGGAGCTGCAAATGAAGAAGTGCTCCTCTTACCATTAGAGGAGTTGATTAACTTGGAAAAGGCAACCCTACTATTAAAGAAGAAGAAGAAGCAGCGTTTGGCCTCGGAAGAAAAAAACCTAGAAAAAAGGAAGAAGCCGATCAAAGGCTAAGGAGTAAGAGAATAGCCTTTCTGAACTCAAGAGGATTCTCTCTTAAGGAACTTGCTCCACATAGCAATGACACGACCCTATGGCTGGTAAACAAAGAACAAGATCAAATGGAGAAGGAAAGAAAGAGGGCTTTCAGGGAAAAGATGAAGGAGAGAAAGAAGAAGGAAGATGATGCTGAGCGTGCAGCCTTGAAAAAGTCTAGGGACAAAGCCTGGATAAAAGTCTATCTTAGGGCCCATGGCTTCTTAGGCAGGCAGGTTGGACCCATGTCCATAAAGACCCTGCAGCATATTGTTAGTGAGATCAAAGATGACATATGCTCTGGAAGAAGGAAAGAGATGCACAGAAAAGTACAGGGATGACTTTCACACCTTCTCCACTACCACAACCTCAACCCGAACCTATCCCCTTCCATTTCCCTATCTAAACTAAACCAGCCTCTGAGCCTTACACCCCTGAACCCACATCATCAACCTTACCCACTTCCTCACCTACACAATCCAAACAACCACCAAAAATACCCATACTCAAACCTAAAACCTTACCAAGAACCCAATCCTGATCAACCAAACAACCACTCAAGTCATGCTCTCATCCATCCAAATCTCTTTCCTTAGAAAAGTTTAAGGAAATCAAGAGGAAGCTCATCAACTACACATCTTTGAGCAATATCTCCTGTGAGGAGTCTGTCAATTTGACTTATATTGACAACTCCTCAAGTTCCTCATAAGAGAGTAATTCTTTAATCTCCCAAGAGGAACACAGGACCAAGTAGCTAGACTACTTGGCCTCAACTCTAATTCCTTAAATGATGAAGAGAAGAAGCTCAAAAGAAAGCTGGTGACTCTACTGGATACAAAGAAAGGGGACAAGGTTCCTAGTCAGCCTCATGTGCCAAGAAAGAAGATTATCCAATGGAGGTTCGTTGAAGCCTCTCATAACTTTGTTATGGATAGAGAGAATGGAGAGAGAAACAGGCTGAATGCCTCTTCCCTGCTACACTCTAGCTGATTTGATATTGCTGAGTTAGCAGAGAAGCCATTCTCTAATCCCTCTAACTCTGACATAGGTGTTCACATTAGAAATAATCTGAGCAGCTTTCATCTTGTTGAGCTAACTATGAAATCCAAGATTGAAGAGGAGTTAAAGCTGAGAGAGAAGGAAGATAAGGAAAGGTCATCCATCAAAGGCAAAGTCTTTCTACAAATAGTTGAAGGCCCTGAATTGGAACAAATAGTTAGATGGGAGTATGAGTATAACTCCCATCAACTAACTCTCTTCAGAGGGACTTAGTAGAGGGTACATATCATTCAGAGTGACAGACTGGACCTCTTATCCATGAATGATCTGTACAAACTTCTCAGCACCACTTCCGGGAAAAACAAAGAAACAGATAAGTATCTGCTTTCCCTGGTGTTGAAAGTTCTAAGAAGCAAAAACAAGTGAGGTTTTGGTAGTGTCAACCTAGGGGGAGTTTGTTGGATCAAGAAGGCTAGTTCAACCAAAACCAAACACTTAGAGTATTTTGAGTACAACTAATAAAGTTCTTCCGAAGACAAGTTCAGCACTTTCGAAGGTATATGCCGAACTTCCGAAGCAAAGCTCAAAGGAACTTCCGTAGATGAGCTTCAGCTTTCGAAGACCAAGTCTCTGCTCTTCCGAGAGTTCAACACTTAGATGAAATGAAGACTACAACTTCCGAAGAATGAAGTCCAAAAGGAAGCCTCGGGAGAAGTAGTCACTTCAGAAGTATAAGTGGCTTCGGAAAAGTCAGTTAACCTTTTGAAGTACCTACTATGAACCAGTGGATATAAGTATGGTTTCTCTAACACTCCGCTACAAATATCTGAGATATTTCATGGCATTTTCCTAAAAGGTCATGTAATTGACCATACTTAATCCACTGTTCACACTTTATCAGTTAGTACAGTTGCCAACTTTAGTTGGTGACAAAAGGTAAGTAATGGACATGTCATGACTATCATATCTTAAGATAAGACATTATCTAAGATACCTTACCTATAGCTTTGTAGTATTTGCTTTAGTTATAGGATTCTAGCTGGTATTAAAGTATATCCGGTTGTAGGTAGTAGTATATATAGTTTCTCATTGTAACTCTTGTAGTAAGCTTGCAAGAGTCTTGGAATATTTTGAGTTGAGAAGTAATATATACAAGTATCTTGAAAATCATTCTCTCATGTTTTTCTTTGTGTTACTTAGTATATTATAATCAACTTTAGAAGAACTTTGTTTCTTGAGTGTTCATTAGTAAGTTTGAGAAAAATACTTGTGTTGAATACAAAAACCGATCCTGTAATCTCTCTCTCAAAACAATTTCTTCTTTGTTCGTCTTGATTATTTCTTCCTGCTTTAATAGTGATCTTCTGTTTCTTTCTTTCTGTCAACAATAATAACTACCACAGAAAAATGTCGATTCGTTGTTGCCTTGAATAATCAGATTCTCAACGACTATTGGTTATGATCACTGTTGCTATCTTCTTCCTTGATTACTTATTGCTTCTTCTCGCTTTACTCCCGCTTTCAAAAAATGACTATCAAAACAACCTTCTTTTTCTAACCTTGCCCTCTGATACCAATTCTTGGTTTCAGGCCTAAGATTATACTTAAACTCTTGCATTCATTCATACTTCAAAACCTACATTATATAGAAAGTACATGAATTCCTAAAAACAAGTATCATTACTCCACTACCCTTAATCTGTGCCCACTACTTGCTAAGTACTAAGACTAATTCAAATTAAAAACTTGATGCATACTCTAAACAACGCATGACTCAAACACTAGACCCATGACTCCTAACATGATCCGATCAAGATTAACCTAACACCATATGTAAAAATGCTTCCATGCATGCTTTTAACAGGTCTACCTGTCTCTTACATAGTTTAGCCTTGCTTTGTCTATTATCTTGTGTTTGTACAATTTATTTACAGTATGATCGGATCAACGTGCAACCTAAATGATTTAATCAAGAGACTAAATCATTGTTGGTTCAAACCTTGTATTTCACACACACTTAAAACTCATGTAATTTAATTTTATGTATATTGCTTGAACTTTTATTCATAGATAGAAAAACTTACATTAAATAGAAGAAAAACTAACAAACTTGCAACTAACATACTCCTACGTGAACTTCCTAAAACAAGGAAAACAACCCCACTACTTTGACAAACTAAAATCCTAATAAAACATGTGAAACAAACAAACAATATCACCAACCCGTGACGCGTGAACCAAATCCTATTAACCCAACATTCACCCCCTTAATCGGTTTGTTCACACCGCTCACTTCACTGTAGTATTGAATCACCGTCTTCTCCAACCATCTCGACCTTTTCTGGACATCTGTCTTCACCTTGGTCATGTCTAAAATCATCTTTCACGGATCAACGACCTCTTCTCCGCCCACATTCAAAGTCACCCGACTTGAACTCCATCGTCATAATGTTAACAACGTGTAGTTTCTCCAACTTTCTTTTTCTTAACATCCCATGACCTTTTCTGATCACCCTTGTTCAAAGAGGCCTCTCCACCAACAAAGAAAACAAGATCACATCACCTTTAACGCTTTTTTGTATCTGCCGAACCGAATCCAAAGCCACCAGATTTGACAGATCCATAAATGCTCGTTTTTCCCGTACTTCCATCGGTAAAACTTCTTATCACGAAACAAACCGATCAAAGGTTCTTTGATCACCTTTAGTAGCCCCGAAACATCAGTGTTTATCACCGCTCACCCCTATCGTCTCAAACGGTACTTCTACCATGACAATAGTTGCACCGAAACACCTTCACGCTCCGTCTTCTGCTCTCGAACTATCCCGAAAAAGCCACATGTTGTCCCGAAACACTGGTAACCTGCCACGTTCGCCTTGCAGTGAAGGACACCACCCTTCGACGGTCGACTATCAAACCGACCTTACCGTCTCTCGAGCCCTGGGCTATGATACCAAATGTTAACTTAAACCTTGTATTTCACACAAACTTAAAACTCACGTAATGTAATTTTGTGTATACAGCTTGAACTCTTATTCATAGATGGTAAAATTTACATTAAATAGAAGAAAAACTAACAAACATGCAACTAACATACTCCTATGTGAGCTCCCTAAAACAAAGAAAACAGCCCCACTACTTTGACAAATTAAACTCTAATAAAACAAGTGAAACAAACAAACTATATAACCAACCCGTGACTCGTGAACCAAACCTGATTAACCCAACAATCATCATCGCTCAACTGATGGATGCATCTGGACTAACTAGATGAATTAATCCTACTAATTAATATGCGGAGTTCAATTTGTAGTGTCAAACGTATAAAGAAAAAATGAGCAAACACTTGAAAAGTCACCCATGGAAATGGTTAATTGTGACATGGGGGGAAGGGTTGTGCTGAAGAAATAGCTGATTTTTCTGAGAATATTCACAAGTGTCATGTGGTTTGTATGTTAGGTTAATCTTGACAGAATATGAATTCAGGTCGTTAGTTTTGGGTTACGGTTTAGTTGGAGATTTGTTTTGGATGTTGGGTCAATAAAAGTTGTTGGGTCATGTGCACGCATGTGATGTCATGAACTGAATTAGAAGTAGTTAGCTAGCAGGGTCGAAAATAATTATGCTCATCTTTGACTTAGTGAGAGATGGTTCCAAGTAATTAGGAGATAGTTTTTTTTGTTATTTGACTATTTATGTAACTTTAAGTTAAAGACTCAATTAGAGAGTTTAGTAGTAGAAATATTCTTCTTCTTCTTAGCTATACTTGTGTGTTTTGAGTATGTTTTATTACGGCCTGAACCAACATTTGGTATCAGAGCACTCGAGTTGAAGAGGCTGTTTTGAGAGTCGTGTTTCGAGAGGAGGTGCAGTTCTTCGCTGCAAGGAAAAAGGCAGCAGCATGAAGAACGGGGCTGAAAACAAAGTCAGAGTGGTTTACCATAATCGTATGTGATTAGATCAAAAAAAGATTGTCTTGGAAGTAAGAAAGAAATAAAGAAGAGGCACCACTAGAAATAGAAAAAATGAAAGAGGCTGGCGTCGCTTAGCAAGAAAGAAAGAAGGCCTCACAAGAAAGAGTGTAACACCCTGAATTTCTATTCAAACGGAAGGAAAAGAAAAATAAATAGAAAGAATAGAGATTGTGCACAAGTGGAGGGGGAAAGAGTGTACAAAGTACAAATATCATTATTTGATGGATTTAAGGGGGGCATGGTCGCCCATATCAAAGCAGAACGTTGCTTTGCCCTCGGAGGAAGAAGAAGAAAGAGAGAGAGAGCCCGGTTCTAGAGAGAGAAAGAGGAAGAAGAAACCGAAAAGGTAAGTCTTCTCTTATTTGAGCTCGGTTTCAGCTGGGTTTCGAGTTCTTGACCGAATTTCTGGTTGTTTAGAGTTTCTTTTTGGGATTCAAGAGCTGAATCGAAGTGGGTCTTGAACTGGAAGAGTGTTATTCAAAGGTTGTTCAAGGTGAGTTTCTAGAACCCCTCTTTTATTGATTTTCAACTAATTTGGGGCTATTATGCATACCAAGTAAACATTTTGAAAGAAACTGTGGCTTTACAGCTTTATGTTCGAAATGTTGTACGTATGTATGTACGTTATAGTGTTGATTATGGGTTAGTGATGATGTATAGCATGCTTAGATGGCCTTAGTATGTTAGATCTGTGCTTGGGTATGACTAGAATGGCAATCGGGTGATGTTGATAACATAGAAAATATTTCAGAATGTTCTGATGAACATGAACAGTGGTCCATGCGCCCAGAGGTGGCTCATGCGCCCAAACAGTGGCCCATGCGCCCAGCACGCCCAGCATGTTGGCCCATGCGTCTAAGTGTGGCCATGCGCCCAGAGGGGGTCCATGCGCCTAAACAGTGGCCCATGCGTCTAAGTGTTGGCCATACGCCTAAATAGTGCTCATGCGCCCAAGTGATTAAACGGCTATGTTAGTGATGCGCCTGAACAGGTGCCATGCGTCTGAACAGGGCAGAAGCGCCCAAATAGTGCCCATGCGCCCAAATTGGTGATGTTGTATGTTTATATTTATGTATGTTCCTTATTATGTATGTATATCTTCCCTTGGCTTTGCGTTGAACATTAATAAATGTAATGAAAGTATTATGTAACGTAGAGTGAAAGATAATGAAATGAGGAACGTAATGAAAGAATGCATGCATGAATAAATGAATAAAAGAGAAAGTATAGAAGGCTTACAAAGCAATATGTACAGAGGTGCACGGCTCTAATGCCTTAAGCTCTACCGCGTGAGGTTTAGCAAATCCTATAGTGTGCACGCAGGGGTTCCAGTCTTTGTGACTGACCTTCACTATTATTACCCACTTCGGTGGAGGTGTTGTTACCCACTCCGGTGGGGGTGTTGTTACCCATTTCGGTGGGGGTGTTGTTACCCACTTCGGTGGGGGTGTTGTTACCCACTTTGGTGGGGGTGATGTTACCCACTTCGGTGGGGGTGCTGTTACCCGAGTTACGTATAACTTCGGGGGTGTGGCATAAGGCCAAGCATATGTATGAGGTGATCACAAACGGTTGTAAAGTATAGTATGTTTTGAGATAAAGTAAAGAACGACTTTATGAAAGTAAAGTATGTTTTATTATAAAACTAGAACTCACTCAGCGTCGCTGACTTTTGTATGCATGATAGTTAGCAGGTATTTATTGATGCTGAGGAGTTGCAGGCATGGATGCATAAGCTACCAGGAGCATTTTGAGGCTGACATCTGTATTTTGACATGTCTTGTATTTTGATATGAAAAAAATATTGTAAATGACATGTTTTAGTTAATAATGAAAGTTTTAAATTCCACTGCAAAATAAATGTATGTTTTATAATGTTTTAAGTGCAATGAATGACCAACTGTGAGATGCTTGGGAACGGGGCCTTACAAGTTGGTATCAAAGCAAAAGTTTAAGTGAATTGGGTAAATATTTTGAAAAAACCTAATCTGAAATTGAGAATGGGACTAAAAGGAAAAAGGGATGCCAGTCCTAGTAGCTACGTGCCTGCAGGTAAAGGTTTTATGTAAACGTTTAAAGTAAGTTAATGTTAACCGGCATTATGTGTGCATGTTATGTGGCTTGTGTGCTTGTGTGTAAATTTAGATACTGATGTAGTCGGGATAGGAAATGCTTGGGGTATGAAGAGTAAAGTAAGTGGCTAATCACAACTGGCCACTGTAATTAGGGACTTACTATACTTGACATAAATTGAGTGTTACTTGACATATATTTTGAAAAAATAAAAGTCTATTTCAAATATCAAACCCTGAAATTAAATACACTGATAAGTTAAAAGAAACTAATCGGAATCATCTGTTGAACCTTCAAAAAAATTATTTGAAATCATCGACATATATAGTCCAGAATCGTCCACCCAAAAGGACAACACATAGGCTTCGAGCAACCATCATCGCCTTTATTATGATCATGAGAGAGAGTGACGTAACGACGTGTCAAGGGAGATCGCATTGCCACTCTGATCTTCCGTCTTCGTGTCGATCTCTTTTTCCGAATTCCAATTGCATTCGTAATGTTTTGTGTCGGTGTGTGTGTGTGAGAGAGAGAGAGACTGTGTTGATGCGTGGATGGGACCATTTTGCTAATTGTAATACTTTAGTGCCTAACTGGCTATAACATGAAAACATGATATTTTCATGTACTCACCGACCAAAATTTTTAATATATATTATAATATAATATAATATATACTATTATAAAACAATTAACGGGTTTTGAAAAATTTTGGACCAATGTCATTTTAGGCCACTTTTACATATATGATTACGTGTATTAATGAGACTTTAGTGATATGTTTACATATTCTAGGACATTATACTTCTAGCTTTTGAGACCACGCTCCTTATTGAGACCAAAGAGGTGAGTTCATGTGACACTTTTTCAGACTACTTAGTTAAATTTGTTTCGGGAAATGAGAATATATACTCTTAAATATTTATTTAATTAATTACTCAAGACTTATTTAGTTGACACAAAAATTCCCCAACTTTTACCACAATTGTTAACTCTAAAAGTAGCCACAAAATATATGGTGGTATTATAAGTGGAAACCCACACATAGTGGACCTATTTGGGACGATCATCCACCGAATAATATATGATTTATCTTGTATCATAAATTCCCGCTATTTGATCAATTATGTAGTATCTGTTTCGCTCAGCAAGATATTCGCATATGCAAAGTTTGTTTTTCTTGCAACGTTGTTTCAAATGTATATTACATATCAAATTCCACCTAGTTCGGTACGTCCCAAAGGGGGATTTGCATCCACACTAAATTGCATATACTTACATAAAAAATATCACGTGCCATTTTTCTAAAATTTTGTTTTATTGCCTCAATAATATGTTTAAGTAAGAAAAATTTTGTTATATAGCCTCAATAATATGTTTAAGTACATTGGCTATGAGAAAAAAAAATTTGATGACAATCCGAATCTTATTTGACCAAAATTATTTTTTTTCAATACTTTATTATAAACCGACCATTTTGTTTTCACTGTGACATACTTTTGTTATCCACTTAGTGGTTTTATTTCAAATAATTTAACATTTTGGATTTCTTTTGCAAAGTAATTATGAAAAACAATTTTCCATATGTAATTACCATTAAAAACTATACTAATCGATATTCTTTTCCACTAAGATGTTCATTATGTGTTTTTAATGATCACTAATCAGTTAATATGAATATCCAGAAGATTATCATAATGAAAATATGATTGTATAAAGTGGCTAGTGATTTATGATACCAAATTAAATCCGTCTAACGTTTCTATTGAAAATGATCTCACAATAACGTTACATCCTTTTCTGACAATGTGTGTTGATTTCTTGCATTAACGAAATAAAACATAAAAGATTCTACAAGCAAAAGCACATGCATGGAATACTAAATTATGATTCTAAACATAAGTTGGCAATATGATTATTTTGGATTTTAAAATTATACATCCAAGTTTGAAATCTAAATTTAGATGGATACTTTAAAATCCGTACCACACGGTACTAGAAAAAAGAGTGAAAAACACCAAGGCGACAACAGTCAATCATGTCATAAAATAATGGATACAATTTGTGACTGCTAAAATTAGTCATAACCATTTATATTGATATGAATAAATTTAAAGTCGGACCGGTTTGGTTTTCAAAACTATGTTTGCTAAAGATTTGTAATTGTGAATGTAGCCACCGCGATAACCAAATGCATGGACCCTAACGATAATTATATATTGATATGAAAAAATTTAAAGGTGTCATGAGAGGTCGAAATGCTACACTAAATTCAAAGGGATCTTCAAATAACATCATTTTTATAGGAAATTACTAAACAAAAACCAACATTTTAAACAAGAAACAAAATGGTGAATCATGACATCAAGATCAAAGAAACCAGTTTGCATCTGCATGATGATGATGATCAAATCAATTATAGTTTAACTTTCATGGAAAAAACTGATTTGGCCAAATGAGATTCGGGTTGTCGGCAAACGGACCCATCTCATAACCCGGACCCAGACCCATATTCTGCTCAGACGGATTATTCATCCAATCGGTGAACCATTGAGTCCTTTGCATCCCACCCACAGCACTCACATTATCAACCACAGGTCTTTTCTCCAACGCCTGCATCACACTATTATTCAAACCATCACCCCCACCAGCCACTTGTGGTCGAGCCGGTGCAGCCACAAGTACCGCGGGTGCACCTTTACCCGCGGTCCCTTTCTTAAGGGACTCGATCCTCCTACAAATGTCCTTTATGGTTTGATCCACCAACCCACCCAAATCATTCAAATCAGGCAAGATCAAGTTCGCTATTGACCCTTTGCCCGTTAAGCATTGGTACATCACCTCAGTCATCTCCTTGTCGCGGTTCTCCTTGATCTGCTTCTTGAGCTGTTCGCTCGCTTTCATGATTCTTTGCCTTATGAAACTCTCTTGATTCACCATCTTCTTGCTTTGCTCCATCTCAGGCATCCTCTTAAACTGCGCTAGCACGCGTTGGACACCAATATTATTGGGCCAGACCTCGGGTTGAGCTTCATACGGGCTATATATTATCGCGCAAGCATCGATACCGCATAATGTGCTCAACTCATTTACCTTCTTCATCAAACCCTTCTTCCTTTTCTTGAAGGTGGCTTTCCTTGCAGAGTCATTCATTATGAAAGCAAGCTTCACTTTCTTCCTTGTCATGGTTGCTAAAGAAGCAAATAATTGGGAGAAATATGGTAGTTTTGTTTGTGAGTTTCTTAGTTGCAATTGAGCATTGCTATATATACACTACATGTGACATATATGACATGATAATAATCACACTGACAAATTTATTTTATGAGTTTCTATGGGAAGTCATTAATTTAAAGATTTTCTATGTATCCCGAGTTATAAGAATGCATTGATTGTATAATAATGTGATTAAATATATTTGATTGTGTTTTACTTCCAATGATTAATGTCTTGTGATGAATGTTGTTACTCTTCACATAAGTGTCTTGTTTATATAATTGGTTGTGGGCAATTGTAGAAGTAGAAAATTTTTATCAAAAGGCGGTAACGTGTATATTATTTTATTCCTATTAATTTCTTTGTTCGGTGGGGTTTTTTTATAGGGTTATATATATATATATATATATATATATATGGGGTTTGTTTTCGGTGTGGTTCGAAGTTTCGGGGTGCGGTTTATTTTTGTGGGTTTTTGGTGTCTGAATACGTGTTTTTGATGTGTGGTTAGTTGGTGTTGTCTTTCTTCGGGTTCCTACTTTTTTTCTTTTGTTATTGATACCCTGACAATTCTTACTATTAAGGTTTGGGGTTTCCTTTTATTTGCTCTTTTCAGGCATTTGATTTTCGTCGGTTTTCTATTTTGGACAGTGTCGTCTTCTTGCGGCTTTGATTTTCGTATGCTATATGTATGGTGTTGGGTTTTAATTTAGTTTTTGGCTTTTGCATGTTCTGGTTTGTTATGGATTTGAGGTTTTGGTATGTTTTACTTTGTGTATTTTGCTGATTTTGTGGTTTCGAATTTTAATTTTGATTTTGATTTTGGTTTAGGATTAGATTAAAACTCACATAGCCACGACAACATGCGGTGCCGAAACCTAGATATTATTATTATCTATATCTACTCATGTACAATATACAAAATTTACAATTAAAACATAATAGAGAAAGAAACAAACTAACAGAATAAAGTAAAAGATAAACAAACTAAAATTTTAGATGATTATCAGGCTAAATTAAATATATTACTTAAAACATATTACTTTTACTAAGGGACAAGTGTCAGTAAGACTCCATCAGAAACAAGGACGAGTAATAAGTTTCTTGAGGGGCCACCGATGGAAATTACAAAGAGCTTCTGACCAGAGTAACAAGGAAGAATTACCGACTTATCATAGTGATTGTTACATTGACAGTTTGATATCGTTAATCACAAAGAATACCGATAATCAAAGTTTACACTAACATACACTGTGATAGAGAGAAAAACATATTTTTTTTGTAAACTTCAATAATATTTCACCTTCCTTTACAAGCATATAAAGAAACAAAACTAAAGTCGAATGGATCACAAAACATAAATGGGCCAAAAACTGGGCTAAATGTAATGTCCAACAAAATGTAAAAATAAAATAAAAATTGAAATAACTCATAAAATAAGTCATTTTTGGGCCAAAACAATGACCCAAACCACCTATGGCCTTTTGTGAAAACGTGCTCCTCAGTCCAACGGTCGTTTTGACTGGTCTCAGACCCAAAACAGAGACTTTTAGCCCAAGCTATGACCATTTTAATAAAGTCCTCTTTTGATAAACGATCATGAACCTCCAAAAATACTAAAGTTTGCTAATCCAAACTTGAGTCCACATCATAGTTTCACCCATAAACGATAAAATTTTCACTTACGGATTACCAATGAAGACTTTAGGAGTATTCAAAATTAGATATCTAAAAATTTCGGATAACGAATTTCAATATCCAAATCTAAAATTTCAGATATTCGAAAATCTAAATTTTTTTACTACGAGTCGAATTCAGATTCGGATATCAAACACACATTTGAATTCTAAAAGAAATATGTATTGTTTAACAACTAAGTTTTTATTAAAATGCTTCAGATTTTTAATCTTGTCGAAAATATCTGAAATTTTTATTTAATCTTTATTATTTAATAGTGTTAAAAAAATCGGATTTGGATATTCAATATCTAAAAATTTTCAAAAACTCTATCAAAATCCGAATCTGAAAATTTTATATATCCCTAAAAGGAGTATAAAGCAATTACTGATCTTCTGCCCGCATAATAAAAAGTAGGTATTTTTATTGTAAATAAAATTATACAGTAAATTAAAAAGAATTTTATTAGATTAAAAGTTAAATACAAAATATGAATATACGAAATATATAAAAACTATTTATAAAAGAAAATTCTTGTTACATAGGAAAGGGTCATTTGATTGTGATCAACTAATGGTCATGATAGTTGTTTTTTTTCCGGTAAATGCGCGATCCCGTTTCATAATATAAGTGTTATCTTATAGCATTCGCTTTAAAATCTCTAAAATTATATGAGTATGTTTTTTATTTTATGGGGAATTATTTTAAGTGGTTGTGAGTGAAATAAAAAGAAAATATTACTGTTTATCGGTATATTTAAGGAATCAATGTTCAATCTTTATAAATTTTTTAATATTTTTGAAAGTGGTTTTGAGTGAATAAGAGAAAAAAATGTAATGATAAAAATATAAAAAATATTATTTAATTAAAAAGGAGAGATAAAAAGTAATGATTTTTAATGTAATCACATAGATAAAGATAAAGAAACCACTGTGAATGCTCTTAATCGGGTTCATCTATCCGTTTCCAAGACAGGACCGCATCCACAACCTCCTCAGAAGAAAACCCATAGACCAAATCCCTTCGCTCAGCTCTGAACATCTTATTTAGAGTGAAAATTAAACTCATGACCTTCCAATGTTTACATGTAATAGATATTTCATATTAACCAGTTATACTAAGAATCATTGGTGGTCATTGATAGAATTAGCTACTAGTAATAATTATTCTAGAGTCAATGCAACATTCTCAGTAGTGTCCGCAACTCTACACACCATACTACCTCCTATCTAGGGTTGTGTAAAAAACCGAAAACCAATCCTTATTCGTAAACAAAAAACCAAACCGAATTATGATTTCGGTTTTTAGTTCGGTTCCGGTTCACTACCAAAACCGAATTGAGAATTCGGTTATGGAGAATTTTGAAATCGGGTTGTTCGGTTTAACCGAATTAACCAAATTTAATGTGTTATAATTTATATAAAATTTTATAGGTGTACGATTTAGCCCAATTATTGCAACCAAAAAGGCCAAAACTATCCAAAGTGAATGTACTTGAGCCCGAGATCAAACCTTTTTGTCCCTAGCCCATGAGTACATCGACATTAAGTTTTCAGAGTATCCCTGTCGGTTAACGCTTGAATACAACAGGTCAACATTCAGATTCAGTAAGTGGTGAACTTCGTTTTGTTATTTCTAATTTTTAATGTCTTTTTGAGCAAAATTTAGTCATTTTGTTATCCAATGTTACCTGATTAATGAGGGATTAGTTAATTAGCAATATTTATTTATGTAGGCAGTTGGAAACTCTTGAATGAGAAAAAAAAGTAGCAGCTTTGATATCCTTTCCTTCTTGTATTTACTTAATTTGGCTGGTAAAAAGAAAAACCATGATAGTCGATAATAAATTGATGTATTTGTCAATTTCTTTGTTGTTACTTGATTAATGAAAAAATTGATGAATGATTATATGAGTTGTTATATACATTATACAGTATATGAAATGTCTTACTTGTTTGTTCTATAAATGTATTTTTAGAAAAATGTCTATGGAAGGTGATTCTAATACTAGTAATTTAAACTCAAAAACATGTGAAACGAAGAAAAAAAGGGTGAGCTATAAACCAAGATCATCTGTATGGAAACATTTCACCAAGTATATCGATGAAAATGGAAAGCAAAGGGCACAATGTATATATTGTTTTGGGAATTATGCTTATGATTCAAAAAATGGCACATCTAATATGCGAGTTCATATCTTGAGCAATCTAGCAAATAGTTCTAGCAATCAATCAAATCTTGCATTTAGCATAGAAAAGGATGGAGAATTGTCTTACTTGAGTTGTTATATGATGAATGATTATGTGAGTTGTTATTGTAGGATTCTATATGCCCAAGACACATAAAATATTGATGTGGTTAGTACGTCATGATCCAAGTCGGGTTATACCCAATAACAAGCTTAGCAAACACCAATTAATATTAAATTGATGATATGATCATGCAATTAAATATTTACACCAAATTGGAAATGGGTTTTCTAAATAACTTGCATGAGAGATGGAACAAATTATAAGGATAATTTGTTGATGAATTATTGTTATTCTTGTTATTTAAAAAGGTTTTAAATAACAATAATAATATATGAGTGTAACTTAATTAATTGTTAATTAAGAGGGATATGTCACATTTAACATAAGTCTAGAATGACATTTTAATGTGTGTGACATAATGTGAATTCTATTAAGTTATGTTGGTGTTTTAAAGGGAGGGAAAAACCATTTTGAAAGGCTGTTTTGGTCGCCCCCTCCCTTGAACCTCATGGACCATTTTGTCTTGAGAATACACACAACAATAACTAGGAAGACACTCATTCATTCCATCAATTCATACATGCAAAATAACTCTCAAAACTCTCTCTTTCTCTCTCTTGTTCACGGAACAACCAGCAGGAAGTTTGGTGTTTGAAGTTGATTCTTGGTGTGACTCTACCTAGCAAGAGTGGTGTATGATCAAGGCTTGGGGTATACAAGCTTGAGGATCTCTACATTGAGCTCTTGGTCGATTTCAAGCATCTAAACCTATCATCTTTGGTCGATTTTGCTGCTGAAAAGGTAGATATCACAGCTTGTTCAAGCTGTGATTTTATGCACGTTTTGTAGGTTCATAGCTTGTTCCATTCATATATTTAAGATCCTATTGATTGGGTTTTGTTTTCCATCTTAAAACCACACTTAGAACACGAAAATTTCAGATTATAAACTTGTTATAATCCTATACATCCGCTGCGTTTTCTGAAAAGTTTAAAAGGTTAAACTATGTTTTAGTGTTCTAACAAACCCTTCAATGGCATCAAGAGCCGGTTATATGGATGGCTTGCTTGATTCATCTTTTGAAATTGGTTTTAAAAGATGATATTAGACATGTTATAGGCTGGTTTTGGGCTGAAATATTATGTCTTATTGAAATCCCCAACTTTCAAGGTTACATCACACATGCTTGTGATTAAACCTTGAAAGATATATATGTTGATATGTTGATTGTTTGGACAATATTTAAAACCAAAATTTCAGTTTATGTTGGCTGAAATTTGAAGGTTTTAAGTGGGGATTAATGATATATTTTGATGATTTGATCATTGGTTGTTAAAGTGCATAACCTAGCTTGTGGCCTTGTGTTGTTTGGATGATTCAAGTGGTTGTAATTATTCATTCAATTTGGTTGTAATATTTGTGTTTATTCATTTGGGTTGTAATTATTCATTCATTTGGTTATGTAATAATAGATTAGGTCATTTCCTTTACTAGAAAAATGTATTAGGATACAATTTTGTAAAAGGAAGATGTACAAGATCAAGACCCAAAGATGGACACAAAGACACAAGAAACATGGAGCATTTGGATGCGGTTCTAGTGGGAGGTTCTTGGAACCTTTATGATATGTTTGACCCTTAGAAAGACCATAGACAACACTTGTGATGGCAAACAAGTGTTGTCAACATAAGGGCTATGGTTATGCACATATGATTGTTAATGTTTATGCTTGGTTGATTGTTTGTTGTCTTGATTGTTTGGTTGATATTGGATATTCAAAACAAACTCATTAACAAACTTAACAAGCTGAAAATTGATGATTATTAAAGGTTAATAAAAGATTATTAAAATGATTTTAAAGATTAAAATAGGTTTTAATCAAAGAACTATAGGGTACCTTGTATTTGAAAGCATGCAAATACAAGTACATAGAGTTTTCTAAACTAGAATTATGAAACCTCTAAACATTTAACAAAAAAGTTTAACACCATCCTTTTGCACAACACTTAAGTCATTTGGAAACTCTAAATGGGATAAAGGTCACCTAACCATTTTTAGGGAACTTGTGACTTAAGGTGGGAATACCACATGGTGGGATAAAGGTCACCTAACCACCTATGTTGGTAAACTCACATGTGTGTGCAAGTAGGGTAACTTGATTTGCAAACCATGTTGAATGGATCACCTAAAATATGGTTTCCAAATAGGTGTTGATGGGATTAACATGCCGACTCTGCATATGATGTTTAAAAGTCGATCCCATACCTCTAGAAGTTGCAAATGGTTGCAATCGTCAATCGTTGACCACCTTATTAATTAAATAGTGGGATAAAGGTCACCTAACCACAATTTAAATGTAATGTTGGGTTCTAGATTTTAATATAAAATTGTCCTTAAAAGGCATTAAATATTAAAATTAGCAATATCGAAAATACTAAAATTGATCTTTGTTAATTTTGTAGATGGCCACCAATAATGAAAATCACGATAACTCGTCCGCGTCAAACCAATCACTACGAGCGATCCTTCAAAAGGAACGTCTAAATCATAACAACTTTATTGATTGGTATCGAAACTTGAGAATTGTTCTCAAGCAAGAGAGAAGATCATATGTTTTAGACGACCCTATCCCCGATCAACCTAACGAGGATGATGAGGAGGCCTTTAATGATTGGCTGAAATACACTGAGGACTCCGTCCAAGTGTCTTGTCTCATGCTAGCGAGCACGACTCCGGATCTCCAAAAGGAGTATGAACATCACAGAGCTTACGACATGATAACCCAGCTGAAGGAAACGTTCCAACAGCAAGCAAGGGTTGAGCGGTTCGAAACGGTTCGAGCGCTCCATGCATGTCGTATGGACGACAACCAATCTGTTTCATCTTATGTACTTAAGATGAAAAGTCATATTGACCGCCTCGAGAGGCTAAACTGCCCCGTCTCAAAAGAGTTGGCCACGGATTTGATCCTAAATGGCCTAACCAAGAAGTTCGAGACATTCGTGTTGAACTACAACATGAATGCATGGGACAAAAGCATTGGTGAACTTCACTCAATGCTCAAAACGGCCGAGGCGGCCATGGGTAAAAGGGTTTTACCCGTTCTCACCATCAATGAAGGAGGGAACAACAAAAGGCCTCATCCCGCACCCAAGGCAAAGGTTGCCAAGGGTGAGGGACATGCGTGGGGAAAGGGGAAAGGGGTGGTAAGGGTACCACCCAAACCACAAGAGAAGAAGCAAAAGGTTGCTACAAATGACCCATGCTTCAAGTGTGGGGAGATAGGACATTGGGCAAGGAATTGTCCTGTCCATCTCCAAGAGTTGAAAGCAAAGAGGGATGCCGGGCAGACCTCAGGTACAATATACATGATACATATTGATCTTAATGTTACATCTTCAAACACATGGGTATTGGATACCGGATGTGGAACTCATATTTGCAATTTGTTGCAGGGGTTCACAAGAAGTAGGGACTTCAAGAAAGGGGATGTTAGCCTCTTCATGGGCAATGGAACTAAAGTCTTAGTTGAAGCTCGTGGGGACTACATCCTAAGACTTCCAAGTGGCTTGGAAGTTATTTTGAAGAATGTTTTGTATGCTCCTAGTTTGACTAGGAACATTATTTCTATATCTCAATTAAGACATTATGATTATGTATTATCTTTTATTGAAAATGATATTCATGTTTCTTTAAATGGTATGTTCTATTTTAAAGCTATTCCAATTAATGGTATTTATGAATTGGTTCATGAAAATACTTTAAATAGTTCATTGTACCAAACTAACACCAAGAAACTCAAGTTGGACTTGAGTGATACCTATCTTTGGCATTGTCGTCTTGGTCATATAAACAAGAAACGTTTACAAACACTTCAAAAGAATGGTCTTTTGAAAGCAAATGAATGTGATTCATTTGATGTTTGTGAATCTTGTTTACTAGGCAAGATGACTAAGGCGCCCTTTAGTGGAACTACCGAAAGGGCAAAAGATTTATTAGGAATCATACATTCAGATGTATGTGGTCCTTTTAAGCCAATGACTAGAAATGGTGAAAGATACTTCATTACCTTTACCGACGACTATAGTCGCTATGGGTATGTGTACTTATTGAGGCACAAAGATGAAGCTTTTGAAATGTTCAAAATCTTCAAGAATGAAGTAGAAAATCAACTCAATAAGTCAATTAAAATTCTCCGTACCGATAGAGGAGGTGAATACCTAAGTGATGTTTTTCAAGATCATCTTGGGAGTTATGGGATTGTCTCACAACTCACTCCACCTGGAACACCACAACATAATGGTGTGTCTGACAGGAGGAATCGAACCTTATTGGATATGGTTCGATCTATGATGGCTAGAAGCTCATTACCTCTATCATTTTGGGGTTTCGCTTTGCTCTCCGCGGCCCGTATTCTAAATATGGCCCCAACCAAAAAGGTGGAAAGGACACCTTTTGAGATATGGCATGGAAGAGTTCCATCCCTATCACACCTAAGGGTTTGGGGATGTGAGGCTTATGTTAAGACTCCCACCCCAAACAAATTGGAAGTCCGATCCACCAAGTGTATCTTTGTTGGATATCCTAGAGATTCTATGGGATATTATTTCTACGATCCACTGGAACAAAAGGTGTTCGTTGCCAGAAAGGGTGAGTTCTTAGAAGCAAAGTTCCTTATGGAAGGAGCTAGCAGTAGAACAGTGGATCTTGAAGAGGATCAAGAACCACAACCCGATACACGTTTGGTTGAAACTAGCACTCAACATGAGGATGTTGAGGAAGATCAAGGGGTTGATCAATACACACAACACGTTCGCAGAAGTGGTAGAACTAGTAATCCAACTGAAAGATATGGATTTTTCATGGATGGATGCTATGTGGTAGATTCTGATGAACCAACCACATACCATAATGCAATGTCCAATGCGGATTGTGACAAATGGCTAGAAGCCATGAACGTTGAGATGCAATCCATGTATGACAACCAAGTTTGGGAACTTGTTGTACCACCTCTTAATTCCAAAGTAGTTGGAAGTAAGTGGGTTTTCAAGAAGAAAACCGATATGCATGGAAACTTGGATACTTATAAAGCTAGGCTTGTAGCAAAGGGTTTCACTCAAACTCAAGGGGTTGATTATGATGAAACCTTCTCACCTGTTGCGATGCTAAAGTCTATAAGGATATTGTTTGCCATAGCTGCTCATTATGATTATGAGATTTGGCAAATGGATGTCAAAACCGCTTTCCTAAATGGATATCTTGAGGAAGATGTCTATATGGTTCAGCCTGAAGGTTTTGTTGATCCAAAACATCCTAACAAAGTATGCAAGTTAAAGAAATCAATCTATGGATTGAAACAAGCATCGAGAAGCTGGAATCATCGTTTTGATGAGGAGGTCAAGAAATTTGGCTTCATCAAAAACGCTGATGAAGCTTGTGTGTATAAGAAGGCTAGTGGGAGCATAATAACCTTCCTAGTATTGTATGTTGATGACATACTACTATTTGGAAATGACATTCCAACCTTGGAAAGTGTAAAAACCTGGCTTGGAATTGTTTTTCCATCAAGGATCTTGGTGAAGCCGCCTATATTCTGGGAATAAAGATCTATAGGGATAGATCAAGGCGGTTGATTGGTTTGAATCAAAGTGCATACATTGATAAAGTCTTGAAAAGGTTCAAGATGGAAAACTCTAGAAAGGTACAGTACCTATTCAAAGAGGAACGATATTGAGTACGACTCAATGTCCAAGCTCAAAAGATGAGCAAGATAGCATGAAGGCAATCCCATACGCATCTGCTATAGGATCCATCATGTATGCAATGATATGCACTCGACCGGATATGTCATGCGCCTTAAGCATGACAAGCCGCTACCAGCAGAATCCTGGAAACAGTCATTGGATGGCTGTTAAGAACATACTTAAGTACCTAAGGAGGACAAGGGATATGTTCCTAATCTATGGATCTGGTGACGAGGAACTCGTTGTAAAAGGTTACACGGATGCAAGTTTCCAAACCGATCGTGATGATTCTCGGTCACAATCGGGATACATTTTCATTCTGAATGGAGGAGCGGTTTCTTGGAAGAGCTCCAAGCAGGATGTGGTGGCTCTATCGACTACAGAATCAGAATACGTTGCCGCCTCATTGGCAGCTCAAGAAGCTGCATGGTTGAAGAAATTCATTGCCGATCTAGGGGTAGTCCCTTCCATTCAGGACCCCCTAGAGATCTTTTGTGATAACGAGGGTGCGATTGCACAAATCAAGGAACCCCGTGCTCATCAAAAGACTAGGCACATTGAGCGGAGATTCAACTACATACGAGATGAAGTTGAAAAGGGAAAGATATGTATTCGCAAAGTTCACACTGATCAAAACGTTGCGGATCCCCTCACGAAGCTCCTTGAAAAGGCAAAGCATGAAGGTCATACTTGTGCCATGGGACTTTGATATTCTAGTGAGTGGATTTGATCTGTAAATTTTGTATTTGGATATATGGAACTTTCTATTATTTGAATAAAATTATTTGGTTATAATGTTTCAAATAATATTCCAATTTAGCATGTTTAATCCATGAGTAAAATGTTTACTCTAAATGTCCGTAGTCGTTCACACTTGTGGGAACAAGTTTGAAGATAAGACTATTATGAACTTGGATTGGTTGATACTCAAAAGGATGAATATAGAGCAATGGGTTGCTACCAAGGTTCATAGATATTTGTGGGATACAAATATTGGACTAACCCGCATCTCAAATTTTACTACATGGAATCTTATTGATTGATCATAAGTAAATTTGAGTAAAGGCGAATATCATTTGTATCCTCAGACCTGAGACACATATTGGGTTTTGATATTCACCAAGTTTTATACCTTGAGCCTATTCTTCACTGCCCTGAAATAGTGGACAGTACATAAGGATATGTTCAGGTATAACACGAAGTGTTTGTGAGAAACGTATGTTGTCAAGATGGAATTTGTTCCTCTTATTCGTTGAGAGTTAGATGTCTAAGGCCTGATTAAGTTAAATCAACAAGGAATGATCATTCTGTGTCCCTGGATTTAACATGACATCTGTAACAGAAGGATAGATGATTAATTCACCTAAATCATTTCAAGTAGGGTACTTGAAATGGATGATGTTATTGAATGGCCATAAGTCATGCGTATTAAGGGTAGTAAACCGTTGTTAGGCGGTATTTACTGCTTGCATCAATCTTCTATGAATCTTGGGCAAGTGGAGATTGTAGGATTCTATATGCCCAAGACACATAAAATATTGATGTGTTAGTACGTCATGATCCAAGTCGGGTTATACCCAATAACAAGCTTAGCAAACACCAATTAATATTAAATTGATGATATGATCATGCAATTAAATATTTACACCAATTTGGAAATGGGTTTTCTAAATAACTTGCATGAGAGATGGAACAAATTATAAGGATAATTTGTTGATGAATTATTGTTATTCTTGTTATTTAAAAAGGTTTTAAATAACAATAATAATATATGAGTGTAACTTAATTAATTTGTTAATTAAGAGGGATATGTCACATTTAACATAAGTCTAGAATGACATTTTAATGTGTGTGACATAATGTGAATTCTATTAAGTTATGTTGGTGTTTTAAAGGGAGGGAAAAACCATTTTGAAAGGCTGTTTTGGCCGCCCCCTCCCTTGAACCTCATTGGACCATTTTGTCTTGAGAATACACACAACAATAACTAGGAAGACACTCATTCATTCCATCAATTCATACATGCAAAATAACTCTCAAAACTCTCTCTTTTCTCTCTCTTGTTCACGGAACAACCAGCAGGAAGTTTGGTGTTTTGAAGTTGATTCTTGGTGTGACTCTACCTAGCAAGAGTGGTGTATGATCAAGGCTTGGGGTATACAAAGCTTTAGGATCTCTACATTGAGCTCTTGGTCGATTTCAAGCATCTAAACCTATCATCTTTGGTCGATTTTGCTGCTGAAAAGGTAGATATCACAGCTTGTTCAAGCTGTGATTTTATGCACGTTTTGTAGGTTCATAGCTTGTTCCATTCATATATTTAAGATCCTATTGATTTGGGTTTTGTTTTCCATCTTAAAACCACACTTAGACACGAAAATTTCAGATTATAAACTTGTCATAATCCTATACATCCGCTGCGTTTTCTGAAAAGTTTAAAAGGTTAAACTATGTTTTAGTGTTCTAACAAACCCTTCAGTTATAACACTATACGGTATATGAAATGTCTTAATTGTTTGTTCAATAAATGTATTTTTAGGAAAATGTCTATGAAGGGTGATTCTAATGTTAGTAATTTAAACTTTAAACATGTGAAACAAAGAAACAAAGGGTGAGCTATAAACCAAGATCATCCGTGTAGCAACATTTCACCAAGAATATCGATGAAGATGGAAAGCAAGGGGCACAATGTAAATATTGTTTAGGGAATTATGCTTCTGCTTCGAAAAATGGCACATCTAATATGCGAGGTCATATCTTTAAACGTATAAGCAATCCTGCAAATAGTTCTAGCAATCAATCAAATCTTGCATTTAGCCTAGAGAAGGATGGAGAAACTGGGAAAAGTAAAGTTAATTTACAATCCTTTAAATTTGATCAAAGAAGAGGTAGGAGAGCAATAGTTGAGATGTTGATTATTGATGAGTTGCCTTTTACATTGTAAAAATAAAGGGTTTAAAAAATTGATACGGATTTGTCAACCTGCACTTATTATTTCATTTCGAAGCACGGTTGTAAGGGATTGCTATCAACTATATCTTAATGAAAAATCAAAGTTTAAAGCACAGATGAAAAAGTCAATTTCTAGATTTTGTTAAACAAATGATACATGGACATCTGTGCAATGAATCAATTATATGTGTTTCACGACACATTATGTAAATGAAAATGGAAATTCGCAAAAAAAGTGATAAACTTTTGTCCTTTTTCTAGTCATCGACGAAATGATATAGGATATGCCGTGGAGACTTGTTTGATTGATTGGGTATTGAAAAATATTATGACTATTACAGTTGATAATGCAAGTAGCAATGATTTGCAGTTGAGTATTTAGTAGGAAAATTGGTGAAATAGGGTGATACATGTATTCTTAAATGAAAATGGACACACGTGAGGTGTATGACACATATAATGAATTTAATAGTGCAAGATGGCCTCAAGGAGATTGAAACTTCTATTGGACATATTAGGGCAGCTCTTCGATGGGTTAGACTATCATAAGGGAGAACTAAGAAGTATGCTTTGTTGGAAAATGTGATTGTCAAAAAAAATTAACTTTGGATGTTGAATGTTGCGAGAATCAAAGAGCATTTGAAAGATTTTTTAAGGAGGATTTGGCATTTTCTTGTGATGGTTGTGGAGTACTAAATTCAGTGGATTGGGCATATACGAAAAAACTAGGAGGATTTATTTGACATTTTTATGAACTCACCCTTTGAGTTAGGGGTGTGTTTTTTACCCGAACCCGAATATTAAACCTGAACAAAATCAACTCGAACCTAATTAAAAACTAACCCGAGCAACCCAACCCAATTATTACACTAACCCGAACCAGATTTTTATAAATGGTTTGGTATTTGGGTTGAGTTTGTAATATTTGAGTCAACCTGATTAACTCAAATATTCGTTTTTAAAAAATTCCAAAATTTATATAAATATATATACATACATACATATATATATATATATATGTGTGTGTGTGTGTGTGTGTGTGTATTATGCTACAATTTACAAGATTTGAAACATGGTTTTTTAAACTTTATATTATATTGTTGTGGTTTAAATTTATTATATAAACTTTGAGGATAATTAATATATAATTTCATTTAATATTTAAATATGAATAATAAAGTGAATATAGATATGCAAAAACTTTTCAATCAAGATAATAAACAAAATTCTATATTGATAACACATGCTAAATCTCATACATGCATTTTGATCATATATATATTGTTTACCCAAACATGTGAGATAGCGGATAATTGAAAGTTTAATGGTTTAGTCTAACCCAATTACCGATTAACCCCACCCGAATAAACCGGAATATCGAAATCTGAAAACCGATTAAATGTTGCTTATTTGGTTTGGTCTTCAGGTTGATTTTTTACACCTAAAACCCGAAGAACCCGACCTGAACAACTCGAACAACCCGAAACCCGATTAAAAAACCCGAATAACACCCCTACTTTGAGTTTCAGGTGTTATTAACCATCTTTATTAAATGAATTTACTAATTACTTAATTGTTGTTCAAATAATATATTCTTGTCATTCAAGAATGTAGTATTTTGTAGCATGATAAATTCTTCGTGTTTATAACGTGAGTTTATCCATTATACAATCCGTTTGTAATATTCTTTATTTTTTATTTTTAATTATTGAAGATGTTTAATAACTAGAAATCTTAATTATTATACTTTTTAATTGTTTACTAAATTTACAATTACTTATCCATATATCTTTATGAATTTACCTTTTTTTTACTTCAGGTATAAATTACATTACCTCAAGCACATATTTGGACTCTATTACTTGTATTCATAGCCTCTTGAAACAATGTGTGTTAACTGATGATGACAAGTTGACGATATGACTATGTCAATGTCATTTGAAATATAACAAGTATTGGGGTGATGTCAACAAATTCAACTTATCAGTGTTTATTGCTTCTGTTTTTACCCAAGAACAAAATGAAGTATCTAAAGGTCAATCTTCGTAGTATGTATGGAAATGACACTGGGGGACAAGATTTGTCAATTGCGTGAAAATGCATTGCTTGATATATTTAATGATTATAAAAGAATTCATTCATATTTATGCGAACAAGGCTTCGTCTTCATCTATGCCCATAATGAAGAGACTTTAAGAAGCAAAATTTTTAGTTTCTTTGACAATTTTGATGATACCCTAAAAGCACTTAGAAAGACAATCATGGCGGAGGTAAAAAGACAAAATGCAGAATTAGGTGTCGCTGAAAATTTAGAGTCTAAGTTGGATAGGTATTTGAAGTAGCAGATTGAAGGAGATGATGCTTGGTTTGAAAGTCCAGATTTTACTATTTTGGGTTGTTGCAGGAAGAGAGGTGCAACATTTCCTATAATATAACTTACTGCTCGTGATATTTTAGCCATTCCTATTTCAACAGTGACTTTAGAATATGCATTTAGCACAAGAGGTAGCGTATCGCTTGACTCATTTAGTAGTTCCTTAACTCCTCGTACCATTGATGCTTTAATTTGGTGTCAAGATAGGATTAGTCCAAGTGGTGTGCCTTGCAATGTGGAAGAAAATATTGAAGAACTTGACAAACTAGAAGAAGGTTATTGACTTATAATTTATTTAATTTTTTATCACTTATCATTTATATTAAATTTACAAGTTTAATGTCTTATCATCCACTTATGTGTTCTTATTTCTTGTAAAGATGAGAAATCTATCGATCAGGTGAAATACGAGTGCAAAAATAGACTTTGATGACTATTTCTCTTTTGGACTATTGTTTAGAATTTGAACTTTGTATTTATGTTTAAGACTATTTCTCTGGTTTGCACGTTTTATTATGGTGTTTTCTAGTTTTGAACGTTTATGTGCTACTAGTTTTATTGTTTGAAGTTATTTTTGTTGTCCGGAATGCAAACAGGTAGCCTCGGTTGAATACAGGTTTTTCAATTTTTAACCGAAACCAAACCAAACTGAATTTGATTGAACTCGGTTTGGTTCGGTTTTTAGTTATGCATACTAAAAATCGAAAATCGAATAAACTGATCTGGTTAATCCGAACAAACCGATAAACACCCCTATCCTACATTTTCAGCCATTATCGGGTTCCTTGCCTCCACAACTTTTAGATTTTTTCTAAGGCCATAATATACAATCATTAAGCAAATTCTTAGTAATCTCTTGACTATATAATTGTTATATTAAATAAAAGTAATTGGATACCCCTAGATTAGAACAAGCATCTTAAGATCTTTCGTTGCTTGAAGAATGTTAGGAGGATCGTGCACTGGACGATGTACTAACTGATTAACGTATATACCGAACCAAATAGTGCGGGATCCTATTTGATTAGCGATCCAATCAGTGAGAACGCACGTAGAAACAATTATGTATTGAATCTAACATTAAGAATCGATTAGGAATCGATCTACTGCGATCTATGAACTTGGAGTATGATCTTAGAGGTCTCTTAATGGCTAGGGTACGTCTGGAGTCAAAGTGTGTATAATCCTTACGTTTTTCCACAAATTAGGTGGTATTTATAGGTTAGGGTTACTCATTCGTGCGACTGAACCATTTGCATGGTTCATTCATGCGATTGAGCCATGCGGTTGATCCATTCGCACAACTGAGTGTTTAGTCGTGCAACCGAGTCAGTCGCATGAAGTTGTTTAGGCGTATAGACTATTTAGGCTCATGGACACTCAGTCGCATGGCCATTCGGACGCATGACCACTGTTGGGGCGCATGGTCCAGTCGGACGCATGAGAACTTCACTTAACCAAGTTTGAATGTATTCATTATTATAACATTATGCATATCAATTCAAACAATCACAAACCAATATAATCTAGTCAATATGCGTTACACAACTCATTAATGAAATATTAAACATTATAAATCACAACCAAACATTCTCATTTCATTAAGTACCCAAGCATTACATAAGTGTAAGACATTCAAGACATATTACATTAAGATCCGAATCTAGGTACATATGTATCAACAAACTCCCCCTTGTACCTAGATCTATCTATCGTCTTACCTTCTTCATAACCTCCTCATACTTCTTGTACTTCTCCTCTCTTGTGACTCCTGCATGTATTTCAAATACAAAACAGAGCCGTATCACATTTTGGAACTGGAGGGCTTGTACAATATCCTGCATGTCATAGAACAGTGGCCACTTGTATAGAGTGTAGACGTCGTCAGCTGAAAAGTTGGTAAGCCACATCGGGTCGAATACCCTGATCGTATCCATTCTGCCCTCTTTGTTTAGAACTATGGCAGCTTCCCCTGTTCTCCAATCATAATACCACCATTTGAGGTGAGGATCCCATAGAGGGATTCTTGACATTGTGCGTGGAGGACTCAACTTCAGCACTATCTTTGGCTTTCTAGTTATGGGATCAACTTTAGAACGTTTGATATACCTCGTAGGTTGTTGAGGTTTGAAGTTGAACCACCTGGTGTGGTACTCTTTCTTCAATGCAGCCTCAAACCAGCCTGACATCTTTCTCGGGTCAGCGTATAACAGCTTCAGTTTAGCCAGCTGGTTGAGCCCAAAACCAGGTAGAGACTTTAGATCATGCGGGAATCTAAAGTACTCAATACCTTTCTCTCTCTTCACTGCGTATACATTAAGATCATCAAAATGGGCCCACGTGATAATCTTGCCTGACACGTTGTGATGTTTCTTCACATTATAGAGGTGATCCTGATGTATGTGGAGAGGAGGATGATGGTGCAGCTGGATGGCTGGTGGTGGTGGCAGTGGTGAAGATTGGGGGTAATATAGATGAAGGTGGTGGTGGAGTGGGTGTGGTAGATGTGGTGGTAGTAGTAGTGGTAGGTGGAGTGGTGGTAGTAGTGGTGGTGGTTATGAAGGTCGGTCTTCTCTTCTTCTTCTTCAAGCCGTGGGGCTGAGCCATCCTTTTCTTCCTCGATCCCTTTGAGGTGGATGCTCCCCCTGAAACACGGCTGGGCTGATCGGGAGCAAATGTAGGATCGGTGTCCGTCTCCCCAAATTCGCCAGGGCATCCACCAACCTTCCGAATACCTCGGTCGGTGGCAACCACCCGGCTCCCCACAGTGCGGGTTAGGGGCTCCTCATCAGCATCCTCCTCCTCATCAGGTATGAAGTCTTGATGGAATCCTGCAGCCTCCGCTCCATCATGGGTAGATGTCGGAGGTGCTACATCGGCAGTGGGGGCCCTTGGTTGAGTGGGCCCTGCATCTCCACCATCACCGCTGTCGTCATCGTCGGAGTCATCCTCCGGGAGCTGTGACTGCTCAACCTCTGAATCACTGTCTACGTGACGCCATTTACGCCTCCCTGGCACCACGTAGTCCACCTTGGCCAGATAGCCTATAAGTCTCTTTACCCGGGGCTTGACCTACTTTCCCCGGTAAACCCTCATATGACCCAGTGTTGTATCATCCATAATCTCTAAAACCATAGCGTCATGGCTCTCCTTTGGCAGCGAGGGCAGCTTCTCGTCAAAAATCATCTATAAGAACCTAGAGTACATGCAGAAACCCTCTTTGCCCTTCGCCTCCAAGTTCTCTATGAGCTAAGAGAATATCATGCTAGAAAAGCTGAAGGGGTGGTTCAGCACCAGTGCCACGTAGGCATTTTGTATCTGGTCTGAGAGGCCGTCGAACCCACCCCTTCGGGAAGCTATGCACTTCAGGATGACGTGTGCCAAGTACTTATACTGGGGGCACAGGTTGCTCTTGTTGAGCACACCAACGTTTATGTCCCCAACGTACTTCATCCTCATGAAGCACCCTCTCACCATCAGTGGGTGAAGTCTAGTGGGGTGGTCTGCATCATCACCCAGCCCAAGTACACGCCTGATATCCTCAGCTGTAATCTCTATGTCCATACCAAAAATAGAGCTCGTAATGTTGTATGGCTCGTGTGATCGATCGACCGATGCATTCTCCCAGAAGGCCTGTTGTATAGACCTGTAAGGGGTGCATGGTGTAGAGATAGCCCGGTGGATCCTCGATCGCTTAAGAAAAGCGATGATCCCTGCAAACTCGGCTCCATTCCGAGTGGTGGAGTCTAGGTGAGCACAAATGTTGTGCTTGGGGTTGATAGACCATCTATTATCCATCTATCTGTAACACAAAACAATAAACATTAGATACTCACATGACACAAATCAATTCTAAGTAACTTGATAGAATTCATTCTGGTTCATTCATGCGAATGAACCATGCGATTGTGTTTAATTGTTTGTCCTATCATGCGACTGGATTCAGTCCGGTGAATGAATAGGCGACTGAGTTCAATCAATTGACTGAGCCTGTGATTGGTTCAGTCGGCCGACTGAGCTCAGTCGTATGATACATTCGGCCGATTGAGCCATTCGACCAGCTCAATCGTGCGATTGGAGTTCATCCTGACCACCAGTCGCAGGACTGACTGTTTGGTTGACTGATTTCAATTCTCGGCCAATTCGTGACATTGAACTTTGTGTAATGGTTCTTTAGACTCGCAATCTCTTAACTAATAGCCTAATAACTTTAGTTTTAACATTTCACTTGGTTTAAGTAGGTTATTAGTCCATTATAAGCTTCGGTTCTTGTTTGGGTCGAGAATCACAAATTAGGGCACCATTTCTCCTTATTTTGATGAGATTTCATCTTATTATACCTGTATAATTGCATACACACGTTATAATTTCATCTTGGTTTGATGAAATTTGGACAGAGTAACGGTAGGCTATGCGATATGAGGACGATTAGGGGGCGATGAGTCGAATGCGCTCGACTGTGCCCTATTTATACTGAATCGGAGTTCAATCGGCTGACTGGACCCATTCCCTCTGTTCATTCAGGTGGATGGACCTTAGTCGCACGATTGGCTCATTCGATCACATTCAGTCGGCCGACTGGAGTTCAGTCGGGCGACTGACTCATTCGCACGCTCTCATTCTGTCGAATGGGTCATTCTGATAGGCCATTCGGGTGAATGGTTCATACTCATGTCTATTCGGCTATTTAGTGCATGAGAATAGTCCATTCATATAATTGGACCATACTCATGGTCCATTCATGCGAATGGGTCAGACTCATGAATTTGACTTTATGACCATTCCACAATTTCTCTATTTAACTTTTGAATAGATGTTATGAGCATTTGATCATCTCAGACATGATCATTTTAACTTGAAAAACTTTTGACCACCTCAGACGTGGTCCTTTTAAAATACTTTATCACCTTAGACGTGACCCATTTTTTATTTGAAAGCACGTGTGGTCACCTTAGACGTGACCGTTTAGATGAAAAGGTCCCTATCAACTTCCATGACATAGTCCGATATTAAACAAACTAAAATTGACAAACTTTATACAGACCTGAGACTGAGACTTAAAACTAAGACATGTTTTTGTGTTTTTGTGAGGGTTAAATCCTAATATGTAAATCTAAGAAATTATTTTTCTGAAAAGGCAGCTTCAATTCATTTAAACCATACATGGACCAAATCCATTTTGGAATCATACAGGATATTCAAATCATTCGGGACAAGTTATCTAAAACCTTTGATGCTCTATTCTTTTTTTCATCTAGAGTCATTTAGCAAATTTAGAACATCATACTAGTACTATTAGGTCCCCACATTGATTTGAACTTTCAAGAATTGTAGCCACAATGATTTTCAGTATACTTGTCCTCTTAAATCCATACACATATTTTCAACATAGATTGGTGATGGTTTAAGGTTTGTTTATTTCAACTAGCATTTGTGGATCCCACACTTATATGGTAATCAACAATCCTCAAGAGATTTTTGAGTGGTCTCAGGGTAGTATTCAAGAAGAAACTATTCTTAGAACTTTCAAAGAGAAGCCAAGCCTCAGGTCAGTGCCACCGCACAACAGAGAGGCGGCAAACAACAATGAATTCTAGAATATATAGGTTATGCTTATCCTCAGGTCAGTGCCACCGCACAGCAGAGAGGCACATAACCTATCTTCTTGTTTGAGCAATTTCATTCTTTTTGCACAGATCTCACCAACAACATAGGTTATCAGATTGATTGTAGTTGCATTTTTTATGTGCTTTTGCTCATGCTTTGGTCGTACGTACACATTCGTGGCGTTGATTTTGCTCGTCACCCCTTATTGGAATCTTGTTGATTGTGTTAACTAGTGATAAGATGTTACCCACAGCTAGTCAAACATTTTAGTTTAATCTTGAGATCACCAAAAAGGTCTAGTCATCTATTGTGATGAATCTACCGACATATCATCTGTGGTCTAGCAACCTCTAGGTCTACTTTCTTTGTGTTACCTTAGTAGTAGCTAGTTTGTCTATCATATTTCCTTTTATATTGCTCAGACTACACAGACTTATACTTGAGCTTTGCATCTTTTTCAACTTAAATTTTAAAGTCCAAACGGTTTGCTCCTGTGTACTATCATATTCCAAAGATTGAATCGGTATCACACATACGATCTTATTTTTATCAGCTACCTCTTCCCCTCCCTCATTTTTTTATACTGTCTAAACCTATTCTCCCCCTAAAAGTTTTTAAACCGTAATAGATTAGCATTTTAGGATTTTAATAGGCAAAGAAATAAGATCAATTTTAATTAAACTACTTAAGATTAAGCAAATAAAATAAATTAAAAAAGAAAAGTAAATTTACACGACACATCGGACTACACATGGCCATCTTCAGGAATGACCTCACTTTTCTTTTTAACGCCGTTGACCTCTAACAGATATAGAAAACGTGGTTTGTCAAAAGCCTTTGTATAGAGGTCAGCGCATTGAAAATCTGTGTTTATTTTTACCACATCGATTAAGTTCTTTTCAAAGCAATCACGTATAAAGTGATATTTAATTCCGATGTGTTTGGTCTTAGGATGTTGGACCAGGTTTTTAGTGACTGCAATTGCAGCAGAGTTATCAACAAAGATAGGAGTAGAAGAGAATTTCAAACCGTAATCCCGCATTTGCTGTTGAATCTATATGATTTGTGAACCGCAACTTGCAGCAGCAACGTATTCGGCTTCACAGGTTGACAATGCAACCAAGGTCTGCTTCTTACATTGCCAGGTTACTAATCTTCTCCCAAAGAACTGACACCCTGCTGATATAGACTTGTAGTTCATCTTGCAGTCGCCGTAATCCGAGTCGCTATACGCCGTAAGCTCAAAGTCATCATCATGAGGATACCACAACCTAAGTGTGGGTATACCCTTCAGATAACGAAAAATCCTTTTGACCCCAATAAGATGGTTCACCTTAGGCTTTGCCTGATATCGTGAACATAAACATGTAGCATACATGATATCAGGTCGTGAGGAAGTGAGATACATGAGAGATCCAATCATCCCTCGGTACATAGTGGCATCTACCAGATCACCATTCTCGTCGGGTGCTACATTATGGTTTGTAGCAAGTGGAGTTCCAGTTGTAGAAGCATTCTCCATGTCAACCGACTGAGAATATCACCTACATACTTGGGCTGATGTAGGAAAATCCCATTTGGTGTCAGATCCACCTGTAACCCGAGAAGGAATTTCATCTCTCCCATTGCACTCATCTCAAACTCCGCCTTCATTTTTGCCTCAAACTCTTTACATAATTCTTCGTTCTTGGAACCGAAGATTATGTCATCGACATAGATTTGTACCAGCAGTAAATCCCTATCTTTTTCCTTGATAAACAATGTACAATCAATGACTCCCCCGCGAATGCCATGTTTCACAAGATGTGTCGAGAGTTTCTCATACCAGGCCCTCAGAGCTTGATGAAGCCCGTATAGCGCCTTGTCAAGTTTGTAAACTCTGTCTCAATGATATGGATCCTCAAATCCCTCGGGTTGACTGTCATACACTATCTCTCGGATCTCACCATGAAGGAACACACTCTTCATATCTAGTTGATATACTTTGATCTTTATATACGATGCATAGGCAAGGAAGATGCGGATTGCTTCCATTCTTGCCACGGGTGCAAACACTTCATTGTAGTCAATACCCTCAACTTGTCGAAATCCCTAAACAACAAGCCGAGCCTTGTTTCTGATGATCACTCCTTGATCATCTTTCTTGCATTTCAAGACCCATTTGGTGCCAATGACCTTAGCACCTTTAGGTCTATCCACTAGAGTCCATACACCCAACTTCTTGAATTGAAGAAGTTCTTCTTGCATGGCACTCACCCATGCTTCATCATTCAGAGCTTCACTAACATACTTTGGCTCAAACTGAGACACAAAGCAACGATAGGCACCATCGTGAAGGTATCCCTTTTCCATCACAGAGGCATAATCAGCTGAGTACAACTGATTTCTAGTCTGAACTCCTGATCTCACATCTCCTATGAAATTATCCAAAGGATGATAGACGTGTAGACGTGAGTCGGGAGTTATTGGAATAGCCACCTCAAAATCAAGATTGTGAACATTTGGTTCTGGATATGAGGAAATAGGAGTCTGAGGTTCAGAAGGCTCAGAAGCATCACAGTCAGATGCTTGTGGACTTGTGGTAGTCGGAACCTGTTCATCCTGGTTGTTTTGATCATTTTCCATATTTTCTTCATCAGAGGAAGAGTCACTCATATCAAGTACTTCCCCTGAGTTGGTAGATGATTGACTTTGTGAACTGGATGGTGTTGAATCTTAAGACGGTGTGTTCAAAACAGCGTACATCATCTTTTTTGCCAACTCGTCTTTGGAAGTGGAGAGAGGTATGTTGAAGGACTTGAAGAATCCATCATAGTCAAAGAAGTAAGCAGGCCCTTTTCCAGCAGGTGGTGTGGTGTATCTCTGAACATCAACGTTACACCACACCTCTACTTGACCTGTTGAGTTGTTGTAAACTCTCTTGTTTGGTATGTTGTATTCTAGAAAAATCCCTTCATCAACCTTCTCACTGAATTTTCCCTCTTGAGTCTTCTTCAGTAGGGTGCACGGAGCGCCAAACGGCTCGAGATACTCTAAGTTAGGTTTACGTTGTTGTAGTAACTCGTAGCACGTTTTTCCATGGCATTTAACTACCAGAATTCGATTGAGCATATAACATGCATTTACAACTGCCTCATTCCAGAATTGAATAGGCAGTTTCGAGTCTGCTAGCATAGTCTGTGCGGTCTCTATCAAGCTGCGATTCTTCCGTTCAGCAACACCGTTCATCTGAGGAGTGTAGGCAGAGGTAAATTGATGCACAATTCCCTTTTCCTTGCAGTAGGCCTCCATCCATTGATTCTTGAACTCGGTTTCATTGTCTGAGCGCACTTGTCGTACCTTCAACTTGTATAGGGATTCCAGTGTAGTTACTTATTCCTGAAGGATTCAAATGTTTCTGATTTGGACTTCAGAAACATTACCCAAGAGAATCTTGAGTAGTCATCAGTAACTACTTAGCAATACAAGTCACCTGCAATGCTTCTTGTACTGACTGGACCAAACAGATCCATGTGAAGAAGCTCAAGAGGTAGTTCTATGGAATGAACTTTCTTTTCCTTATGAGACTTCTTCGTCTGTTTGCCCTTCTTGCACGCAACACAGAAATACGGGAGTTGAAGTTTTTGATGTTCACTCCCCTCACTAGATCATTCTGGATCAAGTGATTCATCTTCCTCGGATTTATGTGTCCCATTCTCCTATGCTAGGAGATGGAATCCTTCTCAGTAGCTTTGGACAAGAAGCACTGATCTTCACGATCCGTTGTGGAGGCCTTTGAAAGGTCCAAGACATAAAGATCATTATATCTTGAAGCTGACATTAGGACTTGGTCCTCCGGGATCACGTAGTCCTTCTTCAGAACGTGACACTTCTTGTTGTCAAAGACTACTTTGAAGCCTTTATCACATATTTGAGAAACATAAAGTAAGTTATTTTGTAATTATTGGACATAGTTTACCTTGTCAAACTTAACTTTCTGGTTCCCACTTCCCTTGGGTTGTGATGTACCCGCCTTTGTTTCCAGCAAATGAAACATGCCCTCCTTTGATTTGTCTGAAGTTTGATAAGAGAGCTCTGTTCCCTGTCATGTGTCTGGATGCTCCACTATCTACAATCCACGTGTTAGTCTCAGCACTATAGCGAACACCCTGCACATTTAATGAAAACATTAGTTCAAGTTAGGAACCCAAGCCTTCACTGGCTTGGGTTTCCCTCAGGCATCACACAACATAAACTTAACCCATTAACCAGTTGAGTTGAGGGAAGCTCAGATGTCTGTTTGTTCTCATTTTCAGATGCTGAGGCGGATTTTTCTTTCCATAGGCCAGCATTGTGTAAGGCCTGTTTGTGATAAACAGACGACTGGCTGATGGGTTGAACTATGGATTCAATATCCCTTTTAGGAGGCGTCACGGAGTTCCTCTTATAAGATCTAGTTTTAGATGCAGGAAGTTCAACTTTTCTCCTCGGTGTCTGATAATAAGGACAATTAGACGCAATGTGACCGTACTCTCCACAATTGTAGCAAGATCTGCTTTCAACTTTACGGTTTATTTGTTTTTGTGGAGATGTAGGTGTCACACGGATGACCTTATTTTGTTTAGATTGACACACTTCTTTGTTAGATGTATGGTCGGGTTTTACAAACTTAATTGCTTTACCTGGTTATACATCTTTTATTTCTTGTTTACCTGGACTTTGATATGATACTCGTGATTGATTAGGTTTAATAATCTTTTTGGGTTCTGATTTGACTTTGTTTGAACCTGTCTTTAGATTAACCTTTTCAAACTCTTTTTCCAGGTTAACACAAGGCATCTTTCCTTTTGTCTTAGAAGTGGACTCCTTTTGTTTAGTGCCAGATTCAATTGGTTTACTTGTGGAATCTGGGTCACTAACAAGAGGAGTTGTCACCACATGATCCTTGATGAGGTTATTATTAATTGGTTTACTTTTGGTGTTTATCAAGGTCTCAGGTGGTGGCGGCACCACTTTGTATCCTAATCCATCTCCATTGTTTCTTTCTCTCACTAAGTGTTGGACAATATGAGATGAGCTTGTCCAACTATGCAGTTTTTGTTTTAAGGAGTTGACTTCTACTTCTAAAACTGCTTTCTGCTTCTTAGTGTCCTCTAGGGAGTTAAGATAGTACCTAATGTCATTAGCTTGATTAAAGGCAACTACTTCTGTTTCCCTAAGCTGTTTGTTCAAAAGGTCTATCTTTTCCTTGTAATTGTGCTCATTTTGTTTTAAAACTCTATTTGCTTCAGTGCATAGTTCCAAATCCTTTACTAGGCTATTATTATGATCTAATAACCTAGCAAATTTTAAATCTATGCTTTCTCTAAATTTATTACAGTCAGAACAAGCATGATTATTGAACAACTTGTCAGTAGTACTTACCTGAGATGTTGAAGAGGAATCAGCCATGTGTGCAGAATCTGTTGTCTCTGGTTCTGGTGATTCTGACGTTGATGTAGATTTTTCTTCTTCAGGCAGGTGGTTGACCACAGATGTAGTGTCTTAAGAATTAGACATTGCGAGCTCTACTGCTATGTCTCCCTCACTGGCGGAATCGTCATCTATGCCTCCACACTAGCTATGTTGGGCTTTCCCGGTGAGACGAACCGAAAGCTCCAATCCTCTCCTTCATCCTCGTTAGCAGTCAAGGCTTTAGGGTCCTTGCTTGCTGAAGTAGAACTACTAGATGTGGCTTTGTCCTGATGATTAAAGGATGAGAAAGGATTGCCATTACCAGTCTTCTTTGGCTTCACACACTCCCATTTGAAGTGCCATTCTCACCATAGTTGAAACATGTTACCTTTGACTTGTCGAAGCCAAAGGTCGTGTCCTTGGTTGCAACCAAGTTCTGTCTGGTCTTCTTGACAAACCTTTTCGCTCGTCGGATAGCACTTGCCAAGGCCCACATTATATCCATCCGTTCCAACTCCATCTCATCCACCTATTCATAATCCTTATCTGCCAGGTGGAAATTTCCAATCTTTCTAGCAATTAGTCCATCATAGGAGTGGACTACAGCAGCTAAGAGGTCCATGTGTTCTCTGGCCACCTCAATAGTTACGTTGCTGAAGTTATCGGTTTTTAGTTTTGCTGCATTGGCTTCAGGTATAATATACTGGGTACCAGATGACCTGACGTTTCGGGCCCTGAAGTAGATGCTTGTGTTGGACTTGTTGAGCTTGAGACGAAGGCAGTTTGCAGTGGTGCTCCAGATGTCTTGGCCTGAGGAGTCGCGTTGTAAAGCGCTGGATTCTGATCATAGTTGGCCTTTTGGGCTCTATACTTCATCCTAAGCGCCTCTTTTCTTAGTTTCAGAATGAAGTCATTTATATCTAGCTTCGAGAGCATCCCATTCTGTCTGAGATTTGAAACAAAAGAAGCCCATTTCTCTGGTAATCCATCTGCAAAGTTGGATACCTTATCCTCCATCGGCATAGTTACTCCATGAGTGTGTATCTCACTCATCAAGTGGTAGAATCTGTCGATTACGTCGTCCAGACCTTCCTTTCCCATTGAAGAGAAGTTGTCAAACTCCTTCTTCAAAGCTTTGGCCTTAATGGCCTTGAGTGAGGCATTTCCGTCATACCTCTTCTCCAACACATCCCATAATTTCTTTGCTTGAGTATACTCTGAGTATTGATGGAAGATATCCTTCGGAATAGACTGGGTAAGCAAAGCGTAGACTTTCTTCTCAGTGTTGTGTTTCACCTTTTGTGCATCAGACATGCCACCTAATGTAAGTTTGACCCGTCAGCTCTTACTGGCATGTTGTACCCCGACTCTATTTTCTCCCACAATTTGTATCTACTCCATTTAAGTAGATTTCAAAATCTTGCTTCCATTGTGGGTAGTCGTCTAACGTGATAAGCTTTGGGGGTTTATTATGAATCCCACTTCGTTCTCTAATAGCAGTAGATTCTGTATATGAGTGCCTCTACTTGCTGTTTGTATGCTGAAAACTGGTCCTCCATTTCACTTAACTTTACTATTAGACAAACTGTTTATGTGTGCGAATGAAGGTATGCGATTGGGCTTATTCGGGCGATTGAACTAGGCAAATGGTTCAATCGTGCGACTCAACTAATGCAGATGAGTCAGTCGGCCGAATGAACTAATGTGGTTGAACATTTCGAATAGAGTTCTCAGTCATACGAATAAGGGTATGAATGAGTCCAATCATGCATTTCGGGAATGCGAATGAACTCAGTCATGCGATTGAGCCAATCGTGCGACTAAACCTGCTGAAGTTTGAAAATTCGTAGGTAAAATGTGTTTTGGCTGCAAAAACTCGAATTTTCACAAACCCTAATTTCCGTATGCCGGAAAAACTAAACTTTATGGTCAGGAGATGTCTAAGACACCGTTTAACACAAAAAGATTGTGTTTTTTAGTGAAAAAACACAATTTTTGTATCAAAATGATTGAATCAACACGTAATCAAGAGCCAAAGCTCTATTACCATTGTTAGGAGGATCGTGTACTGGACGATATACTAACTGATTAACGTGTATACCGAACCAAATAGTGCGGAATCCTATTTGATTGGCGATCCAATCAGCGAGAACGCACGTAGAAACAATTATGTATTGAGTCTAATGTTAAGAATCGATTAGGAATCGATCTACTACGATATATGAACTTGGAGTATGATCTTAGAGGTCTCTGGACGGGTAGGGTACATCTGGAGTCGAAGTGTGTATAATCCTTACGTTTTTCCACAAATTAGGTGGTATTTATAGGTTAGGGTTACTCATTCGTGCGACTGAACCATTTGCATGGTTTATTCGTGCGATTGAGCCATTTGCATGGTTCATTCGTGCGATTGAGCCATGCGGTTGATCCATTCGCACGATTGAGTGTTCAGTAGTGCGACTGAGCCAGTCGCATGAAGTTGTTCAAGCGTATAGACTATTTAGGCGCATGGACACTCAGTCGCATGGCCATTCGAACGCATGACCACTATTGGGGCGCATGGTCCAGTCGGACGCATGAGAACTTCACTTAACCAAGTTTGAATGTATTCATTATTATAACATTATGCATATCAATTCAAACAATCACAAACCTATATAATCTAGTCAATATGCTTTACACAACTCATTAATGAAATATTAAACATTATAAATCACAACCAAACATTCTCATTTCATTAAGTACCCAAGCATTACATAAGTGTAAGACATTCAAGACATATTACATTAAGATCCGAATCTAGGTACATATGTATCAACCCGCCCACATCGGTGATAATATAATAAGAATTGTTAGTGGTCGGTGGCTGAAGGTGTCCCTTCTTCAGACCTTAAATGTTATGAACCTAACATACCTAAATCAATGGAACCAGTTAGGCAGCACAGCTAGAGAGACCCAACAATATCAATATGATCTATGAAGAAATCCATACAAATATAAATCAAGATCGAAGGAGATGAAAGGTCATGAATATTATTATGCGTTGAGAGTTTCTTCTTCCTATCCCCTAATCTGTAATCTCTAGTCTTCCCATCCCTTTCTGTTTACTTGTCTTGTATTATCTAAGTCTCAGTTGTAATCATTCTAAAAATCAATAGAAATTTAGCAGAATACTTCGTAATTCAATTACTTCTCTCGATGTTATTATATCGGATCATTCCATTAGATACTTTTCTCTAGCTCACTATTGAGGCTGATGACCAGGTACCATAACATTATCGGTCTTAGCACATATATTCATGGTATCATTCAATAGGCCTTTGGAAACACAATTCCTATAATTGTAACATTTCATTTGTAAAAGTATTAATTAACAAATATCGAAAAATCTGTCAAAGAATGATAACACATTTAAATATTATTATTATCAACTTGTGGATGCATTAATGGTTGTATCATGTACCTAAAAGGTCATACATATCTTTTTTCATTTTAGTCTTTTGTTTTAAACCTAATACTTTTATAAATTTCACAATTTATCACCTACAATTTTTCACTTTCAACTTTAGTTTCCAATACTTTTTTAAATTTTCCACCTTTTATTATTTAAGATCTAAATCTCGAGAGTCAACACGTCGTAACGTAAACGTGTGGTTCAACGTTGCTAGGCTTATTTTTCCCATTTAGCATCCTCATTGTAATGCGAGTCTTAGATTGACTTAGTTATTATTTTAATATTTAGGTTTCACGTGCATGATTAAACATTTTAATGTCTACTTTGTGTTTAGTTTTATTTTATTTGGTGTTGATGGTCGCTGAAAGTGGTGTGACATTTTTGCTACTTGTTATGATTTTATGCCCCATGCTGCAATACAGGGGGCTACTAGTTAGTTCTAAAAAATAACTATTTAAATAAGAAAATATTTCTTTATTTAATTAGTTATTGCATTAACTAGTATTAAGCCCCTCGTATTGTAGCGCAAGACATACAACCTTACCAAGTAACAACAATATCACACCACTTTCGGTGACGATCAACATTGGAAAAATAAAAGTGTGTCTGGTTAAGCTTATTAGAACCTCTTTATGACTTATGCCTTAGCCATAAGTTCTTATACATCCTAAAAAGGGTTTGGCAAATCCATAAGTCCTTCTCATTTTAACTTATCAACTTGGCTTCTAAAGGAGAAATCCATAAGTTGGGTTTCCCCAACTTATCAAACAACTTCTCCTTAGCCCACACTATCCCACACAAAATCCCTAATTACCCCTTTTACATGAATAAGCTTACCCAAACACTTTCCAAAAAACAACTTATTAACTTACTGGTTTCCCCACCTCATAAGCTAATCCAAACACTATTTTAGAAACTTCTTTTCCAAAAGTCATAAATTAATAAGTCCTTTTACCTATAAGTCCTTATGCCTTTCCATAATCTTAGCCAAACATGCTCTAAAACCAACGCAAAGTAGACATTAAAACATTGAATCATGCATGTAAAACCTAAAAACATTAAAAACAATAACTAAGTCGATCTAAGACTTGCACGTTACAATGGGGATGTTAAATTAGAAAAATAAGCGTAATAACGTTGAACCACACGTTTACATTACGGTGTATAGACTCTCGAAATTTAGATCTTAAATAAAAAAGGTGGAAAAAATTAAAAAAATATTGGAAATTAAAGTTGAAAGTGAAAAATTGTAAGGGATCAATTGTGAAATATGTAAAAGTATTAGGTTTAAAACAAAAGACTAAAATGAAAAAAGATATGTATGACTTTTTATGTACATGACACAACCATGAATGCATCCACAAGTTGATAATTAGTAATATTTAGGTGTCGGATTATGAGAGAACCACCTCGTGCTTGATGGGACATTGCCCCAAGCTTGGCCTGGACATGGCCTCGTGCCTCTCAGGGGAATAGCCATGTCTCCGATATGGGAAACAATACTTTTGTTTAGTGACGAACCTAGGAAACATTTTCATAAGGGGCAAAAGTAGAACGATTACATAATTTAGGGGGATGCTTGTGATTTTCACATACATATAATGCTAAAAATATATGGGGCGATTACCCTCAAAAACTTAGGTCCACCCCTATAATTTTGTTCTATGTGACTGACGAGCACGGGGTGTGCCAAATTGAACACGTAAGCATGCTTAGGGTTGGGCATGAGGGTGTGCCTCTTAGGACATGGCCATTCTTTCTTGGCTCCTCAAGCTTGGTTTTCTTCAATTTTCTTTCTTTTTAAGCTCCATTAGTCCATCTTGGTCTTTTCCTAACCTAAAAACATAATTTAAAGGATTTAGGTAACAGATAATCACTTTTAGTAAGAGTTTTAGAAATATTTGATATGCAAATGGTATGAGTTATATGTATAATTTGGAGAATATCAAGTAGTATCATATCTCTTCCAGAGTCTTAGGATGTAAACTAAGCCATAAGTGTGCCCATTCATTGTAGCATTATTGTACCAAAGTGCCATGACCTTTTTCTATGTTGACCAGGCCTCATCCTCTATCCTAAGAGGCAACCGACAATGCCCCTATACATATATAATCGGCCAGTGTTAATGAAATAACATTAAACTATAATTAAGATCTCACCTCATAGTGGGGGATAAAATTATGTGAAAAGGTAACGTAGAGACGTTAAATGTAGTGTTGATAAAATTAATAAAAACAAAATATGAATGTTGTTGATAACATTCAATATTTCATATAAAAAGATGAAAAATCATGTTACAACGAGGGCATAAAACTATGAATAGTTAACATTATCATAAGCTTGTAAAGGTATCACATCTACATCAACTAACAATTGAACTTTGCACAAATCAAGTAGGTCTTCACATGGGTTGTAACGTTGCAAGGGTGATGGGTAGGAATAAACAAGATGAAAACAAGCCTAAGGTGTTTAGAGAAACCCGACTTCGCTAGCCTAAACACGAACATAATACGCATATGATAAACAAAACAAAGGACCAAACTTGAATCTTTTAACAAACTAACTACTAATAGACATATTTTTTTCATCCTTTTTTTTCTTTCTCTTTTTTTTTACTTTTTTATCTTCTTTTTTTTACTAATCAAATATAAAATTGAATCACACTATTTAAATACTAGCTTAGCCAGATTTTTTAAAACACACAGGGTTAATAAAAAAGGCTTAAATAGATAAAAGCTAGGCAAACGTGGGTATAAACAAAAGAAAATGGTAAATAAACGGCTTAAAGTGGCTAATTAATGAATGAATTCAGGGTAGGGTAGTTACAGGCTAAACACAAGGCCAAATCCTAAGCACCTCTATCATTTCTATACAAGTTCAAAGTTTATGGTCTCGACGTGTATAACCTAGACAAGTTCTAAAATGCATGTGATCATGTGATATAAACGCTCAAACAAAGAAATGCATGTGAAATGCATCTAACTAAGAATTAAAGGCTCACTCTCACATGAAAATGGAAATAATCAGGGTTAAAGTTGTGGACAATTTCACATTTATCATCTCTCAATTTACCTTACTTAATTAGACGTCTGTACCGTTTTATTTTGAAAACTGCTTGTTAAGTTAACTTAATCATGTGACTTGAAACGTGAATCATACTCTAGGTAATTAGTTAGAGCTAATCAGCATCATATCATGATTCGTACAAGTCGTGTTTATATGCATGGATGAGTATACTTAGTGCCTTTTTTTCTCTTCTTCTTTTTTTTGATTTTTTTAAAACAATGTTTTTTATCCATTTTTTCGAAATTTAGGGATTCATCAAAATTTTACAATATTATCAAACCAAAAAGCAAAATGTTTCAGTTTTGCCAACTAACCCCATCCCCACACTTAAATTGAACATTGTCCCTAACGCTTCCAACGATGGTCGTTTACCTTAAACTTCTCCCCCGTCCTTTTCCTCAATTTCAATTGTTCTGTATGGAAATACCTCGTGCATAGTGTATGGTCCCGACCATCGGGATTTTAATTTTCCCGGAAACAATTTCAATCGTGAGTTGTACAGCAACACCTCCCCACACTTGAATTCTTTATTGCCTTTCAGGTGTCGATCATGTAATTCTTTTGTATGTTCCTTATCGTGTCGAATGTACGTACGCATGATCTCTCAATATCTCTAACTCGTGCAACTGGTGAAATCGATTCGCTCCAACCGCAGAGATATCCAAATTCACAGTCCGCAATGCCCGGTATGCACGATGCTCTAACTCCACTGGTAAATGACAAGCTTTCCCGTAAATCATCCGAAACGGTGTAGAACCAGTCGGTGTCTTATACGCCGTGCGGAAAGCCCAGAGTGCATCATCTAACTTATCGAACCATCCTTACGATTTGATCCAACTATTTTCTCCAGAATCCACTTGATACCCCGATTACTTACCTCAACTTGCCCACTAGTCTGTGGATGATAAGCCGTTGCTAGCCGATGGGTGACCCCATAGCGTTGCAAGGCTTTCTCCATCTGCGCATTGCAGAAATGGGTCCCATAATCACTAATCAGGGCTTTAGGGGTACCAAAGTGGGAAAACAACTTTTTAATGAATCTCACTACAACCCTAACATCATTCGTGGACAAGGCTTGAGCCTCCACCCACTTGGAAACATAGTCTACAGCTACTAGGATGTACTTGTTTCCACGTGATGGCGGAAATGGGCCTATGAAATCGATGCCCCACAAATCAAAAATCTCACATGCCTGAATGGCAGTATGTGGCATCTCATTCCGGGATAAGATATTTCCTACTCTCTGACACGCGTCATAACTCCTCACAAACTCATTCGCGTACTTAAAGATCGTCGGCCAATAGAACCTAGCGTTGAATACCTTCTTTGCTGTTAAACTTGCTCCATAGTGGCCACCTATTGGTCCTGAGTGGAAATGCCTGAAAATCATCCTTGCTTCATCACTGTGTATGCACCTACGTACAATCTGATCTGCTCCAATGCGGAAAAGGTAGGGGTCATCCCAAATGTAATGCTTAACATTTGCAAAGAATTCTTCTTTTGCTGATATGTCATGCCTCTCATCAGAACCCCTATGCTAAGTAATTAGCCAAATCTGCAAACCATGGAAGACCCTCTTCCCGTGCTTTTATAAACATCAATGTCTTATGAGGAAAGTTATCATCAATCATGTCCTCCCTAATCTCCTCACGCCCGGAGTCCTCTAAACGTGACAAATGGTCCACTGCTACATTCTCCGCACCTTTCTTATCTCTAATCTCAATGTCAAACTCCTGAAGCAGCAAAATCCATCATATCAATCGTGGCTTAGCATTCTGCTTACTAAACAAATACTTAAAGAAGGCATGATCTGTGTAAACAATAGTCTTAGAAAGGATGAAGTAAGATCTGAACTTATCAAATGCAAAGACTACTACTAACATCTCCTTCTCCATCGTGGTGTAATGCTCGCGCACATCTGTGGGCGTCTTACTCACGTAATAGATCGGATGAATATGTTTGTCCATATGCTGACCTAAGATCGCTCCTATTGCATAGTCACTCGCGTCGCACATCAACTTAAAAGGTACACTCCAATCTGGGGCGACTATAATCGGAGCATTCACCAATTTTTCCTTTAGAAGCTCAAAAGCACTCTTACACTCTTCAGAAAACACAAATGGCACATCTTTCTCTAGGAGTTGCGTCATTGGCCTCACAAATTTAGAAAAATCTTTAATGAAAGGTCGATGAAATCCAGTGTGGCCTAAGAAACTCCTAATAGATTTCACTGATATGGGTAGCGAAAGCTTGCTAATAGTCTTAATCTTCGCCTTATCAACATCAAGCCCCTCATGTGAAATCTTGTGCCCTAAAACGATGCACTCCTTTATCATGAAGTGACACTTCTCCCAGTTTAGCATAAGGTTGGTCTCCTCATATCGAGCCAACATTTTCTCCAAACGCTCCAACATGAGTCAAAGGAACTCCCAAACACAAGAAAGTCATCCATGAAAACCTCCATGGAGTCCTCAGTCATGTCCTGGAATATAGCTACCATACATCGCTGAAAAGTAGCTGGAGCGTTACATAACCCAAATGACATGCGGCGATATGCAAAGGTGCCATACGGGCATGTAAAGGTTGTTTTTTCTAGATCCTCCGGAGTGATAGGATCTGGAAATAACCTTAAAAGCCATCAAGGAAACAGTAGAACTGTTGCCCTGACAAACACTCCAATATCTGATGGATAAAAGAATGGGAAATGATCTTTCCTCGTGGCATCATTTAGTTTGTGGTAATCAATGCAAACTCGCCACTCGGTGACTGTCCTCATCGGAATCAACTCGTTCTTCTCATTAGTCACCACTGTCATCCTCCCTTCCTTGGGAACAACCTGTACGGGACTCACCCACTTCGAGTCAGAGATAGGGTATATCAATCCAGCATCTAATAATTTAATCACTTCTTTCCTAACTACTTCTTGCATGTTAGAATTTACTCTCATGTGACTCTGTCTAACAGCTTATACTCATCATCCATAAGTATCTTATGCGTGCAAAACGAAGGGTTGATACCCTTGATATCCATCAGATTCCACGCAATCGCCTGTTTGTGTGCCTTCAGTACATCTACCAGTCTCTTCTTCTCCTCCTCTGTCAATCCAACAGAAATGATGACAGGTAACTGAGATCCTTCATCCAGAAATGCATACTCTAACTGAGATGGTAATTGTTTAAGCTTTAAGGATGGGGTGTCTCAACTGATGACTTCTCTATCAGTTCCTCCCTCGTAATTACCTCACACACGTTAGCCTCCTTGAGAGGCAGCTATCACGATCTACTGAGTCATGCTCAAAGGAAAAAATGGTCAACTACTCGATTCCTATTCTCCCTAAGCAGATCTATGAGTCTGTCTGATCTGATATGATAAACTCTCTAAAACTCGTAGTCACCTGTGTCCAATGGTATCTATGAAGTACAAGGTATCATCTTGATCGTATGTGTTTCTTCATGATTGGTTCACGTCAAATGTAATCTCTCATCTGCAACTCGTAGGTAACTTGCATTAAGGACACGATCAATGCCCTCACAGTAGCCAGGAAAGTCTGTCCTAAGATCAATGGTACCTTCTTGTCTGTATCCATATCTCAATCACAAACACGAATCAACAGGAACCAAACTTTCCACCTAACGAGCATTATCTCTATGATCCTCTTGGATACTTCACCGACCTGCAGCCACTGAATGCTCATGCGGTTGGTGGTCGTCTCACCTAGGTGTAGCTTAGCAAACCATAATAGGACATCAATTGAATGCTAGCCCTAGACTGACTGCCAATGCTTGATCATAGACAAACACCTATGCTCACGAATAGTAAACTCTTCAGAGTAACACTACCCGGATCATCATCCTTTGTGGTAGTTTTATTCTGCCAACACCGAACCTCCTCACTCAAACGTCATAGTTGAGATCTGTCCAACTTCTGCTTATTGGGGAGTAATCCTTCAGAAACTTAGACATACTTAGGCATTTGTTTGAATGCTCTACGAATGGATTTCACCTTGAAGTTACTTACATCTCAGGAACTTGCCAGACTACCTCAAACGATGTTAAACCAATCGTTCCTGGATAGGGAAGATGTCAAAGGACTTATGGATCCTTCTCTTCCTTGACAGGATCAGATCACAAGTTTGATGTATCAGAATACAAAGCAGCGGAATACAACTAGAATTAGACAAATTGTAGCAAGCAATCGATACTTGTAAGCATTAAGATCGCATACGGTTATAGGGAGAGATATATGTATTTCTTTCTAGGATGTTTATAGATGTAGAATATTTCTAATCAAATCAATCATTCATTCCATTCAATTACTCATTCCCATTGATTACAATAGGTTGTCACTCCTTATATAGAGTGCAACAGTCACTGCTGTTCCACGGAAAGTGACACTGGCAGATCCAATACAAAAATAACTAATTCTTAACAAACTACTGAATGTTCCAACTACTGAGAACATATCAGCATGTTAAGTACAAAATATAAAACTACTGAAACTACAACGACTGAAGAACACTCTTCAGTCGTTTTACAAAACTACTGAAACATAAAATATAAAACTACGATATCACAACTACTGAAGAAGTACTCTTCAGCAGTTGTGACAAACTACTGAGGCTTCAGTACTTGATCTTCAGACTTTGACCTTCAGTGTTTCATCAGCTGATGACTTCAGTAGATATCATCAGCTGATGTCTTCAGTCTTTGTCTTCAGACTTTGTACATCAGTTGTTATCTTCAGCACTTGTGAACTCTTCAGCTGTTGTACTTCAGTACTTTGGTCTTTCAGCTTCAGCACTTGTCGTCAGCTGTTGTACTTCAGCACTTTGGTTCTTCAGCTGTTAAGGTCTTCAGCACTTGATCTTCAGCTGTTGTAGTCTTCACACTTGTCAAACTACTGATGAGGCTTTCAGCAGTTGTTGTGATACCATGTGGGACTTAGAGGTTTTCTGATCTTGGCTCATTGGTTCTTTTGGTCCCAAACTCCCCTGAACCAATGCAGCCAAAACCTCTAACTTATTATCTCCCCTTATTGAGGCAAATGTTGGTCTTTTTCCTTCTTGATCAGTAGAGAAGATGACCCATGTAAGCTCCGGCCTGGGAAGAAATCTCAAATATTTTTTGGCAGAGTATGAATGGGAACTCTGTTTGGGGAACTGGACACAGTTTTATCCCATTCATGAGATTTACTTCCCCATAATGAGTCTGTAGACTCACGAACATAGGCCTCAAGGAGAACAACTTGTTCCTCCTGAGAGAGTTCTTCTGCTCCTCCTTCGAGAAGAACTCTGGACCATAGTACTCTGATAAGTACTTCATGGTCCTGCCATTTTTCAGCTCCACCGTAGTTACCTCCCTATATACAAATTCATCAGGATGGTTGCCTTAAGGAGTAACTGGAGCTCATTCTTTTGGATGTCTTCAAGCTTTTTATATAACAACCCCTTCTAATCATCTTGTTTTCTAGTAAGGCTTGAGGTGTCTTCTTTGCTTGGTGAGCTTTCTTGAATTCATCAATGATTTCCCAAGGTGAACTACAACGGCCAACATGATGGTAGACTCTATTGTTTTTCGTACTTGGCCGTTGTATCTGTGTGATAGTTCTTTTATGGATTCTAGAACTCACCCTGGGGTCTGGCCATACTCTCACTCTCTCCTCTGATACTGAAAGGTGTGCCTGAGAGTGTACAGCCTTTGAGCATGCCCTTTCATGGCTTGAATAGATGATGACTGAGGAAATTCCTTGTCAACCATCTTCAACAGTTGCTCATCGTGCTGTTTCTGCTGTTCTTCTTCTTCTATCTTGACTCTGACCATTTCCCTTTGAGAGTCAGGTGTGATCATGGGTTGACTTCGGGTTTTTGGTAGCTTCAGAACAGCAGAGTGGCAGACTATCATCTTCATCCCTTCTTCTTCTTCTTCTTCTTCATCCTCAGCACCCTTCTCCTCCTTCGGGTACATCACTGGATGATGGTTGGTTGGTGAAGGAATGGTTTTGAAGAATGAGGATGTTTGGATTTTGGCTTAGAGGTTGGTTGGGAGATTTGAGGGATAGGATCTGTTTGAGTGGGTGGAAGGGAAGGTTGATCTAGCATCCTTGTAGTTAGCTTCGCCTTTGTGAGTTTAGCCATCTCTAACCTTTTACCAGCCCCAGCCTCATCAAGGCTTCCACAATAATCCCTTTGTTGAATTGCTCAGACAGACAGATTCTGGTGGCTATAGCCAAATGCTGTCCCTGGTCCATGCGCGGATCTCCATTAATGATCTTCCCAAGTATTTTGCAATAAAGCGGATCATTATTTCCAACCTCTCTTTCTCAAGAGCATCATACCCTGCCCATCGGGTTTGTATCTCTTGTACTTCTAACCTTCTGATCTCACTATCCAGTGTGGCTGTGTCAACCCCTGCCTGAAGAGTTGTTCAATTATTTTATCCATGGAGCGGCTGTGTGTGGTGTCAGCTTCTTTGACCAGCTCCTCCAAGGATTTGTCTTCAGCAGTGTGATCATCAGCACTTCTCTTTCGCTTGTACGTGAGCAGAGGTTGCTTTTCTTTTTCCTCCTCTTGGCTTGCTTCTCTTCCTTTTCCTCGGATCTTTTCCTCTTTCCTTTCTTTCACTGCAGTACTCTCCCCTTTTTGTTGCATTGGAGGAAGGGTTTGTACCGCAGAAAGAGTCTTTTGACAGCAGCATCAACCAAGGGCTGTAATGTGGGAAAGCCTCTCATCAGGGCTTTGATCACTATATCAGTGATTATGGGTGATGAGAGGAGGGAATTTTGGAGTACAGCACCTATTTGCTCAGGAGGGTTCTGTTCCTGAGAAGTAGGGCCTGAAGCAGAGGCAGGTGGTTGATTTTGGGTGGCTCTGTGTTTGGGAAACCTTCAAGGGAAGGTGCCATCTGTGGGTGTATGATGGTGGCAGATGGACTTGCATCCTGAGACATCTTGGCCAGCAGCTCTTTGAGTCTGCTAACCTCACCTCTAGAATGGTGTTTTGAGCAACTACATCATAGAAGAAGCTCAGGTCATCATCAGTTGATACTGAATCACCTGACCTCCTGCTTAGAGCAGGATTTACATGCACTGGGTGTAGACCAGTTGGTGCATGTGCCCTTGTGCTTGGTACTGGGGACTTCCAGCCTCAGGACAATGTCCATCATCAGCTGTTGCCTCTAGGGAGGTCTTAGCAATGTTACCAGCCTCACTCTGGTCATGTGCTGAGTCAGAGGAGGTGGCAGCCTCACTAGATATTCTAAGCTCCTTGTCTACACCAGGAGATAGAATTGGGAAACCCCTGTGCTGTGGGTTCTCAGGTGCACTGTGTTCCTCCCCCTCAATTGTAGAGGTATTCCCAGTAGTAAGTGGTTTCTGGGGAGGGGGTGAGGAGTGCAATTGAGTCAGCACTTGTGCAACTATTAAAGTTGGGCTGTGAGGGGCGGTTGTTTGGGGTGAGGGGATAGAAGCAGTGTGCACCTGGGGTGGATGGTGCTCTTCAATGGCAATCTCCTCAAGTGAGTAGATCCCAGATAAGTAGGTGCCCCTTGGGTTGCTGCAGGCTCCTGTGAGAGGAAGCCTGAGCGGCTGTGGCTGGAGAGTCATTGTATCCACTAGGGGGTTTGGACTAGTGGATATATCCTGCGTTTGTGTTGCAGGGCATCCTCAGGGGACTCAATTCCCTGAGTAGCCATTTTGGGTTTCTTTTTGGTGGGTTTGGTGGGGACATTGGATTTGGAGGTGGTGGCTGTGGGTTCCAGCTGCGTGGGTTTTCGCAGCTTGGCAGCCAGTTTGAGTGTCCGGTCAGTTTGTGCCGGGAGTATACTTCTGGCAAAACAGCCGTAGCAGGGACTCCCAAGCCAACAAGTCCCTCAGCATTAAGCTGGTCTGTATAATGGCCATTATGAACCGTGGATAAAGTATCCAACGGTTGGCAGTTAGTTTTTGAGCCATATCTTTGAGCTCTGAAAATATTAATCTGAAAATTTAGTGGTTGTTGCTCAAGGATAGAATACATTACCTGCTGCCATTTGGTGACATTTGATCCCAAGACGACGTCTTAGGGGCCAAACATACATTGACCATGTGAAAAATCAGGCGCTCAGCGTCATTAAGTGTTTCTTCATGATGGTGGTGGCACTGAGATCGCCTTGATATCCATGCTGAGCAAATGATAGATCTATGGTGCCCTTCGGATATCCAGCAGGAGAAGTAGCATCACTCAGTTGAAGAATTTTACGGATTGTTGCAGGAGTAATGACTACTTCTTTGTTGTTGACGACTGACCGGAGGGATGGTGTGTGCTCTCCTCAGTGTAACAGTAACGTTCATCCAAAATTGGTTCAAGGATTCGGCATGTAAGACGGGGTTCAGAAGGAATGCCTTGTTGTATTGGGACTGAACCATAAGATCGATAGCAGTATCGAACTTAGTCCAGATCGGCGATTTTGTGAGGTAGGCAACACAGTTGTGTCGCGGTTTAATTTGCATAGACGCCATGGAGAAAAGGAAGTTTTGGAGGAACGTTAGGTTTGAAGAAGATGAAGCATGAGAGCTAAGGTTAGGGATATATATAGGGTACGGGTAGGAAACGACTGAAGGATGTGGTGTTAGTCATCAGTAGTTTTAAACGACCGTTGACATGGTATTATCCTTTCAGACGTTGAAACAGCTGAAGTCGTGGTGTTAGGCATCAGTAGTTTAGAAAACTACTGAAGACCGTGGTTTTGACTTCAGATGATTGAAACAACTGAGGACATGGTGTTTGTCATCAGTAGTTATGAAACTACTGAAGACAGTGGTTTTGTCATCAGCTGTTGTAAACAACTGAAGACTTGGTATTAGTCATCAGTAGTTATAAAACTACTGAAGACGTGGTTTTGCTTCAGTTGTTTAAAATGAAACAGCAGTTGTACAAACGACTGAAGAGAAAGTTCTCTTCAGCTGTTTTCGTCAATTCTTAGCTTTTCAGCTGTTTCAAACTGTCCTCAACACATTCATCAGTCTTTATGGCTGATTTCAGTTGTTTCATAGGACATCAGTACTTATCTGTTTTTACTGATTGCAGTAGTTGTAACTGCATCAGTAGTGTAACTACATCAGTAGTTTAGAACAGATGAAGTACTTCAGTACTGTGAGACATTTAGCCTTCAGTAGTTATAAAAAACTACTGAGGTTAAAAGAGCTCATCAGTACTTATATGTGACATAGGTCTCATGATCATCAGTATGATTACTAAGATCATCAGTAGTTGTCACCTATTCTAGCTGCAGCATACCAAGCCTTAACACCAGGTTTTGGAAAGTTGAACTATCCAAAGCTTAGTAAAAATGTCTGCAAGCTCATCAGCACTAGGCACAAACTTAGGATCAATCAGACCTTTTTCAAAACATCCCTTATAAAATGATGTCTGATCTCTATATGTTTGGTCCTAGAGTGCTGGACTGGATTTTTGACAATGCAAAGAGCTGAAGCACTATCCATTAACAATGGAGTCTTAGTCTCTGTAATGCCATAATCCAAAAGTTGGTTTTGAAGCCAGAGTACCTGAGATGTACAGCTTGCAGCAGCAATGTACTCTGCTTCAGCAGTGGATGTAGCAACTGAGGTCTGTTTCTTGCTCTGCCAAGAAATCAAGCAGTTGCCTAGGAATTGACATCCACCAGAAGTTGATTTCCTGGTCAACTTACACCCTGCATAGTCACTGTCAGAAAAAGCAACTAATTTACCAGAATGTCCGTAGAATACCATAAACCTAGAGATGGAGTGCCTTGCAGATATCTAAAGATCCTCTTGACTGCAATCAGATGAGACTCTTTAGGTGCAGCCTGAAATCTAGCACAAACACATGTAGCAAACATAATCTGGTCTAGAAGCTGTTAAATACATCAAGGACCCAATCATACATCTGTAAAGTGTTTCATCAACCACTTTACCTTTCTGATCTGAGTCCAGTTGTGTGGTGCTGCTCATGGGAGTAGAACAGGGCTTACAGTTTTGTAAATCAAACTTTTGCAAAAGATCTTTTGTATATTTGGATGACTGATGAATAAAATTCCATCAGCCTTTTGTTTGATTTGCAACCCAGAAAAACTGTAATTCTCCCATGGCACTCATTTCAAACTTCTGTTGCATCAACTTTGTAAAGGCATCACACAACTTTGGATCAGAGGATGCAAAAATGATATCATCTACATAAATTTGAACAAGTAGATTATGCTGCCCAGTTTTCTTAATGAATAAAGTCTTGTCTATGGAGCCTCTAGTGAAATTGTTTTCCAGAAGAAAGTTTGATAATGTCTACCAGGCTCTGGGAGCTTGTTTAACCCATAAAGAGCTTTATCAAGCTTATACACCCAATTAGGATGTTTATTGTCCTCAAAGCCTGGAGGTTGACATACATAAACCTCTTCTTTAACTTTTCCATACAAAAATGCACTTTTGACATCCATTTGAAAGACTTTAAGGTTTTTGATAAGCAGCATAAGCTAAAAACAATCGAATTGCTTCCAGTCTGGCTACAGGGGCAAAGGTTTCATCATAATCAATACCTTCTTCTTGTGCAAACCCCTGAACAACCAGTCTGGCCTTGTTCTTAACAATAAGCCTTTTCATCATTTTGTTCCTAAACACCCATTTAGTGCCTATTGCACACTTACCTGGAGGTAGAGGAACCAGTTCCCACACTTGCTGTTTCTTGAACTGAAGAAGCTCAAGCTGCATGGCATCAACCCATCCATTGTCCTTTAAAGCAATGTGATAATTCTTTGGCTCTTGCTGACTGATGAAGAGAGCATAGAAGCAGAAATTTGACAATTGACTTCTTGTTGATACTCCAGCAGTGATATCACCAATGATTTGAGACATAGGGTGATTCTTCAGATCTTGATACACAATGAGATCTGTGCAAGTGTTTGTAGCCGTTCAGCAGCAACAGATGGTGATGGTGAATCATTTCCTTGAAACCATCAGTGGATGGTAATTCAAAGGAAGTTGAATTCGAAGAAATCTCATCAGCATTTGTTGTGGATGGTGCTACTGGCGCTACAGGAACATCAGGTCTAGTTGAGTCAGGCAGCTGATCACTAAACCTGAAGAGGTGAGTACTGCAATCATCATCATCATCAGCAGTACCACCAGGTGGTGAACTGTTGACAGGAGCAACAGCAGGAGTTGATAAGGAACATATTGCAGTATGTCCAAATCAAATAACTCCACAGGACTTTGTGGAATCTTGTCCTTTGGAGATTCATTAAACTTAACATGTAGAGTTTCTTCAACCATCTTTGTTCTGCAGTTGAAGACTCTGTATGCCTGCAAGTAGATGAATAACCAAAAGTATCCTGCATCCACCTTAGGATCAAATTTGTGGAGTTGATCCTTTGTGTTGAGAATAAACAGGGGACACCCAAATGCTTTGAAAAATGAAATCAGAGGAGCCAAATGATGGAGAACTTCATATGGAGTCTTCATCAACCTCTGATTTACTAAAACTCTATTTTGCACATAACAAGCTGTGTTGACAGCTTCGCCCAAAAGGTCAATGGCAAACCTGAGTCAGCCAGCATGGACCTTGCAGCTTCAATGAGGGTCCTGTTCTTTCTCTCCACTACTCCATTTTTGTTCTGGAGTCCTTGGAATGCTGAACTGCCTTTGATTCCCTTTGAAAGATAGAAGTCATCAAGTGTATGATTTCTGAACTCAGTTCCATTATCACTCCTAATACACTTGACTGGAAGGGAATACTGCTTCTCAATGTACAGCACAAAGTGGATAATCTTCTGAGCAGCCTCATCCTTTGAATGTAGAAAGAAAGTCCATACAAATCTGGAGTAATCATCCACAATTACCAGACAGTATTTCTTCTTTGCCATGCTCATTACTCTCACAGGACCAAATAGATCCATATGCAGTAATTGCAAGCAGGCAGTGGACTTGGACACTTCAATAGGAGGAAATGAGACCTTGTGCTGTTTTCCTTTTAAACAGCAGTGCAGTTTCATCACAGTGGAACTCCTTTATTGGTAAGCCTCTGACTAAACTATTGTGGCTAAGCTGATTCATGTTTTTGAGATTACATGACCAAGCCTCCTGTGCCACAGTTTAGATTCTTGAGAAGAGGCTTTGGAAAATAGGCAAGGATTGCCTTTGAGATCTATCTTCTTAGAGAGATCTAAGGCATACACTCTTCCTGTCCTGTTGGCTTTCAGGAGAGTGTGATCATCCAACACCTTGTCAATCAAGTGCAAAACTTTGGATGACAGAATCCTACAGTTTTGACTTGTGAAAGGGCAACATGGCCTTTATCACACATTTGACTGACACTCAAGAGGTTGTACTTGAGATTTTCCACATGATTAACATCATCAAATTTGATTTCTCCATTGGAGACAAAGCCCTTACCGATGATGTAACCCCTAGCATCATTGCCAAAAGAGACAAATCCCTTCTTTCCTTGAGAGTAGTCATGAAGAAGAGAGATGTTCCCAGTCATGTGCATAGATCCCCCACTGTCTACATACCAGATGCTACTTTGGCATGTTGAAGAACCCTGCAATAATAAACAATCAGTTAGTTTTAGAGACCCAAACCTTTTTGGTTTTGGGCCTGGTCTCATCAATAGATGGTAAACTAACATGTTTATTTGTACAACAGCCTGAGAAGAAGAAGATGGTGTAGAAGAGGAGTCCTTTGGCTTAGACCTCCTTTTCTGTGGTTTCAACATAGGAGAATCTAGTTGGTTAACTCTACCCAACAGATGTTGTACCATCATCACCAGCTGTGTCTGATTTTGTGATAAAGCTTTCAGCTCATCAGACACATTGCTAGTGGAGTTAGATAGGTCCTATGTTGCACCTTCTTCTTTTGAGCACCCTCAGCTGTCACCTGTTTAACTCCTTCCTTTTGGATTTCTTTAAGGACTTAAGGGTTACAGGATTTGATGTTGCTGATACAAATGTGGTCTCAAACTCAGTTTTCATTTTTACCATTTTCTCATTAATTTCTTCTTTTTGTTTGAGTTTGGAACCTCTTTTGTACCAACATCATCTGTAAGATGATTGAACAAACCACATACTTCACATGGTTTCTTCTTCATCTTAGGTTGATCATCAACTAAAGATGTGAAGCAACAGAAGACTTGTTCTTCAATGCTTTGAAGCATTGGTTGCTTTCTTGACAACCTCTTTAGTAGTCTTCAAACTCTTTCTACTGCCAGTTTTCTTCTCTTCAGTACTGACAGCAGTTGAAGTTTGAACTTCAGGTGTTAATCCTGCTCTCCAGTCCTTTCAGGACCTTCAGGATTCCTCGAGTTGATCAACTTATTGATCATGTGAATGTCAGCATTTGGACCATCAACATCAGCTGATAGGTTCAAAGAGGCTTGATGCTGACTGCTACTTCTGATTGTGCTGTATCAGAAGGTAGATCACATGATGTGATGGATTGGTTATCACTCTCACCATCAGATTCTACCTCTGCTCTTGGGGTAAAATCTGTAGGTGGAGCAGTGTGATTGTAGCCAATTCCAAACTTCACATTTGAAGCAGATTGCTTACTAAGAAGCATTTCAAAACCTTTGCATGATTGTACCCATCTATCACACTCGACCTGGGTAACTGCAAGGGTTTCTTTGAGATCTTTGTACTTCTCTAGAAGTACATCTTCTCTAGCCTTATCATCAATTATTTGGCAATTCATTTATAACCTCATCATTTTTATCTTTGAGCACAAACTCAAACTCAGCTTTTTTTTTGGAAATTATTTGTTCTAGCTCAATGTTCTTATTAATTAAAGCTACATTTGCTTCTCTAATGGAAGCAAATGCTGCTATGCATTGTTCAGAACATAATTTGGCTTTTGCCTCAGAGGATACCTGTGATACCTGAGGTGTAGAGGCATTGGAAGATGAAGTATCAGCAGACTCCAAAGCCATAAGAGCTAGATTCCCAAAGGGACTGTCACCACCATGTTGACCAGCACCTGAGAACAGTTGATCATGACCAGACAAGTCATCTGGTAAACTGCTCCAGTCAACAACTCCTGGGGTGAAGAAGCTGTGTTGTTGAGATTGAGGTTGTTGATGAGATAGGAAGGCTGAGGTTCTGGTAATGCATGAGGTTGTGGTGTCATAGGAACTTGAACTTGATTTGACTGTGGCATGTAATAACAAGGGTACTGATATGGCATTTGACCCTGAGGACAAAATATGCCGGAGATTGTTGTTGGGATGATGACTAGATGTGACAGGATGTTGCCCTCTGTGTTGTTGACTATTGCCAGGAAAAGTCACAAAGGGTGCAGTAGAGTTAGATCCAGTTGATCTACACTCTCTTGCAAAGTGTCCAAGCCGTTGGCATTTGTGACACCTCAACTTGCTCTTGTCAAAACCAACTTTGGTTTTGCCAGAGAGTCCTGGGAATTTTCTTCCAGTTCTTTTGTAGAACTTCTGAGATCTGATATTTATCAAGGCCATTTGGCTCAAAATATCCATCTCTTCTAAGTCATCATCAGCAATCCCCTTGAGATCATCCATGGAAACATAGATTGTCATTATTACACCCAGTAAACTGACCATCAACACTTACAAATGCAGAATCAGAAGTGCTTGAAGAGAAATTAATATGCTCATCATACTGGCATTCAGATGAAGCATATTCTGACTCATGACCCACCAAGGCAGTGTTGCTTGTATAAGTCTTCAGTGAGCTTTCCGATGAAGACAGCTTTCTCTTCTGTTCTATCTCTCTCTCAAAAGTGAGCAATTTCCCATGGAGTTGGTGAGAGATAGTTTGTCCAAACTTGCACTGGAGCGTAGGACAATAGTATATGTGTCCCATCTCTCAGGCAGTGATCTGAGAAATCTGTTATTCATCTGAATATTGGTGTATTCAAGTTTGACCATTTTTAGTTCAGAGATCAAACAAGAAAACCGCTCATATTGTTGAGTCAGTGTCTCACCCTTTCTATGAGAGAATGTCTCATATTGTTGGGCAAGAATTTCTCTATTATTTGCCAAGACCTCATCTGTTCCTCCAAATTGTTCTTTCAAAGCAATCCAGAGGTCATGGGCAGTTTCATGATGCATTAGCCCAGAATAGATTTCATTGGGCAATGCCATGGCCAGAATTCCATGGGCTTTTGCATCAATCTCAAGCAACTTCTTATCCTCATCTGAGTATTGCTCCCTCCTCTTCGGAACCATTTGATTGGTTTCCGGTTATTCACCATAGGCTTGTGTGGACCATGTACCACTGATGTCCAACACCCTGCGCTGTTAACAGACAGGTGATGGAGCATACGTCTTTGCCATATGTTATACTCATTCCTAACCAGCATAGGAGGCTTGGTTGAGGAACCAGTATTGTGAGGATCATTGGAAGGAGTGGTCATTTTCAGTTCAAAAACAGTTTAGTTCAAGTTTTAAAATTTTAGACAACCACAACAAACTCAATGAGAACCAAGAAAAGATCTCAGGATGAATGAGCAGAAATACAGAAAATTCAATCTCTATAACCGTTTCTTGCAAAAACAAAAGCTAATTCAATCAAACTTAGATCTTGAATAGCAGTTTCAATGATCATTATTAGATCGATCAATGATTAACCTGCTCTGATACCATTTGACAGGATCAGTGATCACAAGTTTGATGTATCAGAATCAAAGCAGCGGAATACAAACTAGAATTAGACAAATTGTAGCAAGCACGATATTGTAAGCATTAAGACGCATACGGATAGGGAGAGAATATGTATTTCTGATTTCTAGGAATGTTTATAGATGTAGAATATTTCTAATCAAATCAATCATTCATTCCATTCAATTACTCATTCCCCATTGATTACAATAGGTTGTCACTCCTTATATAGAGTGCACAGTCACTGCTGTTATCACGGAAAGTGACAACTGGCAGATCCAATACAAATAACTAATTCTTAACAAACTACTGAAATGTTCACAACTACTGAGAACATATCAGCATGTTAAGTACAAAATATAAAACTACTGAAACTACAACGACTGAAGAACAAGCTCTTCAGTCGTTTTACAAAACTACTGAAACATAAAAATATAAAACTACTGATATCACAACTACTGAAGAAGTACTCTTCAGCAGTTGACAAACTACTGAGGCTTCAGTACTTGATCTTCAGACTTTGACCTTCAGGTGTTTCATCAGCTGATGACTTCAGTAGATATCATCAGCTGATGTCTTCAGTCTTTGTCTTCAGACTTTGTACATCAGTTGTTGATCTTCAGCACTTGTGAACTCTTCAGCTGTTGTACTTCAGTACTTTGGTCTTTCAGCTTCAGCACTGTGTTCTTCAGCTGTTGTACTTCAGCACTTTGGTTCTTCAGCTGTTAAGGTCTTCAGCACTTGATCTTCAGCTGTTGAAGTCTTCAGCACTTGTCAAACTACTGATGAGGCTTTCAGCAGTTGTTGTGATACATGTGGGACTTAGAGGTTTTCTGATCTTGGCTCATTGGTTCTTTTGGTCCAACATTCCTATTTTCATCAACCTTCTCTCCGGACTCCCCTGGTTGTGATGTACTTGCTAGGCGTAGCCTCTGCTTCACCTTGCCAACAGGAGCCTCTATCTCTATCTCCTTATGACCTCCCCCATCATTGCGGGCTTAACCATACCAATGACTTACACTTCTTGTCATCACTACTTTCACATGCACATTTTGATTTCTTCACTACTGTGAAGTCGCTTGATCGGTTGAAATCCGAGTTGTGTTCTTGACGGAAGAAACAAAACCAAAACCAAGACAAAAAATATAGAATGGACCATAATAACAGGTTTCATTGAACAACCCAATGATTCAAGCTGTTGACTAATAATCAAGACTTTTTGAAGGAGATCGAGCATGATCTCCCCTCTTATCTAGCCAGCACCTAGGCCCTGAGCACACTCCTTCAACTTTTTCAACCAAACAACGAAACTGGTGATTTATAGGCCTCAACCTATATCAGATGCGACTGGGCCCATTCGTACGATTGGGACATCGTATGGTTCAATCGTAAAAACGACTGGCCTAATAGCATCCCGCAATCCACGACTGGTCCATTACATGGCTCAGTCGTACGACTGAGTCTCATTCGCATATGTTCCTACGAATGACACAGTTCATGTGTTTACAACTATCAGGTGTATTACATTAAGCTTAGCTATTCGAAAGCGATGGCACCTATATATGACAATATATGCTCCAACAAATTCCCCTTGTACGTGCCTTGGGAATAGTAGATACACCTCTACATCTTCGGTTAGCCTTGCTCCGTTGCTAAGAGAATCAACGAAAACCATATTAGCCAACGTTGCCGATCTCCAGTTGTATAGTATCCCTAAAAATAATTTAGGCACAATAGCTTTCTTTTACTTTGTAGAACACATCATAGAAGCAAGATTCCCCATATAACTGATTTTTCCAGATAATGCATGAACAGTTTTTCCATTTCTCCAATCTTCACAGGCTAACCTGATTAACATTAACACCTGTAGAAACTCCCCTTTAAATTCAGCATATCCTAATATATAAACTTTGTGCTCTCCTAGCATCTTCATTCGATGTATTGGGAAAAAAGTAGAAGGTTCCAATCCACAGCTGACAATCTCAACAAATCATCATGCACTCAGATTCATCATCAGAACCGGCTCACATCATCACTTTCTGATAAATTAAACTTGATTGGCCCATAAATAGTCAAATGCTCCTCACTACCCCATAAAATCAGCACCGACTGCTGACATCTTCTCTTCTCTCTTTTGTGTTCTAACTGCAATCACCTATTCTGGAAGTCCAACGATTAATGGGGTATCCATCGAACTTATTTGACAAAAGAACCTCAAGGTGAATGTGCTTCGCTCATCCTCAAATCTGTGCAAAAGGTAGTTCCAGAACCTTTTTTTGGTCTGGAACACCGTTCATTCGTATGACATGGAGTACAATTATCATATTTGTGTGAGTGGATAATACGAATGATATTTTCATGAGACTGGTCATAAGACTGGTCCAGTAGCATGACTGGTCATAAGACTGGTCTAGTAGCATGACTGGACATAAGATTGGTCCAGTAGCATGACTGGTAATAAGACTGGTCCAGTCGCATTCCAGTCGTACGAATGGTCCATTAGCATGGTACAGCCGTACGAATGGTCCATTAGCATGGTCCAGTCGTACGAATGGTCCATTAGCATGGTCCAGTCATATAAATGGTCCATTATGTAAGGCCCCATTCCCGGGACGCTTACAGCTGGTCGATCATCGCACATAAAACATACATTTTCATTTATCTAACGTAAACATTGCAGCAGAAACATTCAAAAATGACATCTCATTTCATTATAAAAGCTTTTGCCAAATAATACATCATTAACCAGTTACAAAATACATTGTTGCATTACATCACAAAAGCATTATATAAATGGATGCCATCCCAAAAGAGCTGAGTAGCCACCCCGTGCCATCCTTAGTAAAATTACCTGCCAACTAAAAACACATCAAAGTCAGCGTTGTTGAATGAGTTCTAGTTTTATAATAAAACATACTTTTCTTTCGTTAAAACCGTTATTTACATTCACGCGTTCATACATCATACGTACACATAGATAATATCATTATTATCTTCATCATTCATTCCTTCGTCATTACATCTTTTCCTTTCTCCAAAACCATGAACTTTACCCTTCATGCTCATGGAACTGGGCCTGCCTATCATAGACCTTCATTCATGGTGCACGGCACCTCTGGCCACAGTACCTAAGATAAAGTTCTGGTATACCATTGTCATGTGCTATGCCTTCATGCTCATGGTACTGGACCTAAGCCTATTATAGACCTTCATTCATGGCGCCCAGCACCTCTAGCCACAGTACCTAAGGCAAGCAACAATGGTTCCATACAAATGGTCAATCACAAAGAAAGACCCCAATGTGTATCCTCCCGAGGTAGCAAACTCGCACACTGTTGGGCTGACATCTTTTAATGGCGTGTCCCGACATACAAGGCTTGCAAGACTTTCTTTACTTTCATCATCATTAATGCATGCATTCTTACTTCATGTTCGTCTTTCATTATCTTTCGCTTTACGTTACATACTACTTTCATTTCATTCATTAACCTAACACGTAAAGCCACAGGAAAGATAAACATACATCATAATAAGGAACATAACATACACAAACATCATTATCATACAGGGAAACATCATACATACATAATATGCATAATCATGCAACATCATCATCATGCCCAACATACTATCTAAGGCCTCAACGGTCATCTTACATGAACTTACGGGAACCTTCACGTCAAAACTTACATCTGCACTTTCCCCCGAAAGCTAGTACATAAATTACACTTTCCTCGGGTACACCAGCCCTACTTGGGCGTATGGGCACCCTTCAGTCGCATGGCCTCCAGGCGACTGAACATCATGTGATTGACCCAATGCGGATGAACACCTACGCGAATGAACACCCAATCGTGCGAATGAAACTAATGCGAATGGACTCCATGCGGATGAGTCCCATGCGAATGGACCTAATGCAGATGAAACTAATGCGAAAGGGCATTATGCGACTAGGCTCTCAGTCGTGCGAATGAACCCTCAGTCGTGCGAATAACCCTCAGTCGTGCGAATGAACCTCAATCACACCTCAATCGGCCGTATGGCCTCCATTCGGTCACATAGCCCTAGCTGGTGCAGAATGCAGTTCATCTCGAACCCAATGTGCGATTTTCGACCTCCAAGCTCATCTAAACCCATTCTAAGCCCAAATCAACCATCCTAAACCTTAGGAATGCATACCACAACACCATTCAAGCACACACAAGCTCAAAAGCAAGACCCAAACAAATCATATACATACCCACACATACATAAATGGGTCAAAACACACACACACACACACCAAAAACCCGATTTTCAGATGTGTTCCAGCCCCAAATCATTCAAAAACGTGTAAAAGAGGGGTCCTAGAACTCACACAAACTACCACAACAAGAAGAGCTTCTATTTGACCCGCTACTCAATGATTTTCCACGCTCGAATCCACTCGAACCAAGCTCGAAACCCCTTTTTTCCCTTTTCTCTTTTCTTTTGGCTGATTTGTGGGTGTGGGGAGGAGGGTAAGGGCTGCCCTCTCCCTTTAAATACCCCCACTCACCCAACTTTCTTTTGTTGGCGAGTTTGATCCCTCGACTTTGGACTTTATTTCTTTTTCTTCTTTCGTCGGCTTCAAAATAGTAAATAACCGGGTGTTACAAGTCCACCCCCCTAAAATAGGTTTCATCCTCGAAACTTGTTATTCCTTGAACAAGCGTGGGTAATGTTGTCTCATTTCTTCCCCAGTCTCCCACGTTGACTCGGATCCCTTCCTGTGCTTCCACTGTACATGCACAAGTGGAACCACTTTATTTCACAGCCTCTTCTCTTTTCTATCGATGATCACCACTGGTTGCTCCACATATTTGAGCCGTTCGTCTACTTCGATATCCTTCGGTGGAACAATCATGTCTTCATCCGCCAAGCACTCCTTAGATGAGATACGTGGAATGTCAGGTAAATTCCACTTAACTCACCTGGTAACTCCAATCTATGGGCCACCTCTCCTACTCAAGCCATGATTCAAAAAGGCCCTATGTACCTTGGGCTCAACTTGCCCCGCTTCCTGAATCGGATGATACCCTTCTAAGGTGAGACCTTCAACATAACCCGGTCACCCACCTGGAACTCAATCGGTCTGCGTCGTTTATCAGCATACGACTTTTGTCTATCTTTGGCTACCTTCATGAAGTCCTTGATCTTTTCAAGCTTTTTAGTCGTAGCTTCGATTACCTTGATGCTCCCTAACTCCTTCTGACCATTGTCACCCCAACAGATGGGTTTTCTGCATCTCCTACCGTATAGCATCTCATAAGGTGGCATACTAATGCTAGCATGATAACTGTTGTTGTATGAGAATTCAGCTAACGGTAAGTGGTCATCCCAACTTCCCCCAAAATCAATAACACATGCCCGAAGCATGTCCTCCAATGTCTGAATGGTCCTTTCGGACTGACCATCAGTCTAGGGATGATAAGCCGTGCTGATGTGTAACCTCGTCCCCAAAGCATCGTGGAATTTCTTCCAAAATTTGGATGTAAACCGGGTGTGGCGATTAGACACAATGTAAGGCCCCGTTCCCGGGACGCTTACAGCTGGTAAATCATTGCACATAAAACATACATTTTCATTTATTCTACATAAATATTGCAGCAGAAACATTCAAAAATGACATCTCATTTCATCATAAAAACTTTTGCAAAATAATACATCGTTAATCAGTTACAAAATACATTGTTGCATTAAATTACAAAAGCATTATATAAATGGATTCCATCCTAAAAGAGCTTAGTAGACACCTCTTGCCATCCTCAGCAATCATTACCTGCCAATTGGAAACACATCAAAGTCAGCGTTGCTGAGTGAGTTCTAGTTTTATAGAATAAAACATACTTTATCTTTCGTTAAAACTGTTCTTTACATTCATGCGATCACACAACACGCGTACACATAGATAATATCATTATTCGTTCTTTCTTTCACTTTTCATATCTTCCGTACCAATACCATGTGATAAAACCCCAAACTATATGGTTACTGGGCTGAAGTCTATAAATAGACAGCTATACATGGTGCCGCAATACCAGGGGTAAGCGGTAGAGGTTCTATACAAATGGTCGATCACAAAGAAAGACCCCAATGTGCATCCTCCTGGGGTAGCGAACCCACACACCGTTGGGCTAACACCTTTTAATGGCGTGTCCCTTCCATATATTTTCTTGCAAGACTTTCTTTACTTTTGTCATTTATTAATGCATGCACTTTTCCTTCATGTTCCTCTTTCATTATCTTTTGCTTTATGTTACATAATACTTTCATTCCATTCATTAGCATTCAACACAAAGCCACGAGAAAGATAAACATACACCATAACAAGGAACATAACATACACAATCATCATTATCATGCCCAGCATACTCTCTAAGGCCTCAACAGTCATCTTACATGAACTTACTGGAACTTTCACGTCAAAACTTACATCTGCATTTTCCCCGAAAGTTAGTACATAAACTACACTTTCCTTGGGTTCACCGGCCCTACTTGGGCGTATAGGCACCCTTCAGTCGCATGGCCTTCAGGCGACTGAACATCATGTGACTGGACCAATGCGGATGAACACCTATGCGGATGAACACCCAATCGTGTGAATGAAACTAGTGCGTATGGACTCCATGCAGGTGAGTCCCATGCGAAATGCACACTTGGAGAATTTAGCATACAACTTCTCCCTTCTCAACGTCTCCAACACCTCACGAATGTGACCACCATGTTCTTTCTCACTCTTTTAATAAATCAGGATACCATCAATAAATACAAACACTGATTTATCTAACATCGACCGACACACTCGATTCATCAAGTCCATTAAAGTAGCTGGCACGTTGGTCAAGCCAAATGACATAACGAGAAACTCGTAGTGACCATAACATGTGCGAAAAGCTGTTTTAGGAATGTTTTGCTCCTTAACCTTTAGCTTATGGTAACCAGATCGAAGGTCTATCCTCGAGAACCAACTAGCACCTTGGAGCTAATCAAACAAATCGTCAATCCTCGGTAACGGGTACCGATTCTTTACTATCAACTTATTCAGCTCACGATAGTCTATACACATTCTCATACTACCGTCTTTCTTCTTCACGAATAAGACGGAGCACCCCAAGGAGAGATACTCAGTCTAATAAACCCATGATCGAGCAGCTCTTGTAGTTGCTCCATCAACTCCTTCATCTCAGTCGGAGCCAACCGATACGGTGCCTTAGCTACAAGTTGGGCACCCGGTATCAAGTCAATCTGGAACTCGATCTCGCGGTCAAGTGGAACTCCTGGTAAGTCTTCGGAAAACACGTCTGGAAAGTCATACACAATCAGTACATCAGACAGTTATGGTGTTGGCGTGTCCACATCCTTTACGTAGGCCAAGTAGGCACTACATCCACGCCTCATGCACTTTCCCGACACCGCCATCGAAATCACTTTCGGGATAGTCGTGACTCGATCACCATAAACCATCACCGAACACGCCTAAGGTCATCACGAATAGTCTAACAGGAAACTTGTGACCTTCTAGTTCTATGTCACATCCTTCTATCATCTCAGAAATGCTGGTAGACTTACCTATGGCAGTTCTACATCGAAGGGCGTATCTATATTCTTACTACTAATAGGCAATTTAGCACAGAAAGCAGTAGAAATAATACTTTTACTAGCACCAGAATCAAATAACACAGAGGCTAAAGTTTTATTTACTAGAAACGTACCTGAAAACATTGGGATCCGTCCTAGCCTACTCCTGCGTCATCGTGAACGCTCTGGCACTCACCCTCTGCCCTTCTATCCAGGTTGTCTTCTTCCCTACACCAGAACTTTCAGCCCTTGGCTTCTTGCGGTCCCTGCTCATGTAGCCCTTCCTGCCATAGTTAAAACACTTCCCAGTCCTACACTCCCTCGCCATGTGGCCTGGCTTCTCACATTTGAAGCACACGTTCAATCCCAATCTACATTCGCCGGTGTGCTCCCTCCCACACTTGCCACACCTCCTAAACCCTGCACCCGAGGTGACCACACGTCGATCATCCACTCGGGCACCTTTGTTGCTTGGAGTGGTATCGCCGCACCCAATCCGTTTCCTATTCCAGTTCCGGTCACCACCACCCTTCTTGCTCACCTCAGCCACCACTACTTCTCTCTCATCGTACAACCTTCCCGCTAAATCCACCGCCGACCTAAACGTGCTGGGTCGGGCGGTGATCATGTGCCTACGGATATCCGCCGGCAAGCCCTGTACATATCTCTTGATCTTTCATGATAGAGGTGTCACCTAATCAGGCACTAGCCGTGCCATTTCGTTGAACTTGGTGGTGTACTGCTGATGGTTCATAGTCCCGCCTCCAACTGCAGGAAATCCCTCTCAACCTTATCCATCTTCCTATGAGGACATAACCCTCAATCACCAACTTCTTTAATTCTGCCCACCTCATCCTCCCAATAGCCGTGCTACCCTCAGCTTGGACAATATTGTCCCACCAACACAAAGTCGAGTCCACAAACGAGTGGGCGGCGAACTTCACCTTCAGATCTTCCCGGCACTTGCTGATATTCAGAAAAACTTCCATCTTTCTCACCCACTAGTGAGCAGTAGCAATAGTGCCATTACCATCGAAGGTTGGGGCTTGCATCTTTAAAATGCCCATAATTGTAGCCTTGTGCTACCTCCTGCACAGGCTCCTCTTTTTCCTCTTCTTCCTCGTCATCTGAGAAAACCGTCTCAGTCTCGGGCCATCTCCCTTTGCCCATAGGGCTACTCCTTCTTTCCACTCCCCCTCCCGTACAGCCTTAATCACTTTGGTCACCACAGACGGTAGGATCGTCTGCATGACCTGATGCACTTCCTCCCTACCAGCCTCCTTCACTGAGGCTCTCAGGTTAGCACTCTCATCTCCGCCTACATTTATATTTTCCCCAAAATTCAGAAAATATTCTAAGTGTTTAGGCACATGAATAGTATGCAGGCGTATGAACACTATGCAGGCGCCTGTGCACTATTCAGGCGCATTACCTATCAGGCGCATGAGAAACACTTAGGCCCATGGGCCACTTTCAGACGCATAAGCACTATTGGGTCACAAAAGATTATTTTTTATGTTTGGATGCTTTTTTATATTTCTACATTTAAAACATAATTTTGTTATAAATTCTTTGAATAATAATTTACATAATTCATATAATAATTTATATTACTATTAATAATATTTATTAAATTTATCAATAAATATTTAATATGCTTGGAGAGCTATTTTGATATTATATAAAAAATAAAAAATGAATTAAATGTCTAAGTGTATTAAATTGTGTTTAAAATGAAAATTGCATCATCCTTTCATCCTAATATAATTATCATAGACATAGATATATAAATTTATATTTTAGAAAGCACCCTGAGATTTATGTAATTTATAAAAATAGTATTACTTATTTGGTTGTACTATATTCATAACATGTGTGTAATTGGGTAAATGTACGTATTTAATATATTTTAATTATCAACTTGAATATATAAGTGCTTAAGTAAGATTTACAACCATTTAATGCATATACAACATTTAATGCATCTTTTGGTTTTCTTGATTTTTAATTTTTTAAATTTTAACTTACTACTTTTATTTTTTTATAATTTAATATTGAAATATAGTTTTAAATTCATGTGGTTCAAAGTTTCAGTAGTGGACATGTGAAATCATGGTTAAAGTAAATTGGTCAAATAATCAAACAGTATGTTGTATGTCAATTATTTATTTATGGAAAGTCAAGGGTTCAAGTTTGTTTATGATAAAAGTTAGAAATCGTCAAAACATGTATATTATATATATATATATATATATATATATATATATATATATATATATATATATTTGTTTATTTATTTATTTGTATATATATAGGGGTGTGTATGTGTGTATAAATAAATCGGTTTAGTCAATGGTTGTGAAATCACATTAGTTCAAGCGGGTGAATATTGTGATTAAATTGTGTGTTCGTTGAGATCTTGGGCAAAATTAGCTCCTATATATTTTTCATTCTCAACTTTGGTATGCTATAATGTTTAATTTTTTTCATTTTTTTTGTTTTTCGTTTATCTAAATTTTATGAGTTAACGTGTTGCAGCGTACACATGTGGTTTACGTTTTATGTTTTCTTTTTTAGTTATGTCGCAACACGTTAGTTCTAGATCGACTAACTGATTATTTTATATGTTTTACGTTTCGTCTATGTGGTTCAATGTTTTATGTCTACTTTTTATACATTTATATTTTATTCGTTTATTATTTTTATAATACGAGTTTTTTCTGTGATGATGGTTATTGATGGTTATGTGCCATTAGAGTTACTTGTATGATTTTACGCTTCGGGAGCTTAATACTAGTTTAATTATATGTAATATACACATACACTAAGACTCACCGTAGTGGCATTAATTTAGGCGTTAAAAGTGTGACGTGGCAAGCATGTATAACGCCAAAACCATTACAATTATATTATATATATATATACTAATAAAACAAATTTATTTTGCCACTTGTCATTTTTTAACTCATATTTTCACCACTTGTCAAATTTCTACATATTCACATATTGATTTTCCCTCCAAAAGGTATTATATTAATTTAAATACTAATAGAAGTTTTTCTCTCTTATTAAAAATTAATTTTATTAATTGCTATAATTCTCTTTTTTATCTAGATTTTTTGAAATCAAACTATATTTTAAAAAATATATAGTTTATTAAGGTAGTTAAAAAATACATCTTTTAATTAAAATCTAAATAATAAAACACAAAAATTTTATATAATATAAATTTTTTTAAAACACTAAACCTTTTCTAAGCAAATATTTTAAATTGTTTTATTTCTAAAAAATTATAAAGGTCAAAAATTTAAAAACAGTCTTATTAAAACAACAAAAATAATTACAAATCATAATTTTGAAAAACAAGATTTTAATAAAAAAATTTAATAAAAAAAATCTTAAAACAAATGTCTAAAAATAAAACTATTTAGATAAAAGAGTTATAAATAGTATAGTTGTTTTATTTCTTGAACTATTACGTATATATAACTTTTAATTATATTTAATATTAAAATATTATAATCTAACTTTTCGTGTTTTTACTAACTATAACTCGTTTAATTAATGGGTTTTGGTCTATATATCTATCTATAAAAAAATTAAAATAAACATAAAACAATTGTAAACCTTATCATACTAATTTTCTCATTTCTTTATATTAATAATAATAATAATGAATAGTAATAATTTTACTCTTACCATTTTTAAATTAAAAATATATATATAACTTGATAAATAAAAAACCTATTTTTATTTTTTAAAACACACTTTTTAAAAATAAAATATTTATAAAATACATATTACAACGAACTTTTTCTTTAAAATTTTTTTTCTTTAAATAAAATATTTAAAAATCATAATTTTCTATAAAACAAAGTTTACAAAAAGTACATTATTGCTTATTTACTTAAATTAAGTAGCTATTTATGTGTAATTATAATCATATTTGATTTTCAAACATTATTTTATAATGCATAAATTTTGATTACTATTTATTTAATATTTTATTTATTTATTTCACGTAATACACGGGGACTAGCGTAGTATGTATATATAATATGTGGAAACCAATTCCTTGCTTTATATTTATAACCTATAAATCTTCAACTTTATATTTAAATATCGGAGTAATAAATAGTAACGTAATTTAGAAACTACTTATTCACTTCCACCAGCAGGAAAATGCGTTTATAAAAAAACAATTCTATCATGATTCTACATAATCTTACAATTAATTCTGGTCATCCAGGTTACAATTAATTCTACATATTCTATATAGCATTATTATTACATATAAGAAGCACATGAGAACCAATTAAAACCACACACTACCATGCCAAGGAGCAAAGTGAAGCTTGCTTTCATAGAGGACTACAAGTCAAGAAAAAACTCATTCATGAAAAGGAAAGAATGCTTGAAGAGGAAGTTAAACGAGCTCTCGATCTTATGCGACATCGAGGCGTGTGGTATTTTGTATAGCCCGTTCGAACCTCAGCCCGAGGTATGGCCTGATGACAACATTGCAGTACAAAATATGCTAAAGGAGTTCATGAAGACGTCACCAATAGAGAGGAGCAAGTATATGGTGAATCAGGATAGTTACATTAAGGAAAGGATCAACAAGGTCAAGGAGCAGATCAACAAACAGATCATGGGGAACCGTGATATTGCGATGGCAAACATGATGTCAGAATGCTTGAGTGGTAAAATGTCACTGGCTTCCTTGAACTTAACACATTTGAATAATATTGTGTCATTGGCCGGTCATAAGCTGTTAAAAATTGAGGAAAGGATTGAGCTTCTAAAAAGTGAGGGTACTGCAGCAGCACGACAACCACAGCTACCACGACCGCAGGAGTTTGAGGGCGGTAGCAACACCGCTAGTGATATGGTGGTAGAAGGAAGAGATGAAGATTTTTATGTACCGGTGATGGAGAACACTGGAGCTTTGGATGAAATGCAAACTATTAGATGGTACCCTCCGGACTGGATTAGTAATGATCTTGTGGAGCATGATTTGGATCTTGTTCGAGGGCTCAACACAATGATAGCGTTTCGTGATGGCCCTAGTTCTTAATGTCTAAACCCTAAATACTAAACCTATTAAACATTTTGAGTCGTTATTTCTTAGTTTTTTTTTTCTTAATGATGTTTGTTTTATTTGTATTTTAATATTGTTTAATTTTGCAATCAGTTTACAAGATTTACTGGGATATTTATCTTTGTTGTAATCTGATCAACTAGTGTATGTGATCTTTTATAAGTTTGAAATTCAAATCAAGTATTGTTCATATTGCATTGATGAATTTTACTCCTTTAGTTCAAGATAGTAAGCACTATTCAAAGAATCTAAATCTAAAATCTATATATTTTTAATTTTACAAAATAAACAGTGTACGTACTTTTGACTTGTGACCAAAATTTAGACTTAATTATATAAATAATCAACGAGCATTTAAAATTAAGGTTATAGAGAAATAAATGATAAGTACATATATGTCGTATGACAATTGAAAGTATACAGAGAAAATAAATCAATCATCATTTTAAATTTTATTTTTCATAAACTGATAGGGTAATCAGTAATGTGATGAATATACAGTAACAAAAGTGAACATTAACTATGGGTGGGAGGAAGTATTGCAGATACATAAGGTTAACGTGTGAACCCAGAGGTTTTATGTTCTAGTTTTAATAATTAATTAACACTCTACTCATTAGGGATATCATGCTGGCATTAGCGGATTTAAAAATTTTATTTAGTGGGTGCAACAAAGGTTAAAATAAAGTTCATAAAAAATGTAAAATGAAATATGATAAACAAAATACATATTACATTATTCTCGATGTGATTTCATCTTTTGAAAACGATCATTACAACTTGATTTGTAATACTTTGAAATGTCATCTTTTTAATGCTACAAACTACTTAAGAATTTAATTGAATATTCACTTATCGGATTACACATATTTGTCTTTATATTCTTCACCGTCGAAAAACATCTCTTAACTTGCAATGATCAATGTTTATTTTAATAATTATACACCAAAGGATATGAAATATATTTCCTTGTTTTCATCATAACTCTAGCAAATTACACAATCTCATTCAAACTAGTAAATTCTCCATTTTTTTCCCACGATCAATATACAAATCAAGTTGATGTACAAGAATAATTTTCTCTCTCCATTATCAATATCATACGGATAGAACTCGTACAATCTCTATAAATTTGATGCATTTAACATAGTAAATGAGTAATAAGGGTTGAAGGTCGTCTCGCCGAATCATCACACTTTATTATCTATCGTTCTTTTTGAAAAATTTATGACCTCGTGAATTCTTTGTATCTAATCTCTTTGATCAGGGCGATTCTCCTAAATTATTTTTCTATTTACGAAGTCCCAAGAATATCATCTAAATCAACCGAAACAAAATCGGAATATGATGTTTTTGACTTGAAAAGTTTGTTCATCTAGTAGACAAAAAATATACAATTTACTGATGTTTTGATTGATTGACCAATGAGTTATAATTTGTTTATATATAGATGACATGTTAATCTTTGGTACTAACCAAAGTCAACTTGATAAAATTAAAAAAATCTTGCCATCTAAGTTTGCTATGAAAGACATAAGAGAGGCTGAAGTGATCCTTGGTGTAAAGATCAAGCGTGAAAACAATGGTGTTTCAATTTCTCAATCTCATTATATTAAAAAGATTTTGAAGAAATTTAACCTAAAATATTGTTCTCTTGTAATTACTCTTATAAATCCTAATCTTAAGTTTCTACCTAATAAAGTTTTTGTAGTATCTCAAGTTGAATACTTAAAAGCTATTAGAAGTCTTATGTATGTCATGATTAGAACTAGGTTTGATATAGCTTATGTTGTTGGAAAGCCTAGTAGATTTACTAGTAATCTTATTTTACATCACTGACAAGCTATTAATAAAGTATTTAAGTACTTAAAAGGAACCATGAATTATGGTTAACTTATTCTGGATTTCCTTCTATTATTAAAGGTTAATTAGATGTGAGAAGGATTACTAATATGAAAGATCATTCTTTCACAATAGGATAGATATTCCTACTTAGGGAATGTGCTATCTTTTGGGTATCGAAAAACAAACTTTCATTACTAAAAAATAAATCTGAGTTTGTAGCATTAGCAGTAGCTGGTAAAGAAGCTGGGTAGCTAAGAAATTTGATTTATGAAATTCTATGGCCTAAACTGATATCACCTATATTTATCATATGTGATAGTAAAGCAACTTTGGCTAAGGCTTATACAGTAGTATATAATTTCAAGTACCGACACTTAGGTGTTAGACATAGCATGATTCGTGAGCTCATTATGCATGGTTGAAGATCATGTATAGGTTGGACTCACCTTAGATTAGATTGTTTATATTTCTTTATAATAGGTCTAATGTTAGTTTACTTTTGTATGTATTTAGTTCTGTTTTGTTTTGTAGTCCAGCGAAACTGTGAGCGAAACAGTTAGTTGTTTAGTTCCCCAGGAGAAAGTGTTGTTTCTGTCGGGCGAAACTATTGTTTCGGCAGAACAGTTCTGCGAAACTAAGACTGCTATATATAGTTTTGATCATTTTCATTGTTGGTTAAGCTTGCAAAAACCCTAATCGTTTATCCTTGTTGCAAGTGAGTATTATAAGCAGTTTATTCATAGATATATCATTGTGCTTTGTTATAATTGAATATGTTGATCATCATTGCCTTATTTTGATTCATTTGTGGTTGTTCTCAATCTTCATCATCTTTATTTTCTATTGTTTGTATTTGATATTAAACGATTCAACATCTTATTTGTACTACATATCGATCTAATGGACCAACAATATGGTATCAGAGCCTTAGTGCTCATCCCGAAGGAGCTAATGAAGCTGAAGGAGACCGGAGTGAATCATTTGTTGAAGCTCCTAAGGAGGTTGCTGCAGAAGCTGTATGTCACACCCCAACCGACGGCGGAATCATCGGAGCGGACGAATGTGAAACGATTATTCATACCACATGGAACTAATTAAGTTGAAATAATATTAAATATCATAATCAGTGAACATTACAAGACAAATAAGTCCATACAATACAAAAACTTCAAACAAAGAAATAACATATTTAGTTAAACTAGGTCCAAGTCTTATATGAGCACGAAGAGAAGCCTCAAGTATTAAACCTGAAACATGTTAAAAATAAATGGTCAACAATAATGTTGATGAGATTTCTATAGTTTTCAATACATAAATATATAAAAGATGGCAATTCATGTCATAAATTAGTAAACAAAGTAACTAGTGATGTAAAACAGAATGCATAATCAAACCTTGATAGTTTTACAAGTTTCAAATGTTTACAAGTATATACGATTAACTAAGTGTACTTGGATCAACCAAGCAGGCTTGTCAGACCCATAGAACTATGACGTCGCCAGGCTAGCAATAGTTAATGATTGTACATATAATCGACATTACATGGTAGCTACAAAGATCAACTAACAACAACATACAAATGAATTGCCATAAGTTTACAAGAATCAAACGTTTTACAAGTGCAATGATTATAAGATAACATGTTTCACCCTAAAGTGTGAAAATATAAAAAAAGTGTATAGAAATACTCACAAGATGTAAATAATATGATGTTAAGAATCTAGACGAGGCTCCAACGATTTCTTTTACAAATTACCTAAACGTATTGATTCCAAGATTAAGTTTAATAATAAAATTAACAGTGAGATGTGAACTAGGGTTTCAATTGGAATTTTGGGGTTTAAATAATTAAATAAAATAATGAATCGTTTACGTTTTGGTGAATAAAGATAATATAAATCAATTAAGTTTACAAATAATTAAAAAATGTCTCAACAATTTAAAATCATTTTATAAAGTTTTGAGCTTTTAATTAATTATTTAAAACTTGATAAAGAGAATTAATTAACTACTTATTTAAATGATGCTAAAATATTTAAAATCATTTTATAAAGTTTTGAGCTTTTAAAATGATTTATCATAAATATTTTATAATACAAAACCCTAGAAAATAAGAATAAAGCAAATTATATTGTTTTACAAATTGAAGAATTTAAATAAAAGTTAGCGAATAAATTTATTAATTATTTATGATTTAACATGGTTAAATGAATAGATGAATAATTAAATAAACCAAGATATTATATGATTTAGAAGTTTTAGGAATTAAATAAAGAATTTAAAATAGTTTTAATATAATTAAAATATTGTTTGCAAATGAGAATATAAAATTATATTGTTTTATATTTGTAGAAATTCGTGTGATAATTTATGGGTTAATTTACTTAACAAAAATAATTTTTATTTAATCTCATGTGAAAATGTTATATTCTGTAATTTAATTTATAAGAAAAGGCTTAAAAAATGTTGCGGGGGACCAGATCCAAACCCGGGTCTCTTTTGTGAGATTCAGCTGAGTTACCAATGGGCCAAGGCCCTATATGAATTTAGAAACCAAATGGATTTTATAAATCTAATATAATTAATTAAGTTCCCAAATTGCCAAGAACCCTAGCTTCAATTTCGATCAAATTGAGCACCCAAATGATGCATATTAATGAATTAAACATTGGGCTTTGTTTCCCCATGTAAAACCAAGTATAATGATATATGTAACTTACATGATTGAGTTCGAATTGATGATAACAGGTTTAAGAACAAGTCACGATTGGTTTGATCTTGAGTTCGAAGCTTTGCAGATGATTAGCTTAAATTGATGACATTCGTAGATTCCACAGAGGTTTAGGATTGATGACCCTCAGTCAAGTTAAAGCTATGATGTTTGGAAGGTGGTGTTCGACTATGTTGTAGGTTTGATGAAGATGACAAGTTGAATGGGATGGTTTTGTGTTTTCCCGATAGAATTACGTTGCGTAGAAGTTTAGGTATGGTTAAATAATTGTGTAGGTGTATTTAATTTGATTATTATTTAGTATTAATGCTCAAACGGGTTAGAGGTTTAATGTGAATCGGTTACCGACCACCATACACCCGTTCATGATGTAATAACTCGATTTAAGACCTTCGCTAAGTTCGAATTAAGTTCAAGAAACGGTTGGGAATGATTGGAATTCGATTTGGGCAGTAAATCGCCCGAAAACCCCTTGCCAACGTCTGGCCAGAAAGTGGCCAGAGCACCGCTGGTTTTGCGGGAGTAAGGGAGATTTGGTTTGGGGTGTTTCGGTTATTTACACAAATAGTCCCTGATCTTTTAAAATCTTTTCATTTTATGTAAGAAGCTTGTTAATTAAGTTTCAAAAATGACGTTTAAGCCCCTTAAACATTAAAACCCTCATTTAGTTATTTAATAACAATTAATTTATATAACTTATACAATTTATAATTTTAAATGAATCTTTTAAGTAACATCTTGTAATTTAATTAGATGTTTTAATGGTTAACAATTATAATTAACATTTGAAATAGTAAAATAGTAAGTTTATGAAGTATAATTATTATTATAAATTGATGTAATGTTAAACTATTTGAAATTTTTAGTAGTTCAATTCATAGTAATGATTATGTAAAATATTTGTGGCGTTTGGTCATCTAAATAATAACATACTTAAATAATAAATTTTACCATTTTGAGAAAGTTTCAAAATGATTTCGGGTTTATAATTGGAAAAAAATAGCGGATATTACACTGTAGAGGACAGATCAGAGGCATCGGGGGAGACTGGAGCTGACGAGACAAATCAAGGCAATTGAAGGCGGTGAGTTCCAACCTAGGGGAGTATTGAAGATCATGTATAGGTTGGACTCACATTAGATAGATTGTTTATATTTCTTTGTAATAGGTCTAATGTTAGTTTACTTTTGTATGTATTTAGTTCTATTTTGTTTCGTAGTCCAGCGAAACTGTGAGCAGTCAGTTGTTTAGTTCTCTCGGCAAAACTGTTGTTTCTGCCGGGCGAAACTATAGTTTCGGCAGAACTGTTTCGCGGATAACGAAAATGTCTGCGAAACTAAGACTGCTATATGTAGTTTTGATCATTTTCATTTTTGGTTAAGTTTGCAAACACCCTAATCGTTTATCCTTGTTGCAAGTGAGTATTGTAAGCAGTTTATTCACATATATATATCATTGTGCTTTATTATATTGAATATGTTGATCATAATTGCCTTATTTTGATTCATTTGTTGTTGTTCTCAATCTTCATCATCTTTGTTTTCTATTGTTTGTATTTGATATTGAACGATTCAACATCTTATTTGTACTGCAAATCGATCTAATGGACCAACAATGGTGTTATATCAACAGAGTTTATATGAACTCAATATAATTTAGCTAATCATCTAAGAGAAATACAAAGCTCCCTGTAATTGATCAAATAGATTATCGATCCTGGGAAGTGGATATCAATTTTTCGTAGTCAGTTTATTCAACTCTTGATAGTCTATGCACATTCAGAACATTCCATCCTTCTTATTGACAAATAGTATTGGTGCTCCCCATGGCGAGTGCCTTGGTCGTATGAAACCCTTATCTAGCAACTCTTGTAGTTGGCTTGATAATTCTTGCATTTCCAACGGTGCTAACCGATATGTCGTCTTTGCTACTGGCGTCGCTCCAGGTACCAAATCTATGCGGAATTCCACTTGTCGTGGAGGGGGTAAACCAGAAAAATTGTTAGGGAATATTCCGAAAAATCTCACACCACCAGATGTCTTCCAGTTTCCCTTCCTCGGGTTTCTTCTCCACCACATGTGCCAAGAATGCATAACATTGCTTCTGCAGACAACGGCGAGCTTTCATACATGAGATGATCTTTAGACCTCTTCCTGGTCGTTCTCCCTGAATTTTGAGCATGTCACCATTAGGCATAGGGATCTGCACCACCTTCTCTCGGCAAACAATTTCAGCTTCACACTTCGACAACCAATCCATTCCCACTACCATGTCAAAACTTCCCAATTCAAAAGGTATTAAGTCTATATCAATAGTATGATCCTCTAATGTAATCATGCACCCTCTAATTATTTCACTAGCTCTCACAAATTTACTATTCGCCATTTCTACTGAATAGCTAGTATATAAACAACTAGGGTTCAAACCAAGTTGTGGTGCAAATTTAGAGGACACAAAGCTATTGTCTGCCCAGGTATCAAATAATACAATATGCAAAGTGATTATTGAGAAGGTACGTACTCATAACAACATTCGGGTCCTGGCACGCGTCGTTTGCACCAATCACAAACGCACGTCCTCGGGCAGCATTTTCTTGATTACCATGCGCTTGATTGCCAGCTATTGCCATCATTGGTTTTGGTTATTCACTTGTTGACCCGATGCCCGATTCAGCCTAGGGCACACATTCGGTAATGGTCGAGGCTTCCACAATCATAGCAAATCCTAACATTTCCAGCTGGATTGATTGCATTAATCGGGGCAACCAAATTGAGAGCCTCTACAATCTTTTGCAAAATGCCCCGAGCGCCTACAATACATACAAGCTCGACACGGCGCCACTGGTGGATTATGATAGTTATATTTTCTACATTTAAGATGTGGCCCAACATAGTTTTTTCTCCCTTGGTTCACCGCCACAAAAATTCTAGTCACCTTTGCCTTTTTATTGAATCCTTCCCCTGGTTGTCTGGTCGATTCCCCCATATCTATTCTTTTCTCACTACCTTTGCCTAGCACCCCAATTCTTACCATCTCGTCAGTTAGAGTGCCAGTCTTCAAAATCGCATTCTGTATAGTCGAGGGTGCCGCAACAGTTACCAAACCACGTATTTGAGGTACTAAACTCCAAGTGTAACGCTCAATCCACTTTGACTCAAGTGTCACCAGGTGTGGCACCAGCCTTGCCAACTCATGAAACCAGTCGGTGTAAGCAGCATGACCCGACCCTACCATCGAATGATTCCAGAATTCATGCTCCAGCTTCTGCATTTCATTCATTAGACAATATTCTTCAGTTGCCAAGGCTTTGAATTCCGCCGACGTCATGGCCATTGCTGGCTCCCTACCTCGAGCCTGCACTTGGGTATTCCACCATGTTAACACTTACTAAATATATAGCATACTCCACCTTCTGATTTTCAGCACAGTTGCTGATGTCCATCACGGATTCCATCTTCTCAATCAACGGGTCAAGGAAATGGTTCCACCTTTTCCATCAAACTCCTTTAGTTTACAAGTCATGAACTCCTTGTAAGTACAACCAACCCTTCCTCTATTGTCATTCCCATTCATGTTTCCATTACCGTTTGCATTACCCATTCCACCTCCTCCCCATTGTTATCTCCACTTCCAACTCCATGTCCGTTTTCATCATTTTCTTCATAACCGCCATTTTCATCATTATGTTTGTTGGGATGAGTGCTACCAGTTGTTAAGCAATCATGGCGGCTATATCAGGGTATCCAGCTCCCTGATTATTACCATCCTACCCACTTTCATTTCCGCCTGCAGGTGCTTCACCCCCACCTCCCACACCTCTTCCTCTACCTTTTGGGGCAGCATTACCATGACTAACACTACAAGTAATCCTTCTGGGCGACATCTTTCTAATCAACATAAACAATATATAAGTTTCAGCAACATCAAATATCATCACAACTCAGTCAGTCTCATAAAGCATATCATTGCAAACATATTTTCCACATTGTAATACCACAATCCAAAACATAATAATATTATAAAATCTTATTCTCATAATTATAATGTCTCAATGTGATAATAAGTAGCATAATATCCCAAAGCGTGTGAAAACCCATAGTTTAACAATGTCTGGAAATGATATATGAAATAGCAAAAATAAATTTCCTAATTCCTCAGGTCTTCATCCATGCTCATGCGACTTTAGTCCTGCTCATCATCACTGCCTAATGAGCTAGAAGGACTTGGGGGCAGATCAGAGTGGTCACCCCACATGCTAGCCTTATTTGCTGACACATGAAACCTTATGCGAGTGGCCAAAAAACTCTCTTTCTAGCTGTCCTTAATAACACCCGTCCTACACCGTTCTCTTGGTAAGGTCCTCTGGGGTAGCCGGGCACCCAAGGTCCTGCTACATGGGCGTACCTTGCAATAGCCAGCCTAGCAGGTATCATGGGAGCAACTAGCGGCAGGAACGTTTGGTGCAGCAGGAACAACAAGTGTGCTTGGTGCAGCTGGGGCTTTAGGTGCTGCAGGACTAGGTGGTGCAGCACGAATGTCGGGAAAAGCTAAAACAACATGATCACTTGTCTCTCTCGCCGCCTCCTCAGGGTCAAACTCTGTATCAGATGACATAGACAACATATGGTGTCACACCCTAACCTTGACGGTGGAATCGCCGAGATGTGAGGGTTAAGATTGTTACAACCACTTAACACTATCTTTAAATGAAAATAATATTATTATAAGTTTCAAAGGCAAATACAACCATAAGTTTTAACATGAAATAAGTCAAACATAAAACAAAAGTAATCCAAAGCTTATTAATCAAGTCAAGATTTGGTTGTAGCTATATGTGTTCTATAAACTTGCTAACTCATAACTTATGACATGAATGGACCTAGAATAATGAATAAAGAGCTTTGGATTACTTTTGTTTTATGTTTGACTTAATTCATGTTGAAACTTATGGTTGTATTTTCCTTTGAAACTTATAATAATATTATTTTCAGTTAAAGATAGCGTTATGTGGTTGTGAACAATCTTAACCCTCACTCTCGACAATTCCGTCGTCAAGGTTGGGGTGTGACACCATATGCTGTCTATGTCATCTGACACAGAGTCTGACACTAAGGAGGCAGCAAGAGAGTCATATGATAAGGAAGAGACAATTGATCATGTTGTTTTAGGTTTGCCTGCCATTCGTGTTGCATCACCTAGTCTTGTAGCACCTGAAGCACCAACGGCACCAAGCGTACCTGCTGTTCCTGCTGCACCAGATTTTCATGCTGCCCCAATTGCTCCCATGATACCTGCTAGGCCGGCTATTGCAAGGTACGCCCATGTAGCGGGACCTTGGGTGCCCGGCTACCCCAGAGGACCTTACCAAGAGAACGGCATAGGACGAGTGTTACTAAGGACAGCTAGAAAGAGAGTGTTTTTGGCCACTCGCATAAGGTTTCATGTGCCGACAGATGAGGCTAGCTTGTGGGGCGACTACTCTAATCTGCCCCCAAGTCCTTCTAGCTCATTAGGCAGTGATGATGATCAGGACTGTAGTCACATGAGCATGGATGAAGACTTGAGGAATTGGGAGATTTATTTTTGCTATTTTGTATTTCAATTTCAAACATTATTAAACTATGGGTTTTCACACGCTTTGGAATATTACACTACCTATTATCACGTTGAGACATTATAATTATGAGAATGAGATTTTATATTATTATTATGTGTTGGGTTATGGTATTATAATATGAAAAATATGTTTGCAATGATATGCTTTATGAGACTGACTTAGTTGTGATGATATTTGATGTTGCTGAAACTTATATATTGTTTATGCTGATTAGAAAGATGTTCCCAGAAGGATTACTCGCAGTGTTAGTCATGGTGGTGCTGCCCCAAGAGGTAGAGGTAGAGGTAGAGGTAGAGGAAAAGATGTGGGAGGTAGGGGTGAAGCACATGCATACGGAAATGAAGGTGGGCAGGGTGGTAATAATCAGTGAGCTAGAAACCATGATATAGCTGCCATGATTGCTTAACAACCGGCAGCACTCATCCCAACCATAGTGGCACAGGTGAATGACAATATCATGAATCACAATAATGGGAGTGGCAATAAGGATAACGAACATAATGATGAAAATAGCAGTTATGAAGAAAATGATGAAAACGGACATGGAGATGGAGGTGGAGATAACAGTGGGAAATGAGGTGGAATGGGTAATGCAAACGGTAATAGAAACATGAATGGGAATGGCAATGGAGGAAGGGTTGGTTGTACTTACAAGGAGTTCATGACTTGTAAACCAAAGGAGTTTGATGGAAAAGTTAGAGCCATTTCCTTGACCCGTTGGATTGAGAAGTTGGAATCCGTGATAGACATCAGCAACTATGATAAAAATCAGAAGGTGAAGTATGCTACATGTTCACTAGTGGGAAAATCGTTAACATGGTGGAATACCCAAGTGCAGGCTCAAGGTAGGAAAGTAGCAATGGCCATGACTTGGGCGGAATTTAAAGCCTTGGCAATCGAAAAATATTGTCCAATGAATGAGATGCAAAAGCTAGAGCATGAATTCTTGAATCATTCGATGGTAGGGTCGGGTCATGCTGCTTACACCGACCAGTTTCATGAGTTGGCAAGGTTGGTGCCACACCTGGTGACAACTAAGTCAAAGCGGATTGAGCGTTACAATTAGGGTTTAGTACCTCAAATACGTGGTTTGGTAACTGTTGCGGCACCCCCGACTATACAGAGTGTGATTTTGAAGGCGGGCACTCTAACTGACAAGAGGTAAGAACTGGGATGTTAGGAAAAGGTAGTGAGAAGATATAGGGGAATCAAGCAGACAACTAGGGGGAGATTCGATAAAAAACGCAAAGGTGACTAAAATTTTTGTTGCGGTGAACAAAGGGAGAAAATACTATGTTGGGCCACATTATAAATGTGGAATATGTAACTATCATCATCTAACAACGGCGTTGTGTCGAGTTTGCATGAACTGTAGGTGCCTGGGCATTTTGCAAAAGATTGTAGAGTGGCTCTCAATTTGGTTGCCCCGATTAATGTAATCAATTCAGCTGAAAATGTTAGGATTTGCGATGAGTGTGGAAGCCCCGACCATAACCGGACAAATGAACTCGAAGAACTGCGGGAACGAAGGGTCCAGTTGAAGACATCCTATAAAGAAAATATACTTTTCCTCAGATGAAGCAAATCAAAAGATAAAGAGTAAATAGATAGAATAGAAAGAACATACGTGTATTATCGGATGCACACAAAACCCTAGTATACATTCTACATGAAGGTTCCTAGGTTATAGTCTAGGTCAAGTGATCCACCCATTTCTCTATAACCAATGGCTCTAATACCAATCTGTCACACCACCGCTTATAACAGAAGCACGAAGATGTAATGGACAAGATCGTCATAACACATTGTTAATTAATAGAGATACAATAAATGAAGAAAATCAACGTGTCATGACGTCACCCGACACAAATGGAGACTTGTGTCACACTTAGTCAATTCCACAACAAACATAGTCATACAAACCAAATAAGTATAAATCCCACAACCTGGGAGCAAGTGATCAAAATTTGAATAACAAATAAAAGTCAATCCAATTGTCAAAGACATCCAAAGTTTAAATAATATAAGTCTAAGGTCATCGCTAAGACAGCATCTCTAGCAATCCTCAATGATTGTTACCTGAAAAAATATGCTCAAAAATGGTCAACATATTGTTGGTGAGTTCGCAGGTTCATATAATAAACAAAACTTGATGTTGTGTAAAAGTTTGGTAAGACATGAGTGCATACAGTTATAAACAATTAATATCACACGTACACATGAGCATCACAACTAAATCTACAACATACACACATAATTTGTCGGAACATATTCACCCTAGGGCCCGTACTTGGCCACTTTTAGTCCTAACTAGTATACTAACAAACAAAGGTGGGAGTGTCAGCCCAATAGTATTGTCAATAACTGTCCATCGGCTCCAATACTGCAGTTAAATAGTTGTGAAAAAAGAACCACACAACTAACTCATGTATGTACCAGATATATACTTACAAAACGGTAAACACAACAGTCTCAAAAATTGAATAAGTTCACAACATAAAAAGAATGAGTATACTTTCCCCCTAGTTTATAAATATTTAAATGAAAACGGGGCCGCGAAACTCATCTTGAAATGAGATGGAAATAAATGAATAAGAGACTTCAACGAGTGAGAGCAACGAATGATCAAACACATATATTTAGTTATAATTAGGTTTTTAAGACATGATCAAGAGGATAGATGCTTTCAGTCGGATTCAGGTCGGTTCAGGTCTGACACGTAGCATGTACAAGAGATATGCACATTTTATGTCAAACACGCCATATTAATAGTAGTAATAATAATATCAATAATAATACTAGTAATATTACCAATAATATTGACAATAATACTCTTAATACTAACAACAATATTGTTAACTTTAATAATAATAATAATAATAATAATAATAATAATAATAATAATAATAATAATAATAATAATAACTATAATAATAATAATAATAGTTATAATAATAATAATAAAATAATGTCATCATCTGGACAAAACACACACTCACACACAAAGACACACACCAGACACACACTAATTGCACACACACAATATATATATATACACACACACGAGTAACACACAGACACATGTTCACACTACGGTGAACATGCACACATATACATATATAAAGCTGCACACAATATACATATACACAAGTAACACACACATCCATACATCATATACATACACACACGTCCCATATATATATACACACACAATATATATATATATATACACAGCCGCACACACACATATTACACAAACACACACTGTCGCATATATATATACGATGTACACGCGCACACACACTATATATATATACACACACACACACACAGCCGCACACACACATATATGCACATACACGCATACGATTATGATATACGAAAGCAAACACACACTCACGACATATATACACACGGACGGCACATACGCGAATACATACGAACATACATATACATACGAACAAGCGCAATATATACGTGCGAATCAACCCGAACATCCGAACCGATAACACGACTCAAACGAAACAAAACGAAAAGAGACGAAACCAGACAAAACGAGACTCACGACGATCGGTTACCTGCGAAGTGGTGGAACGGTGAGGCGTCGGCAACCGGCGGCGGCGTACGGTGGTGGAACGGTGGCGGAATGGTGGTGCAACAGCGGAGGAGAGGGGGGGGGGGGGGGGGCGTGACGGCAGAATAGGGTTTCGGCGAGGGGGGGGGGTCGACGGTTTGGGGGTGACCGAAAAGAAAAAATATATATAATATACATATTTACACTTAGCACCCTGAACTTTAAATTAATTATTCCTTTAGTTAAATAATTTACAATTTAAACCCTGGACTTATTTATAATAATAATAATAATAATATTAATAGTGATAATAATAATATAATATTAATTACACTAATAAAAATAGATTTTATAAATTATCATTTATATCATATTTACCAAATTGAGATTGTTATAATATTAGGGTTGACACAAAACGAATATACGAAAAGATTCGATTCGGAAGCAAATAAATTACGCAACAATGATAAATGCACGAGAAGGGTTAACGAGTTTCGAGTCAATTAACGGATCTGATAGTGACGGATATCACACTGGGATTCAAAATGCAATTGAAATTGAGTTTTCTAGAATTCACATGTGCAATTTCAAAATAGTTTTGGCATCAATATTAATTTTAATTTTGGATTAGAATTGGTAGCTGCCTGACAGTAGTTCTTGAGGATTTGAAGACCCTACCCTGAAACATATGTTAATATTTGAATTGATCATTTCTCTCTAGTTCATGAAATCTCATTCGACCTGGTTTTTGATTCACTTTGAGTTTTATCGATCCAATTGAAACTTTGAATTGAACCCCCAAATTGTTTCAATTTGAAAGCGCTTTGCGACTCTCAAATTTTCCAAATTCTTTATCATTAAATTACAAATCATCTACAAATCATGCATGCATCTACTACATTCATTGATATTTCTATACTTCCCATTGGTCTTTTAACCTTTGTTTTCATGACATTTCCATAATTGAGACAAAGATCTGATAGCTAATTTACATAAGTGATTAAATAGGTTTAGCGAGAAACTCGTGGTTTAGTGTATGGATAAATATAAAATCTAGTTGTTACCTTTGGCTTCGTTTTGTTTTTATTATGTATGTTTTTCACACCCACATTAGCTTTTCTTATAACTTTTATTTACTTATAAGTTACCATTTATTACAACAAAGAAATTTAAACAAGGCCTCATTTTCCATTCGCTCTATGAGAATTTGTTCCTTGTGTACGTTTGAGACGCGACATTGAGGCCTAACCTTGCTTGAGCACCTAGATACTCAATTTGTGAGCTTTTCACTTTGGTGACCTAGGGCCAAGCCATGCCTTATGGTGAGTAAACCTAGGTTTTGGGGCCTACAAAAGAAAAAGATTTATATATACCTAACGGGCTACTTTCACTTTGTATCAATCTATCTCTAGCGATTAGAGTTAGCGTCTCCGTTTTAAGTCGATTCGGAGGTTTACCTAGGTTGCCAGAAGATTGCCGATTGCAAATTAAAGCTAGGATTGTCTCATCTTTAATTTTTTTTCTAGCATAAAAAAATTAAAATCTATCAATAAGAAAGTCTAAAAAGATATATACATGCACAATATACAATTTCATAAAAACAAAATCAACTTTGCTAACAATAAATTGTTTAGTTTGATGTACGTATTTCATTTCAAGTGGAGTTGAGTTAAGGGGAGAACATATGTTTCTTGAGCCCTCAATCATTTTATATAGACTCTTATTTTACACACCTTGATATCAATATTTTATATAGACTCTTATTTTACACACCTTGATATCAATAGGTCATATACGTTATGGTTTGACCCCATGAAATTTTGACCAACCTTAAATTAGAAAATTAATTTATGATTTTAGAATTTCAAAATATAAACCTACTATAAACTAAACTAATTAAAAAAGACAAATTATAAACTCAATAACTATCAGAAAGTTAAGTTTATTATTTTGTTAACTCATATAAACTCAATTACCCATGTATGATGTACGCAATAAATCGTTTAAAAGTTAAGCCTATTATTCCAGCCGCCCAAACAAAACTAATAATCTATAAATAGCTCAATCATTTATGAAGTTATAATATTGGTGGCAATTGAAAGAATGAGATTCTAAACGTTCTGAATGTTGTTGGCACAAACTAGTTTTCGACGGAATTCTTGCTACACAAATCGTCAATTTAAGTATTTATAATTAAGCTTCATTCTATTACTTTATTATTTGCTTAATCGTTAGCTTGAAACTTGTTGATTGAATATGTGATAATCCTAAAAGTTAAAATTAGGTAAACTAAAATCTTAAGAAATTTTTTTATTTAGGTTTATACTGATATATTTTATTGAGAAATTGTTAAGATAGGTTTTCATATTGTTAACTCTTTATGAATTGTTATGTATTTAGTTGATCATGCACATGTACGTGAGCATGCATGCATACCCATGCATAAATATTTACATATGTGTGCATATACTTGTAAGCCTTGTGATCATTAAACCATTTGTATAGATTACCAACCATAAGACTAAGTGATTGGTTAGTTTAACATTTGATGCTTTAACTATAAGTAATATACTAAAAGACTAAGCTTAATCAAACCATATTACATCAAGTTAACTTTATGCTCAAAAACCAACATTTAACTAATCTTAAACACCTAAACATCAACTAAAACACAACCTAATGCACCTAGTATTTGTTCATTAGGCACTACTAAATCAAGTTAAGCAACTAAACACTATATTAACCTTGCATTAATGACTCAGTGAGTGACTAACTCACTTGACCGCCACCTAGCACTACCAAGACACCAAGCAATATCCCAAACCCACCACCTATCCCTAATGATCGACTAAGCATCCCTAAAACTACCACCTCACTATCCTAACACTAGATGTAATGATGGATGGCTCCACTACATGAACCCTCGGCGAAGGCTTCCCCACAACCACCATTTTATCAACCACAAACCCACACAACCGCCACCATCACTCTCGGTTCCAATACCCTGGTTCTCTACCTCTCGGTTCCCAAATCACAACTAACACCACCACCTTCTACTTCTCTCTCAGTCTCCATAACAACCAACATCATCATTCAAAGCTTCACATGATCATCATCTTCAAACCAACATACTAGTGATCAAACTTTCAAGGCTTAAGAACAAACACCTCAAGTGAAGTATCAAGAACATAAGCATCAATTCTATCAACTCTTCTCTACTCCAAATAAGGTTTGATTCTCAAAATCCTATGATTAACAAGTTAAGAAAGTATATGTATGAGTTTAAACATACATAACCAACCCTTGTGATATAAATCATCAAAGTTTTGTGCAAACATTATGAAAACTTGATTTTCAATCCAAAATCAGTAAGAAAGTAGTTCAAAATAGAAAGTTTAATAGCTTTTATGAAGACCAAAAATTCAAACAAAAACAAAGGATTTAAAGTTTAAACTCATAATTTAGATTTAAAATCTAAATTACTTTGATTGTGGGAATAAAATTTGAAATCTATTAGAAACTATTGAAAATAACTAGACTGAATAATATGGAATAATTATATGGGATATATTAATTATTATAATTAAATTAGGAAAACAAAAGAAAAATACCAAACGAAAGACGTGGACGTGATAAAATATTGTAAAAATTATATGATACACCTTATGTTTTATACCAATTATTGAATAAATTTCATGATTTAGTTCGTATATATGACTGAGTTTTACAATTTAGAATATTCTGTAATTAGAAAATGAGAAGAAATAGAAAAAAGACGAATTAAATTATTAAAAATTACATAAATTATGATAGCTTGAATTAAACAGTATGTGTGAAGTTTGGAATTTTTACAGATTTTTAACTATTTATGCAAATTTATGTAAAAATGATAAAAATCATAGTAAATTGTTTATTATGAGTTAATAACCTAAAGTTTTATGGAATAATATAGATTTCAGAATATTGATTCTGGTAAATTTTAGTAAAATTAGAAAAACCGTAGATATTTCTGCTGTTTTATTTTAATTTTGTAAGTATTCTAGAAAATTATTTGTAAATAACTATTGGTTAGAATTTTTACATATTAATCTAGATATTTGGATGTTACTACTATGAAAATTTGGTGATATATTAATAGTTTTAACTACTGGTTTAAAATTTTTATTTGATTTAAGAAATCAGTGCTGAAAATTTTAAAAAAATAAGATTTCTTTCTAGCATATAATTATTTTATAGAATTTTTGCTGGAATAAAAGTGAGATTCATAACGTCATTTTTACATTTAAAAGTTTGAGGGGGGGGGTGGACATACTATTTAATGATTGGTGCTATTATAAGTAGGACTTTTTGACATTACTGTAATTATGCTATAAGCTACAACCATTAATTCGAATGAGTAACCATCCTTAATATAAGTAGCGCTACTTAAAAAAAATATTTCTTGCATCAACATGATGAGTTTTATGATGTTATATTATTTGATTTTGTGATTTGTATTTGTAATAGATATAAATCACTTGGCTTATAAGTAGGTTTGATTGTAATCTTATTTATATTGCATCAATGTATTTTGTTTAGTAATTAAACCTATGTTCTCATCAATATTATGTTGACCGTTTTGAGTATGTTTTTTCAAGTAATTAAAATGACTAATAGTGTTATGTTTTCATTTGATGTTTACAATGGATGGGGTGAAGTGATAGAAAGAACTTGTGTCAAATTAACCATGAATATGCATAACCTAAGCTTAACAGTGGATGCGTATTTTCACTATTACCTAAGAATGTAGTAGTTAATAGATACTTTTGTACCAGGATTACTTAAAATTTGTAAAAGTCTTGTATAAACTTAAATGTAACCCATGCTTATATCTATCTGTGACAATATATGAAGTGTTATGTTATATTACTTATCTGATTACTTTTTATAATTATATTTTGTGATCAATGGGTTTTGAGCCAAAAAAGTCACACCTAAGCATTTCACGTTTTCGCTGGGATGTGACAAAATACTTTATTAATGAGCTTGACTATTAATAATTTAGTCTAGAGTTAAGTTCAATTTTACTCTCCATTGTTTGTTAAAAATAATTATTTTCCTCTAAAAGATTAAAAACATTAATTTACATCTAAAAGTTTCATAAGTTGTTTTAACTCTAGTCTAAAAGAAATCATTAGTTGTTTCAATTTTATCCAAGATAATAAAACTTTTGGAGTGAAATTGAAACAATATATGAAATTTTTAGGGGTAAATTGATGTTCGAACTCTTTTGGAGGAAAATAGTTACTTTCATCAAACCTTAGGGAGCAAAATTGAAATTAATATATTAGTCTACTATAAAGTATTTATCTAGATGATTGGTCATGAGAATTTAAGTTATAATTAATCTATACATGAAAAATAAAATAAATAAATAGTAAAATGGGGTTATTTAGGGTATTTCAATAAAAATCATATTTAAGGCAACTGTTTCTTGGCTTTCTTACGATCTCTTTGCATGATGGTAGTTTTACCAAGGAGGGAGAGGTAGTGTATGATATGACAGGTATGATTCCTTGAGCCGTCAAAATTGAAGATGATCCCTCTATCTTTCTTCGGCGTGTTTTGGTCTTCACGAGATAGGTTCTTGTATTGTTCTCTGATCATCCTTGGTTCTTGGCGTTGACGGACTCAATGGAGGTAAGATCCTTCGAGTTATCTGAGTTATATTGTGATATTAACTATTGCATGTCACCGATCTCAACAGATCTGAATGGAAACCATCGCATACAATGGCGTATAGCAACGAAAGAAGGCAGTTGAGGGTGCCATTGCCCATTTTAGCTCAATCCGGCAACGGCTGTCAAGACGATGAAGCGGCAGGTGCATCGACATCGGATACCAAAAGGAGGATTACATCAGCTAACCATGGACCATAATCCATTGCATGTATTCTACTACTTTTGTGTGTTCGATTCACTTGATATTGTTATGTTATTTTGAATAAAGGATTTTTAATCCATGTAGTGTCATGCATGTTGGCTGCATGCCCATGCACGTGAGTATTTGAATTAGTTTGGAGTCTGTTAGCGAGTCAAGTGGGTTGCTCTACTATGTAGGAGATCGTTGAGTCTGTAGCTCTATTTCAAGAGCATTCTTTTGTTGAATAAAGCACCAGAAATATTCAGTTCAATATATGATACGCTTGTAATCTTTCAAGTGGTATGAGAGCGAATATGCGGTGAAATCAATAGAGTGTGTTCGATGGCCGAAGAAACTGTCTCTTATCAGAGCGTACCTCGATTTGATGGTGACTACGATCATTGGAGTATGGTTATGGAAAATCTCCTTCGTTCAAAGGATTTTTGGTCGGTAGTAGAATCGGGTGTTAGAGTTCCCAGGGAAGGAGAAACCCTATTAGCAGAGGAGCAAGCGAATATAGAAGCCATGAAGTTGAAAGATCCGAAGGCACGTAAGTATTCTGTTTCAATCCATAGATCATCAAATCATTCGCACTATTACGCAAAAGAATAGTGCGAAGCAAATCTGGGATGTTATGAAAACGAAGTATCAAGGCAGCACTCGGCTCAAACGTGCTTAGTTGCAGAGGTTGTGGAAGGACTTTGAGGTCCTAGAAATGAAGGAAGGAGAGTCAGTGATGGACTACTTCAACAGAGTAATGGCATTTGCCAATGACATGTGCAATTACGGGGAACAAATGACAGAAGTTAAGGTTGTTGAAAAGATTTTATGTTCCTTAACAGAAAACTTTAACTTTGTTGTGTGCACCATTGGGGAGTCTAAGGACATTGATCGTTTGACGATTGATGAACTTTAGAGTTTCCTCCTGGTTCAAGTGCAGAAGTTGCGTAGACGCCCAACCGAAGATGCGGCCCTCAAGGTTGATCAAGATGTGTTCGGAGGACGAAGTCGAGGACGGTGTCACTCACAGTTCTCACGAGGGCGTGGTCGGGGTCGTGGCCGAAGTCGACCCGACTTTGATAAGTCCTCTATCGAATGTTATAATTGTCACCGGTTGGGGCACTTCGCCTACGAGTGCCCTAAAGCATAAAAGGTAGTTAACTTTGCTGAATTCGATGAAGGAGAAGATCTGCTTCTCATGGCACACATAGATGTACAACGAGAAAGCAATACTAGCATTGGTTTTTGGATTCTAGATGCTCAAATCACATGATAGGTGCTAGAGACTAGTTTGTAAAATTGGATGATACATACACTCACACAGTGAAGCTTGGGAATGATCTTCGCTTATTGGTGAAAGGGATGGGAGATGTGCGGTTTGAAGTGGACGGCATTACTCAAGTGATATCTAACATATATATGTACCCGACCTCAATTCAACTTACTAAGCATTGGTCAGTTACAAGAGAAAGACTTGACCATCATTATACGTAAAGGCACTTGCAAAATATATCATCCTCAGAGTGGATTGATTGCCTCCTCTAACATGACTAGAAATAGAATGTTCCTGGTTCATGCTCTGAAGAAACCATTAATAAATCGCTGCATGAAAGTGGATATGGAGTCTAATACGCAAATATGGCATAGAAGACTCGGTCATGTAAATCACAAGTCGGTGAGAACCATGCAGTACATGCAGATGGTAATTGGGTTGCCTAATGTTGAAGAACAAACAAAGCTGTGTGAGGTTTGTCAAATGGGAAACAACAATGTGAGCCTATTCCCAAGAAGAGTTCGTGGCGAGCAACAGAACGACTACAACTAATCCACACCGACCTTTGTGGACCTATCTCCCCAGCCTCTCCCAATGGCAAGAGGTACCTGCTTTTATTTATTGATGATTATTCTAGAAAGGGGTGGACTTAGTTTTTAACCAACAAAGCTAAAAGTTTTGAAGTATTTAAAAATTTTAAAGCTTATGTGGAAAATGAAGTGGGGTTGTCAATAAAAGGGTTAAGGAGTGATAGAGGCGGTGAGTTTACGTCACACGCCTTCAATGAGTATTGTGAATTACATGGTACAAAGAGGCAATTAACTACTGCCTACACTCCACAGCAAAATGGAGTGGCAGAGCGCAAAAACAAAACCATAATGAACATGGTTCGGTGTCTGTTGATTGAAAATCAATGCCCAAATGGTTTTGGTCCGAGGCTGCAAATTGGGCAGGGCATATACTCAATCGTTGAATCACAAGTGCATTAGATTATAAAGTTCCTGAGGAGGCATGGTCAGGCAATAAACCAAACATAGATTATTTTCGGGTGTTTGGTTGTGTAGCATATGCTCACATACCATCACAAATGCGTACAAAACTTGATGATAAGAGCATCAAGTGCATATTACTAGGCATAAGTAAAGAATCCAAGGCCTACAAACTGTATGATCCTATTCAACAATGAATTATTATGAGTAGAGACTTGTCCTTTGATGAGAATAAGAAATGGAATTGGAAGAGTGAAGATATGGGGCAAGCTGAGCTTGTCATCCTAAAGGAATATGCTGAAGTTATAGAGGAAGATGCAATTATTCCTCATCTTGAAACATCTGAAAATCCAAGTCAAGAAAACAAAGCACCACCAGGAGAAAGTGGGTCATCTAAACATGATGAAGAAAACCGTGTTAAATCACCTATCCCACCAACCACCGGTAACAATAATGATGAAGTTCATGATGCTCCCTCATCGGGGGTTATCAATGACATTGTTGCCTCTCACTCTCACATCGGTGAAAGCTCCATTGCCCTAACAAGAACATCTAATCGCAACACTAAAGCACCTGCCTGGATGATGGATTACCAATCGGGAGATATTCTGGCGAATGAGGAACTCAACCTGGCCTTATTAAGCTCTTCTGGTGACCCAACACGCTATAAAGAAGCAGTAAAGAACCAAAGTGGCGGAGGCTATGGCAGCAGAAATGAAAGCAATAGTTGAAAATGGGACGTGGGATTAGTTGAGGCTCCAGAAACAATTAAACCAATTGGTGTAAAATGGTTGTACAAGACAAAAATAAATGAGAAAGGAGAAGCAGACAAACACAAGGCTCGACTGGTAGTCAAGGGGTATGCACAACAGAAGGGAATCGATTATCATGAGGTATTTTCTCCGGTGGCTAGATAGGATACGATCCGAACGATCTTGCAGTGGCAGCACAAAACAATTGGTGTGTTCTTCAATTAGATGTAAAAAGTGCCTTTTTGCACGGTGATCTCAAAGAACAGATTTATGTAGAACAACCATAAGGATACGTGAAACCCGGTGAAGAACACAAAGTTTATTGGTTGAAGAAAGCATTATACGGATTGAAACAGGCATCTAGAGCCTGGTTCAACCATATCGAAAGATACTTTGTAAGGGAAGGCTTCAAGAAAAGTGAACATGATCACACGCTGTTCATCAAGAAAGTATGGGACAAAGTCATAATTGTAAGCTTGTATGTGGATGACTTAATTTACACGGGTAATGATGACAAATTATGTGATGCCTTTCGTATGTCCATGATGAAGGAATTCAAGATGACTAATTTGGGAAGGATGAAGTATTTTTTGGAGTTGAGATACAGCAAACTGCCCACGGGATTTGTATGAGTCAAAAGAAATATGCCACGGAAGTCTTAGAAAGGTTCGATATGTGGGATAGCAATTCAGTAAAGAATCCCATCGTACCGGGAATGGTGCTCCATAAAAACGTATGTGGACAAGATGTTAATGATACTGAGTATAAATGTTTGGTTTGAAGCCTTATGTACCTCACGGTAACAAGACCAGATCTAATGTATGTGGTGTATTTAATTGCTAGATTCATATCAAACCCAAAGGAAGAACACAAGAAAATCGCTAAACGAGTGTTGAGGTATGTTAAAGGCACTATAAACTATGGTTTCATGTATGGAACGAAGTTAGGTGGGAAGTTGGAGGTTTACATGGATAGTGATTATGCGAGAGATATGGAAGATAGAAAATGCATATCCAGGTATGTCTGTTTGTTGAGTGGAGCTGCAATATGTTGAAGCTCTCGAAAGCAAGAAGTTGTTACACTATCTTCTATGGACGCGGAGTATGTAGCTGCTATTAACTATGCGTGTCATTGTGTATGGTTGAAAGGGCTACTCAAGGAGTTGACTGGGAAAGAGATTGGTATGGTGGACATTAAGTGTGATAATAGTTCCACTATCAATCTATCAAAGAACCCTGTTATGCATCGCATGACCAAGCACATTGATGTGAGCTTTCATTATCTCTGGGAGTTAGTTAATAAATATGAAGTGAAGTAATTTTCTGTTCTACTGATAATCAAGTTGTGGACGTGATGACAAAGCCGGTAAAACTTGATGTCTTCGAATGCATGAGGGCTAAGCTTGGAGTTCATGAGCTGCTGGAAGTAAATTGATGGGTAAACCCGTCATCAGTTTAAGGGAAGGATTGTTATGTTATTTTGAATAAAGGATTTTTAATCCATGTAGTGTCATGCATGTTGGCTGCATGCCCATGCACATGAGCATTTGAATTAGTTTGGAGTCTGTTAGCGAGTCAAGTGGGTTGCCCTACTATGTAGGAGATCGTTGAGTCTGTAGCTCTATTTAAAGAGCATTCTTTTGTTGAATAAAGCACCAGAAATATTCAGTTCAATATATGATACGCTTGTAATCTTCCAGATATGTGGTATCATGTAGTTAGTGTTAAGTTAATCTTGACAGGTCAACGGGGTACGGGTCTGAAAGTCAAATATCGAGTTGGGTCATGAAATTATATTTAGTTTGCATTTCACTAGTAAAAAATAATATGTCATGTGTTGATTAAATTTGGCACATGCATACATGTGGTTTAGTTAGAGTAAAGTTGAATTAGTCCAAGTTGCATGTTTAGAATTTTTTGAATTTGTTTAAGGTTGTTCACGGGTCTCTAGGAAGTAGTTAGGTTGCTCCTATTTTTGGGTGTATGTTGGAGTGTACAACCTATTTATATTTGGTATTTTTATTCAATAAAGTAGAAAGCATTATGCATATAAAATGTCATGTAGATCGCTTTTCTTTTTTCCATATTATCAGGTATTGATCTTGGATAAAGTTTATATATGTGAGTTCTTTTATATGTTGAGTTGATCTTGGGTTATGAACCAACATTTGGTACTGAAGCCCTAATCTCATACCAACGGGAGGGTTTGAAGGAATCAAGTACAACCCCAATTTCATGTAAGCAGATCATGAAATGCAAAACAAGTAGCAAGGGAATCAATTCGTGGAAAACCAATCGATTAGCAACAAGTTGAAGCAAGACATAGCAAGGTAAAGCAAGAGGAGCCAAGATTAAAGCAAGAGTAGCAAGAAATTAAAGCAAAGAAGAATGACAGAGAACGCAAGAATCGTAGCAGTCCGCGAGCAAGGTAATGTACAACTTCAATGTCCAAAATTAACAAAGACTAACTACACTTTAGGGTCTATCTTGGTTGAGACAGTGTTACGGGCATACGGGTTATGGGAATCAGTGGATCCCGTAAAAGGAGCCAATGTGGAAGAGAAGAAACTACACCAAGAAAGCCATTATCTTTCAAACCTTACCGGAAGATATCCTTCTACAAGTTGCAAAACACAAGGATGTGAAAGATTGTAAGGCCCCGTTCCCGGGACGCTCACAGCTAGTCAATTATTACGCATAAAATATATATTACATTTAACTTAATTAAACACTGCAGCGGTAACATTCAAAAATGACATTTTATTTTATTATAAAGTGTAAGGCCTCGTTCCCAGGACGCTTACAGCTGGTAAATCACTGCACATAAAAATATAACTTTACATTTAACCTTCACAAAATATCGCAGCGGAACATTAAAGTAACTTTTCATTTCATTATAGATGCTTTTTGCAAGTTAATACATGTTCATTTCAAAACATCGTTCGTTCACATTACAATTCAAAAACATTTAAACAAAAGAATGCCATCCAAAAGAGCTGAGTAGCCACCCCGTGTCATCCTCAACAACAAACTTACCTGCCAACTGGAAACACATAAAAGTCAGCGTTGCTGAGTGAGTTTTAGTTTTATAGTTAAAACATACTTTACTTTCAATAAAACCATCCTTTACTTTGCATGTGAACACACATCATACGTAGACATAGATAATACCATTATTATCTTTATCATTCGTTCATTAACTTTCGTTCATTCGTCGTTCTTCATTAGCATTCACTTTCATTACTTTCATTCATATTCATTCATACATTCTTACTTTTATTCATACATCCATCATTACTTCGTTTCAGTCCATCAATACCATGAACTTTACCCCACCATCATGCATAAAGTTGGTACTGGGCCTAAGTCTAACATAGACCTTCCGTCATGACGCATAGCAGCCTGGCCACAATACCAAGGGTAAATTCAGGTGTACCATTGTCATGTGCTATACCCACCATCATGCATAAAACGGATACTGGGCCAAAGTCTATCATAGACCTTCGTCATAGCGCACGACAGCCTAGCCACAATATCTAGGGTAAGGGACAAAGGTTCTATACAAATGGTCAATCACAAAGAAAGACCCTGATGTGCATCCTTCTAGGGTAGTTAACCCACACACCGTTGGACTAACACCCTTCATTGGGCGTGTTCCGACATACAAGGCTAGCAATACTTTCTTTACTTTCCATCGTTCATTAATGCATGCATTCATCATCATGTTCATCTTTCATTATCTTATACTTTACGTTACATAATACTTTCATTTCATTCACTAACATTCATTGTAAAGCCATGGGAAGATAACATATAATAAAAGGAACATCATCATAAACAGTCAACATCATCATAAAGGGCACCATCAAACATGCATAACATACATCATCTTACATCATCATCATCATAAACCTACAATATCATACATCATCATCCATGCCCATCATAACGCCTATGACCTCAAAAGTCAACTTAAATGACCCCCGAGAATCTCCCACGTCAAAACTTACATCTGCACTTTCCCTCGAAAGTCAGTAAATAGACTATGTTCTTTCGGGCACATAAGTGCTACTTGGGCGTATGGACACCCTTCAGTCGCATGGCCTCCTAGGCGACTGAACACAATACGGATGAACACCAAGCGAATGGGCCCTAGACGAATGGACCCAATGTGGATGGACACAATATAGATGGATACTATGCGAATGGACCTAATGTGGATGAGTACCTATGCGAATGGACCTAATGCGGATTGATCCTGTGCAAATGGACCTAATGTGGATGGACCTAAGCGTATGGACCCTAGTCGCATGACCCCATGCGAATGAACCTCAGTCGCACAACTCATAAGCGTATGGACTCCAGTCGCACGACTCGCATGCGAATGAATCTCAGTCGCATGCCATTCGGTCGCATAGCCCTAGCTGATGTAGAATGCAGTTCATCTCGAACCCAATATGCACTTTTCGGTCTCCAAACCCTCTCAAACCTGTTCTAAGCCCAAATCAACCATCCTAAACCTTAGAAACACATACCACAACACCATTCAAGCACACACAAGCCCGAAAACAAACTCCACTCGCATCACACACAAACACATACATACGGGTTCAACACACACACTTCAAAACGGGTTCTAATATGTGTTCCAGCCCCAAATCAGTTGAAAACGTGTAAAAGATGGGTCCTAGAACTCACACAAACAACCCTGTCGAGTAGAGCTTTAATCCAACCCGCTACATTCAACTTTCACGCTGATCCATGAAAACCGAAGCTTGAAACCACTTTTCTTCCTCTTTTCTCTCTACGGCCGAAAATTATGAGTGTGGGGGAGGGTGTGGGCTGCCCTCCCCTCTTAATCCCCTACTCTTCCAAACTTTCTCCCATTTTGTAAGTTCGGTCCCTCGACTTCAGACTTTATTTCTTTTCTTTCTCTTTTCCTTCTTTCTTTGGCTTCAAGGGATATAATCGGGTGTTACAAGTTCACCCCCCTTAAATAGGTTTCGTCCTCAAAACCCGTTATTCCTCAAACAGACGTGGGTAATGCTGTCTCATCTCTTCTTCAGTCTCTCACGTAGACTCGGATCCCTTCCTGTGCTTTTGTTGGTCCATTGATCATATAAGAGTGCAAATGAGATGAAGAATCGTTCAATATCCAACACACAAACGAAACAACATGAACAAAGAAGATTGAACACAATAATAACCCATTCAAAATAAGACAATGAACATCAATAATCAATAAATAAAGCACAATGATAATTATGTGTAATAATGCTTTGAAATGGTAACTTGCAACAATGATAGACGATTAGGGTTTTGCAAGCTTGCCCACAATGAAAAAGATCAAATCTATATATAGCAGTCTTAGTTTCGCTGTCAGAGAAACTGTACTGCTGAAACTGTAGTTTCGCCCGACAGAAAGAGTAGTTGCGCCAAGCTAACTAATCAGCTGACTGCACAGTTTCGCTGGACTGCAAAATTACATAAAACTAAATACATACAAAAGGAAACTAAAAAAAGACCTATTACAATCAAAATTAAATAATCTAAACTAAGGTGAGTCCAACCTATACATGATCTTCAATACTCTCCCTAGGTTGGAACTCACCACCTTCACCAGTCTTGATGTGACTTTTAAGCTCCAGTGTCCTTCGTTGCCTTGGATTAATCTTCAGTACCTCCTGCAACAACGTCCTCAGAAGCTTCAGCACATGATTCTCCATGGTTTCCTTTGCATCACGAGCCCCTTTGAGATGAGCACTTGCTCGCTCAAACTGCTTGGCCAAATCTTGTATATCCATGTTTAGGTCATCTTGGGCCCTACTCTTTTGGCTAATCTCTTCACCTCTGCCCTCACCCCTCTGATCTTGTTTGCTATAGTCATAAAGAGACTGGCTTCCTTTCTCGTTTCCTCACCTGCACCTGCTTTGATATGGTTCTCACAAAGAATCAGTAGGTCTTCATCACATAAACTAAAGAGTTCCATTGGATCAAAAACTTTAAACTCAGCACCATTCTTCACTCTGATGATTGCCTCCCTCGTATTATTGTCATAAAACCACTTTTCAAAGCTCTGTAACGTTGAGGAAGGGGATCTACCAATCTAACCCTATTCACGGTCCTTAGGGGGTTTCACCCTTAGTACAATTCTTCCCTTGCCGGTCTCCAATCCTTGTCCTTTTTTGAGCATTTCCTCTCAGCCTTCATATAACCAAAAGACTCAAATGTCTTTTAGCCCATTCTGAATTTCTTTCTCTAACAGAGAGGCTTGTTCACTCAACTTGCTTTCAGTAATGGCAAAGTCGTCAGTCACCTTAGATCCCATTTAGGCAAGGTCTTGAAAGCCTTCCTTTATGCAAGTAGCTAATTCCACCCCTCTCCTCTTTATCATGAACATTTTGAGGCTGGGGTTATAGCACCAACTTATAATCCTCTTGTCAACCTCTTTCCTACTCAACCCTTCCATGTGTTGGAATAGGGGAGTCAGTTCTTCTGCCTCTTTCTCCTTAACAAACCACTCATCTTTATCCATCTCAAATACATCTTCATCAAGCTCTTTTTTCTTGGCTACATAAATCAACAGCCTCTCATCAACTTCATAGAACTCAGGTTCAGAATCATAGTCTACAAGTTGTTCATCATCCTCTTCTTCATCAATTAGTCTCTTTTCTTTCTCATCATCTCGATCCACCGACTTCTCCCTCACCACTTCTTCTCCAACCAGATCCTTCTCAACATCAAGTCCCATGTTTATAAACCCAGAATCAATCTGAAATCATCAAAAACTCAATGAATTTGAGATCTAATGATTAGAAGAGCTTCCACAACCAAAAACTAGCAAAACTCAATCAATTTCCATATCAAAAACACACTATATTGAACTTAAAATTGATTGAAACTTGATATTGAGCAAAAACAACCAAAAACTCAACAAATCAAGAGCACTAAGGCTCTAATACCATATTGTTAGTCCATTGATCGTATAATAGTGCAAATGAGATGAAGATTCAATATCCAACACACAAACTAAACAACATGAAGAAAGAAGATTGAACACAATAATAACCCATTCAAAATAAGACAATGAACATCAATAATCATTAACATAAAGCACAATGATAATTCTGTGTAATAACTGCTTTGAAATGGTAACTTGCAACAATGATAAACGATTAGGGTTTTGCAAGCTTACCCATAATGAAAAAGATCAAATCTATATATAGAAGTCTTAGTTTCGCTATCAGTGAAACTGTACTGCCGAAACTATAGTTTCGCCCGGCAGAAACAGTAGTTTCACCAAGAAAACTAATCAGCTGACTGTGAGACAGTTTCGTTGGACTGCAAAACTACGTAAAACTAAATACATACAAAAGGAAACTAACAAAAGGACCTATTACAATCAAAATTAAATAATCTAAACTAAGCTGAGTCCAACCTATACATGATCTTCAGCTTCCACTATACACGCACAAGTGGAACAACTTTATTCCTTAGCCTCTTCTCTTTTCGGTCAATGATTGCCACTGGTTGCTCCACATAATTGAGCCATTCATCTACCTTGATATGCTCCAGTGGTACAATCATATCCTTGTCTGCTAGGCACTTTTTCAGATGATATACATGGAATCTGGGTGAATTCCACTTAACTCATCTGGTAACTCCAGTCTATAGGCCACCTCTCCTACTTGAGCAATGATTCGGAAAGGCCCTATGTACCATGGGGTCAACTTGCCCCGCTTTCTAAACCAAATGATACCCTTCCAAGGAGAGACCTCAACATAACCCTGTCACCCACCTGGAACTCAATCGTTCTATGTCATTTATCAACATATGACTTCCGTCTATCTTTGGCTGTCTTCATGAAGGCCTTGATCTTTTCAAGCTTCTTAGTCATAGCCTCGATCACCTTGACACTTCTAACTCTTTCTGACCAATATCACCCCAACAGATGAGTGTTCTGCATCTCCTATCGTATAGCGTCTCATAAGGAGGCATACCAATGTTGGCATGATAACTGTTGTTATATGAGAACTCAGCTAATGGTAAGTGGTCATCCCAACTTCCTCCAAAATCAATGACATAAGCACGAAGCATATCCTCCAAGGTCTGAATGGTCCTTTTTGACTGACCACCTGTTTGAGGATGATAAGTCGTGCAACTATGTAACCTCGTTCCCATCGCCTCATGGAATTTCTTCAAAATTTAGATGTAAACCGGGTGTCACGATTAGACACAATAGACACTAGCACACCATGACGAGTTACAATTTCCTTGATGAATAGATCAGCCAACATCTCGGATGAATATGTCTCGTGGATCGATAGGAAGTGAGCACTCTTCCTCAAGCGGTCAACAATCACCCATATAGCATCATACCCTTTCAGGGTACACGGTAGATTCGTAATAAAATCCATGATGATGTGCTCCCACTTCCACTCCGGTATATCCAAAGGTTGATCTTCCGATACGGCTTCTGATGCTAGACCTTCACTTGTAAACAAGTAAGGCATTTACTCACATACTCCACTACGTCACGCTTCATACCCGGCCACCAATAATCTTTCTTCATGTCTTGGTACATCTTTATAGCACCAGGATGAATAGAGTATTGAGTCTTATGAGATTCATCCAAAATCTTCATGTGTAGATCCCCAAAACGAGGAATCCACATCCTCCCGAATCGAGTTCTAACACCAAGCGTGTTCTCACCTAAATCTACGACCAGACCTCTCATTCTTTCAGAGTTAAGATGATCTTCTTTCAACGCTTCATCTTGTAACTCCTTGACTTGCTTCATCACATCGAGGTCATGATCAACTGATATGCTTTCACCTTAATCGGCTCGGGCCTCTCTTTTTGGCTAAGGGCATCCGCCACCACATTTGCTTTGCCCGGATAGTAGTGGATCTCGCAATCATAATCCTTTATGAGCTCCAACTATCATCTTTGCCTTATGTTCAGGTCCTTCTGCTCGAAGAAGTACTTCAAGCTCTTGTGGTCGGTGAATATGGTGCACTTCGTCCCGTAAAGATAGTGCCTCCAAATCTTTAACGCAAAGACCACAGCTGCTAGCTCCAAGTCATGAGTAGGGTAATTAACCTCATGAACCTTTAACTGTCGGGATGCATAGGCTATAACCTTTCCCTTCTGCATTAACACACACCAACCCCGAGTAGGAAGCATCATAATAAACCACCAGATCTTCATTTCCATCGGGTAATGACAGAACAGGAGCTTGAGTCAACCTCGCTTTCAATTCTTCAAACGCCTTCTCTTGAACTTGACCCCATACAAACTTTACATCTTTCCGGGTCAACTTGGTTAGTGGAGAAGCGATCCTACAGAAGTCTTGAATGAATCTTCTGTAGTAGCCTGCCAAACCCAAGAAACTACAAATCTCGGATGGTGTCTTGGAGACTTTCATTGCATCACCGCCTCCACCTTTGCCGGGTCCACCATAATCCTGTCAGGATTCACCACATGACCCAAGAATTGAACCTCGCGTAACCAGAACGCTCACTTGGAGAACTTGGTGTATAACTTCTCCTTTCTCAACGTCTCCAAAACCTCCCGTATGTGGCCGACATGCTCAATTTCGCTCTTCGAATAAATCAGGATATCATCAATAAACACAATCAGTAATTTATCCAACATCGGCCAACACACTCGATCCATTAGATCCATAAAAGTAGCTGGCACATTGGTCAAACCAAAAGACATGACAAGAAACTCGTAATGTCCATAGCGCAAGCGAAAATCTGTTTTAGGAACATCCTGCTCCTTCACTTTCAACTAATGGTAGCCCGATCGAAGGTCTATCCTTGAAAACCAACTGGCACCTTGAAGCTGATTAAACAAGTCATCAATTCTTGGTAAGGGGTAGCGGTTCTTCATCGTCAACTTGTTCAGCTCACGGTAGTCTATACACATCCTCATGCTACCGTCTTTCTTCTTCACAAACAGGACCGGAGCACCCCAAGGCAAGATACTCGGTCTAATAAACCCCCTATTAAGCAGCTCTTGCAATCGCTCCATCAACTCTTTCATCTTAATCAGAGCCAACCAATACGGTGCCTTGGCAACAGGTTGGGCACCCAATATCAGATCAATCTGAAACTCGATCCCTCGGTCAAGCGGCACTCCGGGTAAGTCTTCAGGAAACGCATCTGGGAAGTCACACACAACCAGTACATCAGACAGTTGTGGTGTTGGCGTATCCACATCCTTTACATAGGCCAAGTGGCACTACATCCACGCCTCATGCACTTTCCCGCCACCATTATTGAGATTACTTTCAGGATCATCGTGACCCGATCCCCATAAACCGTCACCTTACTCCCGTTAGGCGCTGTCAGTCGAATCATCTTCTTGCGACACACAATGTTCGCCTCGTAATCCGCTAACCAATCCATCCCCAAAACCACATCGAAACCACCTAAGGTCATCACGAACGGTCTAACAGGAAATTTACGACCTTCTAGTTCCACATCACAGTCTTCTATCATCTCAGAGATCCTGGTAGACTTACCTATGGCAGTTTCTACATCAAAGGGTGCATCTAGACTCCTACTACTAACAGGCAATTTCGTATAGAAAGCAGTAGAAATAAAACTTTTACTAGCACCAGAATCGAATAACACAAAGGCTAAAGTTTGGTTTACTAGAAACGTACTTGACACGACATCAGGGTCTGTTCTAGCTTCCTCCTGCGTCATCGTAAACGATCTAGCGCTCACCCTCGGTCCTTCTCCTCCAGCCTTCTTCACCCCGGAACCCTCAGCCCTCGGCTTCTTACAGTCTCTACTCATGTGGCCCTCCACGCCACAATTAAAACATATGCCCGCATGACAGTCCTTTGCTATGTGTCCCATCCTCCATACTTGAAGCACAAGTTCGATCCCAGCATACATTCTCCAATATGCTCCTTTCCACATCTATCACACTTCTTCGACCCTGTACCAGATGTTATCACACGACGGTCATCTACCCGTGCCTTCTTGTTACTCGTCGGGACACCACCTCGACCAAACCTTTTCCCATTCCAATTCCGGTCACCGCTCCCTTTCTTACTATCTTCAGCAACCCGGACCACAACTCTCTCATCATACAACCTCCCAGCCAGATCCACCGCCGACCTAAACGTGCTCGGTTGGGCAGTGATCATGTGCCTGTGAATATCCGCTGGCATGCCCTGAATGTACCTCTTGATTTTTCGTGACAGAGCTGTCACCTGATCAGGCACCGGCCATGTCATCTCGTTAAACTTAGTGGAGTACTGCTGATGTGTCATGGTTCCTGCCTTTAGCTGCAGGAACTCTCTCTCGACTTTATCCATTTCTCTATGAGGACAGAACTCCTTAATCACCAACTTCTTCAATTCAGACCATCTCATCCTCCTAATTGCCCAACTACCCTCGGCTTGGACTATATTGTCCCACCAACACAGAGCCGAGTCTACAAAAGAATGGGCAGCAAACTTCACTTTCTGATCCTCCCGGCACTCGCTGATGTTCAAAACAGCTTCCATTTCTCTCACCCACCAGTGAGCAGCAGCCGTAATGCCGTTACCATCAAAAGTAGGGGGCTTGTATCGTTGGGACGCCTCGTAGTTACAGCCTTGTGCCACCTCTGGCGCAGGCTCTTCTTCTTCCTGTTCTTCTTCGTTATCAGTCAGAACCGTCTCAGTCTCAGGCTGTTTTCTTTTGCCCGTAGGTCTACTTCTTTTCTTCCTCTCCCCCTCCCGTACAGCTTTAATCACTTCAGTCACTACAGACGGTAAGATTGTCTGCATGACCTGATGCACCTCTTCAACCATAGCCTCTTTCACCGAGGCCCTTAAGTTTGCGCTCTCATCACCACCTCCAGATGAGGGGTCTCGGGTTCTTCATGAACCACCTTTTCAACTCTGGGTCTTCCTCTTTTGGGTCGCGGCTTTGCACCACAACCTCCACCATGAGAAGCTTTTGAAGATCTACCACTAGCCATCCACACACACACTGAAAGATTTAAACACCAACACGTTCATTCAAAGGAACCACTTAGTTTATGTCAAGTATAGTAAGTCCTTAATTACAGTGGCCAGTTGAGATTAGCCACTTACTTTACTCTTCATACCCCAAGAATTACCTATCCTGACTAATCAGTATCTAAATCTACAAACAACACATAACCACATAACATGCGCATGTAATACCGGTTTACATTACGAAAATACCTGATGGCACGAAGCTACTCAGAGTGGCATCCCTTTCTTTTCCGTCCCATTTTCAGTTTAGGTATATTTGGAAATTTACCCGTTTCACTTAAACTTTGGCTCTGATACCAACTTGTAAGGCCCCGTTCCCGGGACGCTTACAGCTGGTAATCATTGCACATAAAACGTATAACTTTACATTTAATCTCCACAAAACATCGCAGCGGAACATTAAAATAACTTTTCATTTCATTATAGATGCATTTTGCAAGTTAATACATGTTCATTTCAAAACATCGTTCGTTCGCATTACAATTCAAAAACATTTAAACAAAAGAATGCCATCCAAAAGAGCTGAGTAGCCACCCTATGTCATCCTCAACAACAAACTTACCTGCCAACTGGAAATACATAAAAGTCAGCGTTGCTGAGTGAGTTTTAGTTTTATAGTTAAAACATACTTTACTTTCAATAAAACCATCCTTTACTTTGCATGTGAACACACATCATACGTAAACATAGATAATACCATTATTATCTTTATCATTCGTTCATTAACTTTCGTTCATTCGTCGTTCTTCATTAGCATTCACTTTCATTACTTTCATTCATATTCATTCATACATTCTTACTTTCATTCATACGTCCATCATTACTTCGTTTCATTCCATCAATACCATAAACTTTACCCCACCGTCATGCATAAAGTTAGTACTGGGCCTATGTCTAACATGGACCTTCCGTCATGACGCATAGCAGCCTGGCCACAATACCTAAGGGTAAATTCAGGTGTACCATTGTCATGTGCTATACCCACCATCATGCATAAAACGAATACTGGGCCAAAGTCCATCATAGACCTTCCGTCATAGCACACGGCAGCCTAGCCACAGTATCTAGGGTAAGGGACAAAGGTTCTATACAAATGGTCAATCACAAAGAAAGACCCCGATGTGCATCCTTCTGGGGTATCTAACCCATACACCATTGGACTTACACCCTTCATTGGGCGTGTTCCGACATACAAGGCTTGCAAGACTTTCTTTACTTTCCATCGTTCATTAATGCATGCATTCATTCATCATGTTCCTATTTCATTATCTTCCACTTTACGTTACATAATACTTACATTTCATTCATTAACATTCATTGTAAAGCCATGGGAAGATAACATACAATAAAAGGAACATCATCATAAACAGTCAACATCATCATAAAGGGCACCATCAAACATGCATAACATACATCAGACATACATCATCTTACATCATCATCATCATAAACCTACAACATCATACATCATCATCCATGCCCATCATAACGCCTATGACCTCAAAAGTCAACTTACATGAACCCCCGGGAATCTCTCATGTGAAAACTTACATCTGCACTTTTCCCCGAAAGTCAGTAAAGAGACTATGTTCTTTCGGGCGCACAAGCCCTACTTGGGCGTATGGACACCCTTTAGTCGCATGGCCTCCCAGGCGACTGAACACAATGCAGATGAACACCAAGCGAATGGACCCAATGCGGATGGATACTGTGCGAATGGAGCTAATGTGGATGAGTACCTATGTGAATGGACCTAATGCGGATGGATCCTATACGAATGGACCTAATGCTGATGGACCTAGGAGTATGGACCCCAGTCGCATGACCCCATGCGAACGAACCTCAGTCGCACAACTCACAAGCGTATGGACTCCAGTCGCACGACTCGCATGTGAATGAACCTCAGTCGCATGCCATTCGGTCGCACAGCCCTAGCTAATGCAGAATTCAGTTCATCCCGAACCCAATCGGCACTTTTCGGTCTCCAAACCCACTCAAACATGTTCTAAGCCCAAATAAACCATCCTAAACCTTAGAACACATACCACAACAGCATTCAAGCACACACAAGCCCGAAAACAAACTCCACTCGCATCACACACAAACACATACATACGGGTTCAACACACACACTTCAAAAACGGGTTCTACTGTGTGTTCCCGCCCCAAATCTGTTGAAAACGTGTAAAAGAGGGGTCCTAGAACTCACACAAACAACCCCGTCGAGTAGAGCTTCAATACAACCCACTACACCTTAACTTTCACGCTCGAATCCACGAAAACCGAAGCTTGAAACCACTTTTCTTCCTCTCTTTTCTCTATGACCGAAAATTGTGAGTGCAGGGGAGGGTGTGGGCTGCCCTCCCCTCTTAATGCCCCACTCTTCCAAACCTTCTCCCGATTGGCAAGTCCGGTCCCTCGACTTTGGACTGTATTTCTTTTCTTTCTCTTTTCTTTCTTTCTTTGGCTTCAAGGGAAATAATCGGGTGTTACATAAAGGCTTTTGCAAAATAATACATTGTTAACACATTACAAAATACTTATTGCATTACATCACAAAAGCATTATAAAAATGGATGCCATCCAAAAGAGCCAAGTAGCCGCCCCGTGCCATCCTCAGCAACCTTTACCTGCCAACTAGAAACACATAAAAGTTAGCGTTGCTGAATGAGTTCTAGTTTTAAAAAAACATACTTTATCTTTCGTTCAAACCGTTCTTTACTTTTGCATGTGATCATACATCATACCTACACATAGATAATATTATTATTATCTTCATCATTCGTTCGTTCATTCCATACATTTGTCATTAAATCTTTGCTTTCATTCGGACCAATGCCATGTGAACCTCCTTACGTTTGCTTGCAAGCCTTTCATAATTTCATTCGGTCATTAATGCATGCATTCTTTCATTACGTTCATCTTTTTATTATCTTCCACTTTACGTTACATAATACTTTTCATTTCATTCATTAATCATTCAACGTAAAGCCACGGGGAAAAATCATACATAACAGGAATATAAACATAAACATACAACAACACCATACAAGGCACATCCTACATACATCATCATCATAACATTCATGCCCAACACATCATCTTTGACTTCAAAAAGTCAACTTACATAGCCCCTGGGAACATCCCAAGTCAAAGCCTACTTTTACATTTTTCCCCAAAATTCAGAAAATATCCCAAGTCTTTAGGCGCATGAGCACTAATCAGGCGCATGAGGAACACTTAGGCGCATGAGGAACACTTAGGCGCATGGGAAACTTTCAGGCACATCAGCACTATTGGGGCGCATGAGTATTACTTAGTCTTATTCTGGGCAATTCTAGGCGCATGAATACTATCCAGGCGCATGAGTGCCTAGGCGCATGAGCTATCTAGGCGCATGAACACTTAGTCAAATTTTGCCTATTTCTAGGCACATGACCACTATATGGGCGCATGAGATTTCGGGCGCATAGGAACACTTAGGCAGTTTTACATACAAGACGCATGAACCCTGTTTGGGCGCATGGGCAGTCTATTTCACACTTAAACATCATAATTCAGTCCCCATCGTTCTCAACTTATTCTAAGCTTAAATCATGCATTCTAAGGCTTAAAAACATACGCATAACATCATAAACACAAACATGGCCCAAAATCAATCCCCACCCGCAACATACACATATACATACACACGCGTATAAACCCAACTTTTAGAAAAACTTACATACATGTATTTCCAGCTCCAAAGTAGTTTAATACAAGTAAAAGGGGGTCCTAGAACTCACCTTAGCAGCCTCTTCGGGTAAGACTTCCTTCAAACCTGTTTGCTACAAGATCACACCTAGAAACCCACCAAAACACACACAACCGAACACATACACACACATAAGCATGTAACCGAAGATATAACCGGTTAAGAACACTCAAAAACCATGAATTCTTACCTCGAATTTACACTTCTCCTTCTATTCTTCAAGCTACCCGAGAGTTTCTGCTCTCCTTTCATCCTCTCTCTCTAAAATCTGAGTGATACGATTGTAGAGAGAGGGATGGGCAACCATGCCACCTTTATCACCAACTTTTGAAGATTTTGTCCTTTAGACACCTTTAGTCCCTCTACTTGGGCTTTACAACTTTTCTTTCTTTTTCCTTCCTTCCTTGGTTAAATAACTGGGCGTTACAAGTCCACCCTCCTTATATAGGTTTCGTCCCTGAAACCTGTTATTCCTCAAACAATGGTGGGTAATGCTGTCTCGTCTCTTCTTCAGTCTCCCACGTAGACTCAGATCCCTTTCTGTGCTTCCACTATACACGCACAAGAGGGGCCACTTTATTCCTTAATCTCTTCTTTTTACGATCAATGATCACCACTGGTTGCTCTACATAATTGAGCCTTTCATCTACCTCGATATCCTCGAGTGGTACAATCATATCCTCGTCTGCTAAGCACTTTCTCAGATGAGATACATGGAATGTGTGGTGAATTCCACTTAATTCGTCTAGTAACTCTAATCTATAGGCCACTTCTCCTACTCTAGCAATGATTCGAAAAGGTCCTATGTATCTCAGGCTCAACTTGCCTCGCTTTCTAAACTAAATGATACCCTTCCAAGGTGAGACTTTCAACATAACTCTATCACCCACCTGGAACTCAATCGGTCTGGGTCGTTTATCGGCATACGACTTTTGCCTATCTTTTGCTGCCTTTATAAAGGCTTTGATCCTTTCTAGCTCTCAGTCATAGCCTCGACCACCTCAACGTTCCCTAACTCTTTCTGACCAATATCACCCCACCACACAGGTGTTCGGCATCTCCTACCATATAGCATCTCATAAGGGGGCATACCAATGCTGGCATGATAACTGTTGTTACATGAGAACTCAACTAACGGTAAGTGGTCATCCCAACTTCCCCCAAAGTCAATGATGCATGCCCGAAGCATATCTTCCAGCGTCTAAATTGTTCTTTCTGACTGACCATCCGTCTGAGGATGATAAGCCGTGCTGATATGTAATCTTGTCCCCATAGCATCGTGGAATTTCTTCCAGAATTTAGATGTAAACCGGGTGTCACGATCAGACACAATAGACATCGGCACACCATGACGACTTATGATCTCCTTGATGAAAAGATCTGCCAACCTCTCAGATGAATAAGTCTCGCAAATCGGTAGGAAATGAGCACTCTTCGTTAGAAGGTCCACTATCACCCATATGGCATCATACCCTCGCACACTACACGGCAACTTTGTAATGAAATCCATGGTGATGTGCTCCCACTTCCATTTCGGTATATCCAAAGGTTGGATCTTCCTATATGGTTTTTGGTGCTTGGCCTTCACTTGTAAACAAGTAAGGCATTTACTCACATACTCCACCATATCACGTTTCATACATGGCCACCAATAACCTTTCTTCATATCTTGGTACGTCTTTGTAGCACCGGGATGAATAGAGTACCGAGTCTTGTGAGCCTCTTCCATAATCTTCATGCGTAGATCCCCAAAACAAGGAATCCACATCCGCCCGAACAGGGTCTTAACACCATGTGTGTTTTTACCCAATTCCGCGTCTAGACCTCTCATTCTTTTGGAGTTAAGATGATCTTCTTTCAATGCCTCATCCTGAAACTCCTTAACTTGCTTCATCATATCAGAGGTCATGATCATCTAGTAAGCCTTCACCCGAATCGGCTCGGGTCTTTCTTTTCGACTAAGGGCATTCACCACCACGTTGGCCTTACCCGGATGGTAATGGATCTCGCAATCATAATATTTTATGAGCTCCAACCATCTCGTCTGTCTCATGTTTAAATCCTTCTGCTCGAAGAAGTATTTCAAACTCTTGTGGTCAGTGAATATGGTGCACTTCATCCCGTATAGGTAGTGCCTCCATATCTTTAACGCAAAGACCACAACTGCTAGTTCCAAGTCATGAGTAGGGTAATTAGCCTCATGAACCTTTAACTGTCGGGATGCATAGGCTATAACTTTTCCCCTCTGCATTAACACACATCCCAACCCCGAGTAGGAAGCATCAAAATAAACTACCAGATCTTCACTTCCATCGGGTAATGACAGAACAAATGCTTGAGTCAACCTCGCCTTTAACTCCTCGAACGCCTTCTCTTGAGCTTGACCCCATACAAACTTAACATATTTCCGGGTCAATTTGGTTAGTGGAGAAGCAATCTTAGAGAAGTCTTGAATGAATCTTCTATAGTAGCCCGCCAAACACAAGAAACTACGAATCTTGGATGTTATCACTGCCTCCACCTTTGCTAGGTCCACCATAATCCCCTCGGGATTCACTACATGAACTAAAAATTGAACCTCCCGTAACCAAAATGCACACTTGGAGAATTTAGCATACAACTTCTCCCTTCTCAATGTCTCCAACACCTCACGAATGTGACCGGCATGTTCATTCTCGCTCTTTGAATAAATTAGGATATCATCGATAAACACAATCACTGATTTATCCAACATCGGCCGACACACTCGATTCAACAAGTCCATAAAAGCAGCTGGCGCGTTGGTCAAGCCAAAGGACATAACGAGAAACTCGTAGTGACCATAACACATGCGAAAAGATGTTTTAGGAATGTATTGCTCCTTAACCTTCAGCTGATGGTAACTAGATCGAAGGTCTATCCTTGAGAACCAACTAGCACCTTGGAGCTGATCAAACAAATCGTCAATCCTCGGTAACGGGTACCGATTCTTCACCGTCAGCTTATTCCACTCACGGTAGTCTATACACATCCTCATACTACCGTCTTTCTTCTTTTCAAATAAGACCGGAGCACCCCAAGGTGAGATACTCGGTCTAATGAACCCCTTGTCAAGCTGCTCTTGCAGTTGCTCCATCAATTCCTTCATCTCAGTTGGAGCCAACCGATACGGTGCCCTAGCGACAGGTTGGGCACCTGGTATCAAGTCAATCTGAAACTCGATCTCGTGGTCAGGTGGCACTCGTGGTAAGTCTTCAGGAAATACATCTGGAAAGTCACACACCACCCGTACGTCGGTCAGTTGTGGTGTTGGCATATCCACATCCTCACGTAGGCCAAGTAGGCACTACATCCACGCCTCATGCACTTTCCCACCACCGCCATCAAAGTTACTTTCGGGATCGTCGTGACTTGATCACCATAAAATGTCACCGAACTCCCATCAGGCGCTATCAACCGGATCATCTTCTTTTGACACATAATATTCACCTCGTAGTCCGCCAACCAAACTATTCCTAGGACTACGTCAAACCCGCCTAAGATCATCACAAATGGTCTAACAGGAAACTTGTGACCTTCTAGTTCTACGTCACAACCTTCTATCATCTTTGAAATCCTGGTAGACTTACCTATGGCAGTTTCTACATCGAAGGGCGTATCTGTATTCTTACTACTAACAGGCAACTTAACACAGAAAGTAGCAGAATAAAGATCTTACTAGCACCAGAATCAAATAACATAGAGGCTAAAGTTTGATTTACTATAAACGTACCTAACACAACATCGGGATCCGTCCTAGCCTCGTCCTGCGTCATTATGAACGCTCTGGCACTCGCCCTCTGCCCTTCCCCTCCAGCCTTCTTTGCTCTCGATTCTTCCGCCCTCAGCCTCCTGTAGTCCCTACTCATGTGGCCCTCCCCGCCATAGTTAAAACACTTCCCAGTCTTACAGTCCCTCGCCATGTGGCCAGGCTTCCCACATTTGAAGCACTCGTTCAATCCCAATCTACATTCACCGGTGTGCTCCTTACCACACTAGCCACACTTCCTCAACCCTGCATCCGATGTGACCACACATCGGTCATCCACCCAGGCACCCTTGTTGCTTGGAGTGGCCCCGCCATGTCCAATCCACTTCCCATTCCAGTTCCAATCACCACCACCTTTCTTGGTCACCTCAACCACCACAACCTCTCTCTCATCGTACAACCTTCTTGCTAAATCCACCGCCAACCTAAACATGTTGGGTCAGGTGGCGATCATGTGCCTACGGATATCTGCTGGCAAGCCCTGGATGTACCTCTTGATCTTTTGTGACAGAGGTGTCACCTGATCCGGCACCAGCCGTGCCATCTCGTTGAATTTAGTGGTGTATTGCTGATGTGTCATTGTTCCCGCCTCCAGCTGTAGGAACTCCTTTTCCACCTTATCCATCTGTCGATGAGGACAAAACTCCTCAATCACCAGCCTCTTCAACTCTGCCCACTTCATCCTCCCTATCGCCTGACAATCCTCTGCTTGGACGATATTGTCCCACCAGCACAAAGCCGAGTCCATGAATAAATGGGCAGCAAACTTCACCTTTTGGTCCTCTCGACACTCGCTGATATTCAGAACAACTTCCATCTCTCTCACCCACCGGTGAGCAGCATCAGCAGTGCCGTTACCATCGAAGGTTGGGGGCTTGCAACTTTGAAATGCCCCATAGTTACAGCCTCGTGCCGCCTCTAGCCCATGCTCTTCTTCCTCCTGTTCTTCCTTGTCATCCGAGAAAACCGTCTCAGTCTCGGGTCATCTCCCTTCGCCCGTAGGTCTACTCCTTTCTTTCTTCTCCCCCTCTTGTACAACCTTTATCACTTCGGTCACCACAGATGGTAGAATCGTCTGCATGACCAGATGCACCTCCTCAACTACAGCCTCCTTCACCGAGGCTTTCTCAAATTGGCGCTCTCATCACCAACCTTCAGATAAGGGGTCTCGGGTTCTTCATGAACCACCTTTTCGGCTCTAGGCCTTCCTCTTTTGGGCCGTGGTTCAGCACCATGCACACCACGACCTCCACCCCTCGAAGCTTTCGATGATCTTCCACCGGCCATCCTCTAACACACACTATAAGATTCAAACACCAACACGGTCATTCAAGGGAACAACTCAGTTTATGTCAAGTATAGTAAGTCCCTAATTATAGTGGCCAGTTGTGATTAGCCACTTACTTTACTCTTTATACCCCAAGCATTACCTATCCTGACTACATCAGTATCTAAATCCACAAACAACACATAAACCACATAACATGCGCACATAATGCCGGTTAATATTAAAAAAATACCTAATGGCACGGAGGTACTCGGACTAGCATCCCTTCCCTTTCTGTCCTATTCTCAGTTTAAGTTTAGGTTTATTTTGAAAATTTACCCGTTTCACTTAAACTTTGGCTCTGATACCAACTTGTAAGGCCCCATTCCTTGGACACTCATAACTGGTCAATCATTATGCAAAAAACATATATTTACATTTAACTTAATTAAATACTGCAGGGAAAACATTCAAAAATGACATTTCATTTTATTATAAAGGTTTTTGCAAAATAATACATCGTTAACACATTACAAAATACTTGTTGCATTACATCACAAAAGCATTATATAAATGGATGCCATCCATATGAGCCAAGTAGCCACCCCGTGCCATCCTTAGCAACCTTTACCTGCCAACTGGAAATACATAAAAGTCATCATTGCTGAGTGAGTTCTAGTTTTAAAATAAAACATACTTTATCTTTCGTTAAAACCGTTATTTACTTTTGCATATGATCACATATCATACATAAACATAGATAATATCATTATTATCTTTATCATTCGTTTGTTCATTCCGTACACTCGTCATTAAATCTTTACTTTCATTCGGACCAATGCCATGTGCTTCACTCCACCGTATGCATAAAGCCGGTACTAGGCCTAAGGTCTTTCATAGACCCCGAATATTATGCACGAAGCTGACTCCAGTACCTAAGGTGAGCAGGAAGGGTCTCATACATATGGTCAATCACAAGGATTGGACCCCATTGTGCATCCTTTTGGTGTAATTAACCCGCACATAGTTAAGCTAACACCCTTCATTGTGTGTGAACCTCCATACATATGCTTAATCACACGGATAAAACCCTAGTGTGCATCCTTCTAGGGTAGCTAACCTGCATATGGTTGAGCTAACACCCTTAATTGGGTGTGAACCTCCTACGTTTGCTTGCAAGCCTTTCATACTTTCATTCGTTCATTAATGCATGCATTCTTTCGTTACGTTTTCTCTTTTCATTATCTTCTACTTTACGTTACATAATATTTTTCATTTCATTCATTAATTATTCAATGTAAAGCCACGGGAAAATAATCATACATAACAGGAACTTAAACATAAACATACAGCAACACCATACAAGGCACATCATACATACATCATCATCATAACATTCATGCCCAACACATCATCTTTGACTTCAAAAAGTCAACTTACATAGGCCCCGGGATATCCCAAGTCAAAGCCTACTTTTACATTTTCCCCAAATTTCAGAAAATATTCTAAGTCTTTAGGCGCATGAGCACTATGCAGGCGCATGAGCACTATGTAGGCACATGACCTTTCAGGCGCATGAGGAATACTTAGGCGCATGGGAAACTTTCAGGCGCATCAGCACTATTGGGGTGCATGAGCAACACTTAGTCTTAGTCTAGGCAATTCTAGGCGTATGAGCACTATGCAAGCGCATGAGTGCCTAGGCGCATGAACACTTAGTCAAATTTTGCCTATTTCTAGGCGCATGACCACTATGCGGGCGCATGAGATTTCGTGCGCATGGGAACACTTAGGCAGTCTTACATACTAGGCGCATGAACCCTATTTGGGCGCATGAGCAGTCTATTTCACACTTAAACATCATAATTCAGTCCCCAATCATTCTTAAACTTATTCTAAGCTTAAATCATGCATTCTAAGCCTTAGAAACATACACATAACATCATAAAACACGAACATGGCCCAAAATCGATCCCCAACCGCAACATACACATATACATACCTACGGGTATAAACCCAACTTTTATAAAAACGTACATAAATGCATTTCCAGCCACAAAGCAGTTTAAAACAAGTAAAAAGGGGGTCCTAGAACTCACCTTAGCAGCCTCTTCAAGTAAGACTTCCTTCAAACCCGTTTGCTACAAGATCACACCTAGAAACCCACCAAATCACACACAAGCGAACACATACACACACATAAGCATGTAACTGAAGATATTACCGGTTAAGAACACTAAAAAACCATGAATTCTTACCTTGAATTCGCACTTCTCCTTGTGTTCTTCAAGCTACCTGAGAGTTTCTGCTCTCCTTTCGTCCTCTCTCTTTCTAAAATCCGAGTGATACGATTGTAGAGAGAGGGATGGGTGGTCATGCCACCTTTATCACCAACTTTTGAAGATTTTGTCCTTTTGACACCTCTAGTCCCTCTACTTGGGCTTTACAAATTTTTTTTCTTTTTCCTTCATTCCTTGGTTAAATAGCCGCGCGTTACAAAGATGTTTGGGAATCAAAGTATTTAGGAGCCGTTCGAGTCCAGAAAGCAAGGTTGCAAACTCTAAGGAGTGAATTGGAGATATTAAAAATGAAAGAGAACAAGATGTTCAATGATTTTTTAGGTAAGATTAGTGACATCGTGGCAAAATTTAAGACTCTGAGATCAATTTTTGATGAAGAGTTGATTGTGAGAAAGTTTCTCAAATCAATGCCAAAGAAATATTTACCGATTGTAGCCTCAATCGAGTAATACTCCGATCTAGAAAAAATGTCTTTTGAAGAAGTTGTGGGAAGACTTGAAGCGTTTGAAGAAAGATTAAAAAGCCACGATAAAAAAGATGAAGATTAAGGACCTTTTGTTTACTATTGGTGAGCATGAGGATAAACAAAATGGACGAGGAAGAGGACCCGGTAGAGGGTAAGAGGATGTGGAAGAGGTTGTCGAGGAGACAAAAATGGGTATAAATGCTATGGGTGCAAAGCATTTGGACACTTTGCAAATGAGTGTACAAAATGGAAGAACAAGAACGAAGAAGCCAATTTGATCCACGAAGATGAACCGACCCTACTTTGATGAATGCATGGGTCCATCTCAAAATTAAGGGGGTGAATGTTAGGTTAATTTTGACGGGTCAACAGGGTACGGGTCTGAAAGTCAAATATCGAGTTGGGTCATTAAATTATATTTAGTTTGCAGTTCACTAGTAAAAAATAATATGTTATGTGTTGATTAAATTTGACACATGTATACTTATGGTTTAGTTACAGTAAAGTTGATTAGTACAAGTTTCATGTTTAGGATTTATTTGAATTTGTTCAAGGTTGTTCGCAGGTCTTCAAAAGGTAGTTAGGTAGCTCATATTTTTGGGTGTACGTTTGGATTACATTCAATAAAGTAGAAAGCATTCTGCACAAAATCGCCATATAGATTTATTTTCTCTTTTCCATAATATCAAGTATTGAACAAGAGTAAACTTTATATACGTGAGTTCTCTTGTATATTGAGTTGATCTTGGGTTGTGAACCAACAGTTAATGGTATTGAACTTATAATGTTATGATAAAATTATTTTATTCTCTTATATATTGAGTTGATCTTGGGTTGTGAACCAACATTTAATGGTATTGAACTTATAATGTCATGATAAAATTATTTTGTTGGAGATCTAATCTATTTCCACTAATATTTGATGCATGTTCTACAGAATTAACTACATCTTATGTAGCGTGAGTTTTCCGGCATCCATTGCTAAACACCATCCATCTTCCGTCATCCAACTTTAAACACTCTCCATCACCGGAACAAATATTTGCATGTAAATCAGAATCAATAGTCGGTTATGTGAAACAAACTTAATGTTTAGAACTTCCCAACTCAATCGCTATTAGACCATACATCGTTGATAGGAACAATGCATTATTGAATGAATTTCTTGATCAACCGAGTGATTGTTATGTTTAGGTGTGATTTACCATGCATTTCACCCACACAAAGAGTGGCCGGTGGTGCAATTGTTAATGTAAGATTAACTATTAGGGAGATTTGTGTAATTGCATTCATGTCATGTTTATCATAGATTATTTTATGTATGCATGTATATGGGTGGATTAAATTATGTTTTTTAACCTTATACGTCCAATCATAATTTGATATTAAAGGGTCAATTAGGTTGCTTTCACAAAAAATGATCAACGTTAATTCTATCCAAATGGATGTTGTTAATTACATAGCATTGTAATGTTATATTATTTTCATTCGAAATTGTATTTCAATTTGATTAGAAATGACGTCGCAAGTCAGAAACTATTATTGATGATCAAAAACACACGTAAAGGTTCAAACTGTTCATCTCAATCACACTTATTAGTTCAATACAAGATTTATGTGACCATATATCAAATTCTTGATTAGGCTCAAGAAGAATGAATTTCTTATTTCTGTTTTTTCTGGATTAAGGCACCTCCCAAGAGACGCAATCGATCTTTGTAATTCCATAAATTTGTTTGACATTTGGTATAATATGACACACATGACACATCTGAAGAAGACGCTTTATTTGCAATTCGTTCACTTTGTTTGATTTTTGGTATGATACTCGAATCTTCATTCTATCTTAAATTTTAACATGTACTGTTGATTAATAAGTTTGTCAATTGATATTCAGATATTTTATATGACCAGTGTTTTTGTTCATTTCTAGCATTTATTTCTTTCGATACAAACCCATGGTTCTCAATGGCAAAACCCAAAACATCGTAGGAAAAAGAGTTATTAATAGTCATCTTGAGACTAAAAACATAGGCAATTTCTCATCTGTTAGGCTTTTTTTTTAATTGTAACTGAGCATCTGCTAAAAATTTCTTGATATGTGTTTTTATTAGTTGATTGGTACTGTGTATCAATCTTTTTTGTTAATCTTTTGATTTTAAGTGCTTAACCATAAGAGATAAAACATAATCTAATCCACCACTATATATAAAACTGGATTGAAGTGACTTAGTTAATCAAACACATAATTTCTTAAAACTTAACCATAAGGGAGGTTGGCTTTTATAAAACCTATAATGGTATATATTGCATTACAGCAAAATGACTTAAACATAGGATTAATGTTTGAATAATGATTGTATAAATCTGTTCGGATAATTGCTCTATTTAATAAAGCCTGACATTTCCTTTTACAATACAATTTTTCTGTGTTTTGCATCTTTTCATTTGTAGCATCTTATTCTCTTTTCCAGTATTTTTGCGAAGACGATTCATGAATATTCTCACATAAGATTTGTCTCAAACCATTTCATTGTATTAACCATGACAATATTAGACCTATTGACCATTACTTTCTCAAAATCTTTTCCAGAGATTTAGAAATATCTAAGTGCTATATGCTTCTAGAGACCTATATATAAGGGGTGTTTATGGTCCTGTTTGATGTTTTTATATCAAATCTTGAGCCAAACCATGAGAGGCGGTTATCAAAACCAAACCAAACCACAATGTTACTGAGTTTTGGTTTTGGTTTGATTTCAACTTTTGCATTTTAGGTCTTAACACCAAAATACTTAAACGATAGTTCCAAACTACAACATGTAAACACTTACGATAAATATAAATTGAAGTTGCGCACTCAGTTAAATATCCGGTTTAAATCTAATACAAACTAGTGGCATCCATCGACTCTCTTTGCGGGTGTAATGGATCGGATTCAGATTAGGTTTTGAATTGTAGTTGCTAACCAAAAAGGTTGTCACGTCAAAGCAACCGACACCATTGTTAGTACTTATCATCACAACCCGTCATTGTACCACGTGTCAATATAGTATGAAATGAACAACATCGTAAAATCTGTAGGTCTCAGATGAACATATGTTCATCCTTATAGACCTGAAATAGAAGTGGCATCACCAATGAGTCAACAATGTTTCCGACAACATCATCACTACAATACCATCTCAACAAACTGATCTTCACAGCAAAGGTATCTACCCAACATGGTAAAACCAAATGTCAAATGTGCAGCTATGGTTCTTAACCCTCATCGACACAACAACCTACTCGAGCTCAAGCATGGTCTCAGCAGGGTCATTATCATCGACATAGCAACCTTTCCGACAGCGGGCAAAACCATTGATCAAAGAATCTAACACAAATCTAACCAACAAATAAAAACCCTAGATAGAACCAACATTAAAACTAAAGAGGAACATCAACCCAATAGTCTCAAATGAGGTAATCCCATCATTATCATCGACGTAACGAATCACCAAACAATGAAGTTTCATAATTATTATCATAATCAACATAGCAAAACACCCAACCATAAAGTCTCAGTTGCATCAGTTAATAACATGCATACAGAAAAACCTCGGATCTAAAATCCTGAATATTTCAACTAGAAAAAAAAGGGAATTAAAGAAACATAGGGAGAAGGGTCGTGAAGGTTATCCAACCATCACTGTCGGCACATGGCTAGAAAGAATACAACCATCAGCCATACCTCAACCGTAAACAGGAGGCCGAACTATGACTGTCTCCAAGGCCATCACCGTCACACCTCGACCGACGGCGAATCATTGAAGCAGACAAATATGAATCGATTGTTCATATCTTTTGGAATTAAATAAGTTGAAATAATACAAAATGCCATTTTCATTGAATAATACTAAATAAATAATTCATTACAATACAATAAAGATTCAAAAAAGTAATAAAATCTTTAATTATTCTAGGTCCTAAGTCCTATAAGAGCATGAAGAAGTACTCAAGATAGTGATCACGAGTCAATAATTTAGTGTTTAATTGATCTAGATTCTTGATTTTACATTATGGTTTTGGTGCAACAAGTTCAAGTTGTTTGTGTTTTGGATTATAGGTGATTGGAGCTTAAGGAAGCTTTTTCTAAGGTGAATAAGCATAATATGAAACAAAGAAGACCAAATGTGCAATTACCAAATTATGCGAAACGGGAAACCGGAACTAAGTTTGGTGAAACATGAAGAGTATGGAAGAAGCGGGATGGAAATCGGAGCCCGAGAAGTGAAGAAATGCAAAAGTCGAAAGTTTAAGACCATGCTAACTTAAAATGGGCATAACTTGGGCTAGGAAAAGAGTAACGGGGCCCACGAACTATCAACAGAAAGCTCGTGAAGAATTACATGTGAAAATCAAATTTTCACAAGGTCTCGGCATGTGATACACCACCCTAGGCCTATGATACGTCGGTCGGCGTATTAGCATCGTATTTATGGGCATATTTGACCAAAAATTCAGAAAGTTGGGCTTAGGAAAGCTAGGGGCGTATGATACGCCTCCCTAGGCGTATCATACATCGGTGGCTGAACTAACACTCGGATTTTATGAAATTTCAAGTTTATTTAAACCAAAACAACTCTAAATCGATCTAGAACTTCTTGGAGACGAAAAGTGACAAATTTTTGGTGATGTTTGGTGTTCTAAGGCTCCCAAAATCATCCACAGACATTCTCCAAGTCAAGATTGAAGATTAAACGAAGATGATGCGTGGCTAGTGCTCTTGATTGCTTTTGGGAGTACGGTTCTCATAAAGTGAGATGATTGGTATGATTAATTACATTTTTGTATTAAATATTGATCTATTGAAGGAAACATTATGTTTTGATTGAGTTAGACAAGTTACTTATAAATAAAGTTGTTTGCTTGATTATCAGTTTTTCGGTTTCCTTGCATTGTGAACTCGTTAAGAAGAATAGGCAATGTGATATAAGTGAATTGGTAACATTGTGAATGAACGAGACTTAAAAGATTGTTCCTTTATTATCACTTTAATCAAAAGTTGAGATCTTTAAGTATTATTTCTTACAAACCCTAATTTAGAACTACCAATTGTTGATCTTGAAGAATTGAAACCCAGAAGTGATTGTTTCTTAATATTTGATCAAACTCGTTTTAATGTTTGTTGCTTTATGCAATTGTGTTCATTAATCCATTCCAAGTTTCAATTTTAAATTATAAAGTTTGAGTCTTTAGTTAATCGATTCATGTTAGTTAAACGCTTTCCACATATCCCCCCCCCCTGAGGAGACGACCTTACTTACCATTATTTTTGATCGAGTCTTGACAACCATATCAAAATGGTGCTGTTACCGGGAATTAGTGCGCTTAGTGTTTAATCGTTTTCATTGTTTTTCTTAAAAAATATAAAAAAACCAAAAAGATTTTATTTTTCTGTTTTCTTGTTAATTTGTTTTCTAGTTTAGTATTACGCGAGGTATTTTTGTGTTTTCTTCTTTGCAGGTACATATTACGTTAATGCATACAAGATTTTCAGCAAGGACTTCACCATTGCACTTTGATCCAGAAATCAAGAAGACCGTAAGGGAGAATAGTGTGTTTCACAAATCATCAACTTCAAGGATTTCTCACATTCGGGGTTAAACAAGATCTGAAGAGAGTACATCATCGGCCATAACTCATAGGGTTTTAGGCTGACTCTCTAGAACAACAAAAAGTAATCAAGCAAGAGGAATTAATAATCTAGGAAACCAAGGGGAGCCACAACCCAACCAACCTATGGGAGATATCCCATTACATGTGTTTCCTCCACCTGATGATCCTCCACCTCAACCACAACCTGTGCAACCTCAACCTCCTCCCATAAACTTCCAACTAGCACCTAATACTTGGATCCGTTATCTAGGTCTCTAGCATGACAAAGAGGGGACTCATCATAGCAATGAAGACCGATTTTCAGTCGAAGGTAGTCACCATACTAATCATGTAGAAGATCGGATTGAAGATAAAGTTAATATGGATGGACCAAACCAACATGAACTTGAGGACTATGGAAACCAACCAGGATATCAACATCATTATCAATGTGGCTATGATAAACAATCTATTTGTAACAACATTGGCGATCAACCATTTAATGGAATACCTGCCAATCTGGGAGCACAACATCTTGCACCAGCACATGGTGTGAATAGTCACTTTTGTCCCGCCATTGCTATCAATTCATCTCCTATTGTTCCACCAACACAATGAGGGAGAGCTTTTGAGTTTAGACCACAATGCTTAGGCATTCTTTCTCATTTTCATGGAATTGCAACAGAAGAACCATATTTGCACATATATGAGTTTGAAGCATCTTGTAGCACTTTTTGTGGTCAAGGTTTTTCCGGTAGGAAGTGAAGTTGGTACTATTTTAGCTTACACATAATGATAAAACTAAACAATGGTTCTTATCTTTTCCTTCTACAAGTATCTATACTTGGCTTCAAATGCAACATATATTTTTGGATGAGTATTACACATCTCAAAGAACAAGTGATGCAAGGCGAGTAATTAGAGGTTTTACACTGAAATTAGGGGAACAATTTCATGAAGCTTTTCATCGGTTCAAAGAAACGTTGAGAACTTGTCCACATCATGAAATAGCTAAGTTGGAACTAATATCATAATTCTATGATGGGCTATCGCTAGAAGATGCAAGAGATGTAAACTCTACAAATGCGAGTACATTCACGTTGAACCATGAATGTAACATCCGCCGTTTTCAAAGTTAAAAACCCAAACCCGAACCTTTTTTTCTATTTTTTATTATTAAACTATTATAATAATGGATCCAAGGCACTAAATGTGCAATACCTATTGTGAAATTATAAATTAATCATCTAAATAACTTGTAATAATTATGGATTATAAATAATCCTTTATAAAGTTATAAAGTTTAATTATACATTTTACAAACTAATTGGAAAAGACTTATTAAGTTACTGGTAATTATAAATTTTAATTATTGGAAATGAATAATAAAATTATAAAAGTTACAAGTTTTATAATTGTTACAAAGATTAACAAATAATTAATGTGGGTTATTATTCAAATGGGATTTATAAAGTCTAGGGTTTACTATGTAAATTTTGAAACTTAAATTAAAAAGTTTTTACAGGGAATATCAAACAAATAAAGTTCAAGGATCAAAATGTAAAATCATTTAAACCCCACCCCCTTACCACCTCGGACCCGTCGCCGACCACCAACTCCGGCCACGTCTCCGGCAACCACCAAAACTCAACAAAACATCGAGTTAAATGTAATTAAACCGTTCTAACCCTTCGCGACCTTGATTCGAACCTGTAACTACATTCAATTCGAAGCATTCTAACGTCTATATTGTTTACATTCAAAACCGATTATACAATCAAAACTAAATCGGTTTCATCTCGATTAGTGAATGTATAACATAATTGTGAGATCAGAAGCGTTTAGGAAGTAATGACAGATTTAAAACCACAAGTAATTAGCATTAACATCTTGTAATTCCAAGCGAATTATATCCGAAACCCCGAATCAAAATTTAAATTGTTGAACAAGAAACTGAATGAATTGATCACTTAAACTTGAGGTTAAACACTCCAATAGATCCCTTAAAACCTTCTGTAACATCAATTTCACTTACAAAACACATAAACCACTAATTCGATCTGTATCTTCATCGGGAACCTACACCATACTCGAGCACCATCATCCGGACTTCAAGGTCTGAAATTGATAGAGGGCTTTTGCTCACCAAGACCTATGGAAGCCGTCTGCAACACGAATTTGATTATCATCAACGTTTGAACCTTGAACCAACTTTACCTTGGTCGCGGCTATTCTTATCACCATCTTCTTCGAATTGAACTCAATAACGTAAGTTTCACACATCCATACACTCGATTTCACTTAGGGAACAAAAACCCTAAGTTTGATTTCAATATCATTATTGAATTGATGCTCAATCAAATTCAATTCGAATCTAGGTGCAGGATCGTTGAAGGGTGCTAAGTTACAACACAACAACACAAATAGGAGATTAACTAAACTTAACCAAACAGTAAACTAGATTAACCAAGGTAAGACACTAAGAACACAAGTAATGAAAGAGATAAAACACAAAGAACATAAGTATATGGTTTTCAAGAATGCAGTATATTGCTTTCTCTATGTTCTATTACAAGTGTTACAAAGCATGATTAAAAGATACAAGAACATGAGATAATTATACTACATCCTACAGCCGGCTATACTTTGACAGCTAGCTAGATATAATTGACTAGACACAAAACAAAATCAATTGTAGAGTCAAAAGATAGATTGCCTTTTGACTAGTGACTATGACATGCCATATCTCACATCCTTATCTATTACAAAAAGGATAAAGTACATGAAGTAGAAAGTTACAGACTCAAGACCCCAATGTACAGTTACCAAAAGCATGGACCTTTTCACCAACTCATGTAAGTTGGTGACCTTACAAAGCTGCAGCGGAAAGGTGTCTACATTTATGGAAAAGTATATCAGATAAAGCATGTGTTAAAAGTCTTCGGAAGAAATCTGTCTTCATAAGTTGAAGCTTCGGAAGACTTTTTCTTCGAGGCTTCGGAAGACTTCATATTTGGCTTCGGAAGATATTGGTCTTGGCTTCGGAAGATATTGGTCTTGGCTTCGGAAGATTTCACACTTAGAATATTTCTGTTGCATGTGTGAGACTTCCTAAGCATTCTTCTTCATAGTACTTGTGCAACATGCAGGATAGACATTGGATGTTTAGGTTGCATCAGCCTCTTTATTAATCTCTACAAACTCCCCCTAGGCTGATGCTACCAAAACACTTAGTAGACTTTAGATGTCAATAGTCCTCATTAGGATGATCACCAATCCTTTCTTTATAAGGTGATTAGGATCCTTTAGACTATCAAAGTGTCTTCTCATATCAAAGAGGTCATGCAGAGGCAACTGAAACATATCTTGCCATGTTTAAATGTCTTTAATGCCTTGATCTCTAATGACATGCCATCTTTCTGGATTTGTGGTGTATGTCCAAGACAAGATGGGTCTTCCTGATGCTAGAGGAGCTGTTTGAATTGGAGTTGATGTAGTATCCTCTCGCTGCACAACCTCAAGATGTTCTGACTCATCCTAGGGTTTAGAAGAGGGTGCAGTCTTCTTCTTCTTTGGCTTTGGTTTAGAAGCCATCCTCTTCTTTCTCTTTAATGGTTTTAACTGAGAAGACTGGCCTGCATTACCAGATTGATCTTCACTATCTTTCTCAGTTAGGACTTCCTCTCTCTCAGGCTCAGAAGGAGAGGGAGGTTGACCCTGCTGTCGATCAGAAGATGAAGCTTGCTGAGTTTTAGCAGGAGGTCCAGGTTGTGTTGTCTCTGGTTGTTCAACCTTAACCTCCACTTCAAGTGGGGCTTGACTTGGAGTGGAGTGTAAGTCAATAAGCTCTCCACTTTTGATCTTCTGTTTGATCACCCTGATATGCTTATCCATAGTGGATAAAGGCATGGGGCCAAGTCTCCTTCCGGAGAATCCATATAGCTTCAAGAAGCTTATCATCCTCTTCCTATTAGCAAACTTCTTCATGCTCTTTTGGATGATAGCTCTTGATTTTGCAGCTTCTTCCCTTTGCCTCTTTTTAGTTGTCTTTCTGTCTTTGATTATCTCAAGTTCAAGATGTTTTAAGTACTCAAACTCAACATAGTCATAGGATAAGGGAAGGAATGCATCTACCTGATAGAAGCATGTGGCACTCAGGTAGATGATCATCTTGATCCTCTCTTCTTCTTTGTCTACCTAAGGTTCTTGTTGAACCACATCTTCTTGTGCAGGACTTTCCTGAACCAGGGAGAGGGTAGGCATATTCTTGTACAGTCTTTTTCTTCTTCTCTTTTCTTTGACGTGTACTTGAAGTTCTGCATCTTCTGCCTCCTTCTTCTCTCTAGACCTTTCTAGCTCAACCAGTCCATTCAGCTCATCTAAGGGGAGAGAAATGACACCGTCTATGTCATAGTTCCTAGTCTGCAGGTAATTTATCCTAACTACCTTTAACTCATCATTCTGAGTATTTGGTCTGGGGGCAGCCCTGATAGCAAACTCCATGAGTCTTGAAGACTCAGTGGAGGAACTTTCTCCCCTCAGCCTCCTTTTCCTCTCTCTCTCCTCCTCCTCAATCTCCTCAGATGTCATCTTTTTTTTCCTTTGTCACTCACAGACCTTTGTGACTCAGGGTGGAGAGAGCTTTGGCCTTCATTGCTTGTTGCAGCATCTAAGCTTTGGCCAAAGAGAGGTTGAGAAGCACCTTCACCAATAGGTGTCTCAATAGGAGTATGGATCTCTGTAGCAGTTGATGATGATGAGACAGGGGTCTCAGGTTCTGCCACTAGGCCTTCAGTCAAGGTTTCCCCTATGAAACTAATCTTAGGGTCTGCCTTAACATCCAGTTGACCGATGGCCTTTCCTGATTCCCTAAGTCTCCTTCTTAAGTTGAACTCTGCAGTGATCCTGTCTTGGATTCTTTGAGCCAGTTTGCTAGCTTGTCTTGATTTGCTTGGATTGACAAGTGGCATGTTGACTAAATCCAGACCTTCATAGTAGTTCAAAGTCTGAAAATTGAAGACTTCTTGCTGTCTTTGAACTCTTATGATGATTAGGGCTTTCCTGATGTTGTCATACCTCCACCCAATGATGTGATTGGAAGATGGTGAAGATGACATAGCCCTTGGTATTCCATCCTCAAATAAACTCTGTATGAAGGAGTCTGTGTAGTCCACATCAATGTGAACTTGAGGAGGTTGCTGAGAATGAACAATTGCAAGTGAGGATGGTGAGTCCTCAATGTCCACTCTCTCTAAAGAACTCCCAGGTTCTGTAACTGTGATGACTTTCTCCCCCTTTTTGATAGCATCACCCACTTGCATAGGTGAGCTAGAAGATAGGTCAATCACATCCACAGGTTCTTGTGTTCCTGGTTGAGCTCTTCTTAAGGGTCTCCGAGCTAGTTTTTCCTTAAGATATGAAATCTCAAGTTGCTGATCATTGATCCTGTTATGTAAGGTAGTCACCTGAGATTCAAGGTGACTGATCTTTGAGACTAAATAGGTGCATGTTTTAGTCAGTTTGTGCACCTTTAGTCTCAAATTCCATTCATCTTCATCAGAAGACTCATTAGGGGATGAGATGATTGGACCAGAGTCCTCTCTCTCACCACCAGCTTCAGGTTCTTGGCTGCTGGTTTTCCTCTGCTCACTGGCAATCTTAGTTGAGATGTTAGTGGGTTGAGTTGCCATGGTTATGGTCTTAATGATGTAATCACTTTTAGAAGTGAGAGCCTCTTCCATATGGAAATCCTAAACAGGTTCAGAAGTATCCACCTCAGTTATAGGTGATTAATGTGGGATAGATGTAGGAGACTCAGGAGCATTCATCTCTCTTTGAGTAGGGGTAAAGAAGAGAGAATCATTATACTCACTGAAACCTAGATCTTCATTAGTATAGAACTCAAGGTTAGGAATTGGTTGGTTGAGATCTATAGGCTAGGGATGGTAACTATTCCTTGAAGGTTGATCACTTGAGTGTTGAGACTCAGAGTGATGGCTTAAGGAAGTTGGGCTAATGAGCTCATCAGGCTGAGCATGATGAACCTCAGCACTGATTCTTAAAGAGATGGGAGTGGTCTGCTCCTCAAGAGAATTGGGAGCTCCAGTGTCCACTTCTTCCTGTATGGGTGAGTATATGGGGGCCTCCATAGACTGTATAGCCTGAGCAGGGGTTCGTTTGGATTTTCTTTGGTAGGTGATGGTGATTTGTGGCTGTGTAGGTGGTTGAGATGTAGCAGGTGTGGGTTCAACACTAGTTGGTGCTGCTAGGTTGTCACCTTGAGCAATGAGCTCTGACATTTTTGGGACAAGGTTGTTTCTACCCCAGAAAAGCCAACAGTGGGCTTTCTTAGTATTTTAAAGATGCCAGCCTTCATCTGTCCCAATTTAAGAATGTTACCTGTTTCCCTCAACTATGAGCCTAGTTCACAGTTAAGAATGTACTGGACATATCTAGGAAACATGTAATACTCTAGGGAGTCTAAATTTGCAAGTAAATTGGTATAAACGAACTAAGAATACCTGAATTTGACCCCTTGAACCATTCCATGGATTATGAAGGAGAAATCCTCAGGAATCTGGTCCCATCCACCATGCTTGTTTGATAAGCTATGGATGACCACATGGAGCAGGAATCTCCACTGGGATGAGACCTTCCCTTTTCTAAAGGTCTTTACAGAGAAATCTCCCTCATATCTCATCTGCTCAAAGGAATGATTGATAGCTTCCTTTGGGAAGAACACCTCACCTTCTTCATCATCCAGCTAAAGATTCCTATTGATGATGGTTGGAGTGATGAAGATTGTTTTCCCCTGCACTGTGGCAGACAGTGCCTTCTCCCCGTCCATAATGACCTCTTGGCAGGTCTTTTAGAAATCAAGCAGTTGATCCTCATAGAGAGAAGGATCAATGGTTAGGGAGGTGAAATAGTTTGATAGAGCTAAGAAACGACAAACCTCTGAGAAATGAGGATCTTTCTCAGAGCTTAACAGAGCAACCTGATTATGTTGTGTGTAGCTTCATGATAAAGTTAGGATCATTTCTGTGAGCAAGGTTGGCCATTTTGAGGTAGCTTAAAGATGAAGAAAGAAGGAAGAAAGAAATTTCTGAGAGAAATTTGGGTTTTTAGGTCTAGGGGAAGAACAGATGATAGAAGGAGGGGGGAACCGTTGGGTTTATATGTGAGAGGGATTTCAGATAAAGTTTAATGAAAGAGGATAAACTTTAAAATCCGGATGTCGGTCCCACCTCTGAAAAAGTAGTTTACTTTTGCTCAAAAAGTAGTTTTCTTGGAAGTCAAAAAGCTTTCGAAGGTTTATTAGCTTTGGAAGTTTTAATTAAAAAGCTTCTGAAGCTAAAATAACTTCAGAAGAGTTTCTTGAGAGTTTTGAGAATTTTGCTTCGGAAGAGAAATTAAAACTTGAGTGCTTTGTATATAAAACAACAAAGTTTCCGAGAGTTAATTTTGCTTCGGAAGTAAATGGTCCTTGAAATAAGTAATTGTATGATACAAGTATTTAAGCTTCAGAAGATAGATCTGAGAACTCTTCCGAAGGTAAAATGTTCAGACAGTTATTTATTTTGAAGGCATGATTTGTTTTCGAAGTTAAAAGCATAACTTCCGAAGTATCAGAAATTTTCCAAAATCTAAGGAAAGTCTTAAAAAAAATTTCATCCAAAGAAAACATGAGCTTATGAAAATGATGAACTAGACAACTTAGGACACACATATTTGAAGAAATAATAAGAATTAGTTTTAAGAAAAACCTACTCAAAGTTAATCATCTCAATAGCTGATATAAGATATTTAAATCTCTGTTCATCAAAAGTCTTTGTAAACAGATCATCATATTATTCATCTGTGTGAACTTTGACTAGTTTAATTAATCCCTTTTCATAGTTATCTCTTATTAAATGATACCTGATATAGATGTGCTTTGTCCTTGAGTGCTGCATAGGGTTCTCTGTGATTGAGATAGCACTATTGTTGTCTATGTGAATGGAAGTATCCTTGAAGTTTAACCCATAGTCCAGCATCTGATTTTGAATCCAAAGCACTTGAGCACAACAGCTTGCAGCAGCAATGTATTCAGCTTCAGCAGTTGATGTAGAGACACAGGATTGTTTCTTGCATTGCCATGAGACAACCCTTTCATCAAGGAACTGACATCCCCTAGATGTAGTCTTTGCAGTAATGTTGCAACCACCATAATCACTATCTGTATAGGCATACAGATTGAAGTCAGGATTCTTAGGGTACCATAAATCAAGTGTTGATGCACCTTTGAGGTATCTTAGAATCCTCTTGACAGTGATGAGGTGAGACATCTTAGAGTTAGCTTGATATCTTGCACAGATGCACGTAACAAACATGATATCAGGCCTGCTAGCAGTAAGATACATAAGAGATCCAATCATAGCCCTGTATAAGTGCTTATCTACACACTCCCCCTCAAGATTAGGTCCAAGGGAGTGGTTTGTAGCTATGGGTGTCTTAGCAATCTTACAGTCAGTCATGTTGAATCTCTTGAGTATGTCCTGAACATACTTTGACTGACTTATAAAGATGCCATCTTCAACTTGCTTCACTTGAATTCCTAGAAAGAAATTGAGTTTTCCTATGGCACTCATTTCAAATTTTCTTTCATCAGCTTCTCAAAGTCTTTGCAGAGCTTTGGATTAGTTGAACCAAAGATGATGTCATCCACATACACTTGAACTAGTAATATGTCATTTCCCTATCCTTTGATGAAGAGAGTTCCATATATAGTACCTCTTCTGTATCCATGTTTACAAAGATACTCGGACAGTGTCTCATACCATTTCCTGGGTGCCTGATGCAGCCCATAGAGAGCTTTGTCAAGCTTGCAGACATAATCAGGATGATCAGGGTCTACAAACCAGGTGGCTGTTTGACATATACCTCTTCATCAATCACTCCATACAAAAAGGCACACTTCACATCAAGCTGAAAGACCTTGAAGTTCTTGGATGCAACAAACGCCAGGAATATCCTAAGAGCTACTGGAGCAAAGACATCAGTGTAGTCAATCCCTTCTTCTTGTGTGTATCCTTGAATAACCAGTCTAGCTTTGTTCTTGATGATGATGCCTCTATCATCTTTCTTGTTCCTAAACACCCATTTGGTTCAAATGGTAGTCTTCCCACAAGGAAGAGGACAAAGGTTCCAAACTTTCTGCGTTTTGAATTGAAGTAGCTCTTGTTGCATAGCTTCAACCCAAATTCCATTCTTTAGAGCCTCATCAACTTTCTTTGGCTCTATCTGGGATAAGAAACAAGAGTGAAGACAAACATTTGCTTTATGGGTTTGTCCTCTTGTTCTTACCCCTGAGACAATATCTCCAATGATGTTTGTGGTGGGGTGAGACTTGTGGATCCTAAGCTAAGGGATCACAACAAGTTGATAAGAAAGATCTAAATTAGAGAAATTTAGATCTGGCATAGATGTTTCTCCCACCACATCAGCACACTTTTCAAGAGAGACTTGATCCAAGCAGTGTGTAACATCATTGATGTTCTCATCTATGGTGTGGTTAGTGGCATCAAGAAATTCTTGATCACTGTCACCACCACCATTGTTGTCTTCCACAATTGAGGTGTTCTTATCTGGTTGTGGAGCCTCTGAGCTAGAATTTGAAGGCACCCCAGATGTATCAGTTGAGTTTGTCATTGTAGTGCTGACAAAAACCTCATTTGCAAAAGTAGTTCCAACTGGAGCTAAAGATGTATGACTTGAAGGTCTTCTTAGCTCAAATCTTGGATCAGGATCACCTGTATTTAAATTTTCTGCAGATCCTGAAACATTCTCATAAGATTTGTTAAAACAGTTGGTAACTAAATCAAGATCAAATAGCCAATCTGGACCAGAACCAACAACACAGGGTGTGTGTTCATTGAAAGTCACATTGGCTGACTCCTCAACAACTATAGTTCTGAGATTGTATTATCTGTAAGCCTTATCTTGAGAAGAGTATCCAATAAAGTGTCCATCATCTGATTTCTCAGCAAACTTGGCAATTTGATCTTTGTTATTCAAGATGGTGCAAGGACAACCAATGACTTGAGAAAACCAATGAAAGGTTTCCTCTTGTGCCAAAGTTCATAAGGAGTCTTGCCATGAGTCTTAACTACTAAAACTCTGTTCTGCACATAGCAGGCAGTGTTGACTGCCTCTACCCAGAAGGTGATGGGCAGCTTAGAGTCAGACAACATGGTTCTTGCAGCTTCAATCAGTGTCCTTTTTCTCCTCTCAGCAACACCATTTTGCTGAGGAGTCCTGGGAGCACTGTATTGTCTTGCAATACCCTTTTCAGCACAGAATGTATCAAGGATTTGGTTCTTAAATTCAGTTCCTTGATCACATCTTATGATCTTGACCTTGTGATCAGATTGATTCTCAATCTTTAAGATGAAATTCTTCAGAATCTCAGGAGTCTCATCCTTAATTCTAAGAAAGAAAACCCAAGTGAATCTATAAAGTCATCTATGATCACTAAACAATAAGAGGTCCTTCCTAAACTCATTACACTAGTGGGGCCAAAGAGAACCATATGTAACAAGTGTAAGGGTGTAATGATGGAGTTCCTTTGCTTAGGCTTGTGAGATACCTTATGTTGCTTCCCTTTCAAGCATGCAACACAATGGTCATCACTTGTAAACTCTTTCTTTGGTATTCCAGTTACCAAATCAATTTTAATTAATCTGTTCATGTTCTTAAAGTTTACATGGCACATTCTTTTATGCCATAGGAAAGACTCATCACTATTTTCTTTAGACAGAAAGCATAAAACTTCTCCAGAGGGAGATGTTTCTTGCAAATCCATCTTGTACATGTTCCCTTTCCTGGGGGCTCTAAGCAGGATATGCTCATGAGGAATGACCACACCAGGTTTGAGAACAATGCACTCATGCTCAGTAAAGAGTATGTTATGACTCTGATCACAAAATTGAGATACACTCAGAAGATTGTACCCAAGCTCTTTGAAAAAGTTTACCTTATCAAAGCTGAGCTTACCATTTGTGACCTTTCCCCTTCCAGAAATGTAACCACCTTCATCTCCTCCAAAAGCAACTGGTCCTCCATCAATTCTTACAAAGCTCTAGGGTAGTGACCTATTGCCTGTCATGTGCCTGGAACAACCACTATTAATGATCCAGACATTTTTGTTTGTCTTCAGCTGTCCCTGCACAAAGAAAATGATTAGTTACATGTGGAAACCTAAGCCTTGCTTGTCTTGGGCTCATTAATAGAAGGTAATTCAACAGTAATAGATCCTATGGTTATGCTGAGAGGATCTTGAGTTGTTGTTGATGGAGAATTCTCAGTCATTTGGTCTTTCTTAGACTTCCACACCATCTTTGGAGTCTTGGACTTGACCTTAAAAACTTTGGAAGATTTTGAAACTTCAGAAGTTTTGATGACTGAACCTTCGGAAGATTCTGCAGACATTGCAACAGACTTCAGTGCTTCGGAAGAACTCCTTTCTTCCGAGACCAAATTTTCTTCCGAGGGTAATTTTCCACTTCTATTCTGCTTAGACTTGGAGCTTCCGAAGGAAACATGTTTTCCTTCCGAAGCTTGAATCTTCTTAGAACTCTTTCAAGTATTTGTCTTAGTCATATAGACAGTACCTTTAGGATTGTATGGATGATCTTTAGCAATGTGAGAGGTACTTTCACACATAAGACACATCATTTTCTTCTTCACAAGAGTCTTCTGCTGGGAATAAGACTGTCTTTGGTCACATCCCTTCTCCACCTTCATCTTTGCAGATGCTGAGATAGTTCCTTTGGGCTAGGAACTGTTCTTGGAGTTTGATGGTCCAGGCTGTGTAGCAGTGGTATACAGCAGATCAGTCTTCTTCTTGTTACTGAGATGAGTTGAACAAGAACCAGAACTCTTAGCAGAAGAGTCTTGGTTGATGTTTTCAGTCCCTACCACTTTAAACCCTGTAGAGATGAAAACTTTTTTCTGCTTAGAGTCAAAAGTAGCCTTGATCTCTCGAGTCTTCCTTGCCTTTCTTTTGCTCTTTCTGATCAAGTTCTTTCTCATGGACTTGGTCATCACAGTCTTCTTCTTCTCCTCAAAAGGATAGTGGCCCTTCTTAGAATCCTCTTCACTCTTTTCAGAGGAATTCCTCGCTATCTCTTCTTCATCCTCGTCACTTATAGGATCTATGAGAGGAAGCTCATCTTCACAAGTTCCACACCTAAGAGATCTTACAGACAAGATTATGTGTGGAGGACCTATCTCATTTGATCCTAGTCCCTGCCTGTTTTGATAGCACACCTTGTTGTGCAGGGATGAGGATATCATGTTCTTGAAGGTCTTTTCTTCAAGAACACTCTTTTTTGGCCCTGGCTTTGCTGATCACAAGCTCAGCCTAGCACTTAGTTAACTTGGTTATGAGGTCTTTGATTTGAGTCCTAAAATCTGTGTGTTCATGTTTTAGAACTAAAATGGTTTTCTCAAGGTCCTCTATCTTCAGTTTATAATCATTTTCAGACTTTCTAAAATCAGATTTTAAAATGTTTAAGGACTCAAGGTCAGATCTCATCTCCAGGTTATACCTGTATCTATTAACTTTAGCAATGCATTTAGGAGTACAAAGATATTCCAATACCTTGGCTTCATCATGATCTGCCATCAATGCTTGGTTAGGAGAAGCATCTTCCACCTGAAAGATCTAGTCAAAGCCTCCTTCTTCAACAGCAACAGTAGCCTGCTGCTTTGACTTCTTATTCTGGAGAACTTTGTCAATGTAGTTTGGTTTGGACTGTGTTTGGCCACCATTTTTTTGGTGCCTTACACTCTCTGGCAAAGTGGCCCATCAAGTTGCAGTTGTAACACTTGACTGTGCCTTTGTCCAGGCCAAACTTTCCACTGGTTGCATTGCTTGGAAACTTCCTTCTAGTCCTCTTGTAGAACTTTTTGGCTCTGTGAGTGAGAAGAGCCATCTGGTGGACTATTTCCATGTATTCCAGATCATCTGGATGAATACAATCCAGGTCTTCAATAGTGAAAAGAGAGTTGCCACAGCTTTCATCAGAAGACACAAAAGCTTGAGAAGAGCTTGTCTCTTGGAGTGGGCTTCCTTGAGTGTAGTTCTCTCTTGGTGTCTCTGGGAAGGTGATCAAAGGACCCTTTGGTGAGTTGTCAGGGTAGCATATGAGATGATGTTTCGGTTCTATGTTGTCCCTTTCAACCACATGTAGGGTTGAACCCATTTAATTGTTGGAGTTTCCAGATGAACCTTGCATGTTCATCTCCATCTGGTAGCCACTGGAGAATCCCATATAACTCTGTCAGATTAAGAGTTTTGTGATTTTCAGTTCTCTTGATCACCACACAGTAGTGTGTCCATTGCCTAGAAAGTGAGGACATGAACTTCCTTACAATGTCTCTGTTCTCAAGAGAAACTCCTCCATCCACTAGGGTATCCACAATCTCAACATACCTAAAGTATTGTTGAGTCATGGTTTCACCTGTTTTGAAGGTGAAGTTTTCAAACTGCTGCTTTAAGAGATCCCTTTTGTTCTCCTTGGCTTCAGAGGAACCCTCATACATCAGTTTCAGTGCATCCCACAACTGCTTCGCTGTTTTGCACTTCTTGAAACCTCTGTACATAGAGTTTGGAAGGGCAGTTTGAAAGGTTGTCATGGCTTCTATATCAATCTCTACTCTCTTCCTATCTTTATCAGAGTAGTTGGCCACATCTTTGGGGATCATACCAGCACCAGTAGCAGAAGGGGTGCTAGGTATGAAAGGTCCATTGTTAATAGACTCCCACATTCTTGAATCAAGAGACCTGATAAAACCTTCCATTCTTAAACATCAGGTGTCAAATCATCAAGAGTGATCAGTAGGGACTTGTTTATGGTTCTAGTTTCCATATCGTCTTGGAAATGGCTACCATTTGAAAAGTTTAGTATTTGTGTGTGAGAGGGATCTTAAGATGGTGAGATCTTATATCAAGAGCCTGAAATGCTCTAATACCAAATGCGGGATCGTTGAAGGGTGCTAAGTTACAACACAACAACACAAATAGGAGATTAACTAAACTTAACCAAATAGTAAACTGGATTAACCAAGGTAAGACACTAAGAACACAAGTAATGAAAGAGACAGAACACAAAGAACACAAGTATATGGTTTTCAAGAATGCAGTATATTGCTTTCTCTATGTTCTATTACAAGTGTTACAAAGCATGATTCAAAGATACAAGAACATGAGATACTTATACTACATCCTACAGCCGGCTATACTTTGAAGCCAGCTGGATACAATTGACTAGACACAAAACAAAATCAATTGTAGAGTCAAAAGGCAGATTGCCTTTTGACTAGTGACTATGACATGCCATATCTCACATCCTTATCTATTACAAAAAGGATAAAGTACATGAAGTAGAAAGTTACAGACTCAAGACCTCAATGTACAGTTACCAAAAGCATGGACCATTTCACCAACTCATGTGAGTTGGTGACCTTACAAAGCTGCAGCAGAAAGGTGTCTAGCTTTATGGAAAAGTACATCAGATAAAGCATGTGTTAAAAGTCTTTGGAAGAAATCTGTCTTCATAAGTTGAAGCTTCGGAAGATTTTGTCTCTGAGGCTTCGGAAGACTTCATATTTGGCTTCGAAAGATATTGGTCTTGGCTTAGGAAGATTTCACACTTAGAATATTTCTGTTGCATGTGTGAACTTCCTAAGCATTCTTCTTCATAGTACTTGTGCAGCATGCAGGATAGACTTGGATGTTTAGGTTGCATCAACCTTTTTATTAATCTCTACAAACTCCCCTAAGCTGATGCTACCAAAACACTTAGTAACTTTAGATGTCAACATCCTCATTAGGATGATCACCAATCCTTTCTTTATAAGGTGATTAGGATCCTTCAGACTATCAAAGTGTCTTCTCATATCAAAGAGGTCATGCAGAGGCAACTGAAACATATCTTGCCATGTTTAAATGTCTTTAGTGCCTTGATCATTAATGACATGCCATCTTTCTGGATTTATGGTGTATGTCCAAGACAAGATGGGTCTTCCTGATGCTAGAGGAGTTGTTTGAATTGGAGTTGATGTAGTATCCTCTGGCTGCATAACCTCAAGATGTTCTGACTCATCCTGGGGTTTAGAAGTGGGTGCAGTCTTCTTCTTCTTTGGCTTTGGTTTAGAAGCCATCCTCTTCTTTCTCTTTACCAGTTTTAACTGAGAAGACTGGCCTGCATTACCAGATTGATCTTCATTGTCTTTCTCAGTTGGGACTTCCTCTCTCTCAGGCTCAGAAGGAGAGGAAGGTTGACCCTGCAGAGGTACATTACCAAAAGTATGGACCTTTTCACCAACTCATGTAAGTTGGTGACCTTACAGAGGTGCAGCGGAAAGGTGTCCAGCTTTATGGAAAAGTACATTAGATAAAGCATGTGTTAAAAGTCTTCGAAGAAATCTGTCTTCATAAGTTGAAGCTTTGGAAGACTTTGTCTCTAAGGCTTCGGAAGACTTCATATTTGGCTTCGGAAGATATTGGTCTTGGCTTCGGAAGACTTCATTAATCTCTACACTAGGGTTCATGTGAATTTGGGGATTTAAGCATTAATGTTTAAAATATTTTAAAGTAGGATTATGAACACACCTGGGCTTTAGCCCAACAGGTAACTAGTATCCATCATAGGCATGAGGTCCGGGGTTCGAACCGAGCCTCTGCCATCTTTTTATTTAATTGTTTTCTTATGTTTTCTTTTATGCAGAAAATTATAGTTATGTAATAAATCTAAATAAAATTATTTTGTTAACCAAAAACATTCTAGAAATTATTAAGTTAATTTTTAAGAATTTTGAAACTTGTAATTCTTAAATTAAAGAATAAAAAAATAATATAAAACAATATTAAATCTTTTATATGTTAAATACTTTGAATAATAAACTACACAATAATTATTTAAATATTATCATCTATTCATTTAACCATGTTATATATATAATTAGTTAATAAATTTATTCTTTAAGTTTTATTTAAAAGCTTGAAGCTAATAAAACAATATAATTTTCTATTATTCTTTATTCTTATTTTAAGGTTTTTGATATTATAAAAATAACTTAAAGGTTTAAAAACTTTATAAAATGATTTAAACAATTTTAAGTTATCTTACAAGTCATTTAAATAAGTATTCAAGTACTTTATCAAATTTTAAATAATCAATTATTATTTATTTCTTTTCACACATTATACTTAATCTTTAAATTTAATTAGTGAATCATTAATTATCATTCTTGTAACAACCGGATATTTTTTTGAAGTTGACGAAAGAAGAAAAAAGAAATAAAGTCCAAAGTCGAGGGACCAAACTTGCCTAAACGGTAAAAATCTTGAAAGAGTGGGGGATTAAGAGGGTAGGGTAGCCCACTTCCCCCCACACTCCCAAAATTCAGTCAAGAGAGAAAAGAGAGAGAAAAAGGGGTTCAAGCTTGGTTTTCGTGGATTCGAGCGTGAAAGTTGAAGTGTAGCGGGTTGGATTGAAGGTCTACTCGACGGTGTCGTCTTTGTGAGTCTAGGACCCCTCTTTTACACGTTTTCAACTGATTTAGGCTGGAACACATAGTGAAAACCTGTTTTTTCAAATGTATGTGTTGAACCTGTACGTATGTGTTTGTGTGTGATGCGAGTGGATTGTGTTTTTGGGCTTGTGTGTGCTTGACTGATGTTGTGGTATGTGTTTTTAAGGTTTAGGATGGTTGATTTGGGCGTAGAACGAGTTTGTGAGGGTTTGGTGGCCGAAAAGTGGAGATTGAGTTCGGGATGAACTGCATTCTACATCAGCTAGGGTTACGCAACTGAATGGCATGCTACTGAGGCCATACGGCTAAAAGGAGTGTGACTGAGGTTCATTAGCATGTGAGTCGTGCGACTGAGTTCCATTCGCTTGTGAGTCGTACGCCTAAGGACCATTCGCATGGGTCCATCCGCATTTGTGCTCATTCGCACAAGGTGTCCATCTGCATTTGTGCTCATTCGCACAAGGTGTCCATCCGCATTTGTGCTCATTTGCACAAGGTGTCCATCCGCATTTGTGCTCATTCGCACAAGTGTTCATCCGCATTAGTTCCATTCGCATGGGACTCATCCGCATTGTATTCATCCGCATTGGATCCATTCGCATGGGGCCCATTCGCTTGGTGTTCGTCCGCATTGTGCTCAGTCTCCTGGGAGGCCATGCGACTGAAGGGTGCCCATATGCCTAAGTAGGGCTTGTGTACCCGAGGGAACATAGTTTATTTACTGACTTTCGGGGGAAATTGCAGGTGTAAGTTTTTGACGTGGAAGGTTCTCGGGGGTTCATGTAAGATGACTTTTGAGGCCATAGAGGTTATATTGGGCATGGATGACGATGATGTATGATGTTGTATGGTTATGCATGATGGTATATATGATGTATTACATGTATGTATGATGCCCGGTATGATGATGTTGACTGTGTATGTTTTGTTCCTTGCTTTGTATGATTATTTTCTCGTGGCTTTATGTTGAATGTTAATGAACGAAATGAAAATTATTATGTAACATAAAGTGGAAGATAATGAAAAGAGGAGCGAAATAATGAATGCATGCATTAATGAATGAATGAAAGTATGAAAGGCTTGCAAGTAAACGTATGGAGGTTCACACCCAAGAATGGTGTTAGCTTAATCATGTGCGGGTTAGCTACCCTAGAAGGATGCACATTGGGGATTGATCCGTGTGATTAGCATATGTATGGAGGTTCACACCTAATGAAGGGTGTTAGCTCAACTGTGTGTGGGTTAATTACCCAGAAGGATGCACACTGGGGTCCAATCCTTGTGATCGACCATATGTGTGGGACCTTTGCCGCTCACCCTAGGTAACTGGAGTCAGCTTTGTGCATAATGATCGGGGTTTATGAAAGACCTCAGGCCCAGTACTGGCTTTATGCATACAGTGGGGTGGAGCACATGGCATTTGTCCGAATGAAAGTAAAGATTTAATGATGAATGTACGTAATGAACGATGATGAAGATAATAAATATTATCTATGTGTACTTATGATGTCTGATCACATGCATAGTAAAGTATAGTTTTAGCAAAAGTAAAGTATGTTTTATTTTAAAACTAGACTTCACTCAGCAACGCTGTCTTTTATGTGTTTCCAGTCGGCAGGTAATGTTGTTGGGGATGGCACGGGGCGGCTACTCAGCTCTTTTGGGATGGCATTCTTTTGTTTAATGTTTTTGCATTGTAATGCGAATGAACGATGTTTTGAAATGAACAATTGTATTAACTTGCGAAAGCATTTGTAATGATATGAAAAGTTATTTTTATGTTTCTACTGCAATGTTTTATGAATGTTAAATGTAAAGTTGTATGTTTTATGTGCAATGAATTACTAGTTGTAAGCGTCCGGGAACGGGGCCTTATAAGTTGGTATCAGAGCCAAAGTTTAAGTGAAATGGGTAAAATTTTAAAATAAACCTAAACTTAAACTGAAAATGGGACGGATAGGGAAGGGATGCCAGTCTGAGTAGCTGCGTGCCATCAGGTATTTTCATAATGTTAACCGGTATTACGTGCGCATGTTATGTGGTTATGTGTTGTTTGTAGATTTAAATTCTGATATAGTCAGGATAGGTAATGCTTGGGGTATGAAGAGTAAAGTAAGTGGCTAATCACAACTGGCCACTATAATTAGGGACTTACTATACTTGACATAAACTAAGTTGTTCCTTGAATGACCGTGTTGGTGTTTGGATCTTTCAATGTGTGTGTGTGGATGGCCGGTGGTAGATCTTCAAAAGCTTCATGCTGTGGAGGTCGTGGTGCTGAACCACGACCCATGAGAGGAAGACCAGAGTGGAAAAGGTGGTTCCTAAAGAACAAAAGACTGCTCATCCGAAGGGTGGTGATGAGAGTGCAAACTTAAAGGCTTCGGTGAATGAGATTGTGGTTGAAGAGGAGCATCAAGTCATGCAGACGATCTTACCATCTGTAGTGACTGAAGTGATTAAAGCTGTACGGGAGGGGGAAAGGATAGAAAGAAGTAGACCTACGGGCAAAAAGAAACAGCCCGAGACTGAGATGGTTTTGTCTGATGACGAAGAAGAAGAGCAGGAAGAAGAAGAGCTTGCGCCGGAGGCGGCACGAGGCTGTAACTACGGGGTGTTCCAAAGATGCAAGCCCCCTACTTTTGATGGCAACGGCACCGCTGCTGCTGCTCACCGATGGGTGAGAGAAATGGAAGCTGTTTTAAATATCAGTGAGTGCCGGGAGGATCAAAAAGTAAAGTTTGCTGCCCACTCGTTTGTGGACTCGGCGCTGTGCTGGTAGGACAATATAGTCCAGGCCGAGGGTAGTCGGGCAATTGGAGGAAGAGATGGTCCGAATTGAAGAGTTGGTGATTGAGAAGTTCTGTCCTCACAGGGAAATGGATAAGGTGGAAAGGGAGTTCCTACAGCTAGAGGCGGGAACAATGACTCATCAGCAGTACACCACCAAGTTCAACGAGATGGTACGTCCGGTGCCAGATTAGGTGACGCCTCTGTCGCGGAAGATTAGAGGTACATTCAGGGCTTGTTGGCGATATTTGCAGGCACGTCATCGCTGCCCAACCGAACACGTTTAGGTCGGCAGTTGATTGGCAGGAAGACTGTATGATGAGCGAGAGGTGGTGGTGGCTGAGGCAAGCAAGAAGGGTGGTTTTGATCGGTATTGGAATGAGAAATGGGTCGATCGGGGTGGTGCCTCAACAAGTAACAAGAAGGCACGAGTGGATGACCGACGTATGGTCACATCGAGTGCGGGGTCGAGGAGGTGTGGCCGGTGTGGGAAGGAGCACACCGGCGAATGTAGATTGGGATTTAACGAGTGCTTCAAATGTGGGAAACCTGGCCACATGGCGAGGGAGTGTAAGACTGGGAAGTGTTTTAATTGTGGCGGGGAGGGCCACATGAGTCGAGACTGCAAGAAGCTGAGGGCTGAAAGTTCTAGTGCAGGGAAGAAGACAACTGGGGGATAAGGACCAAGGGCGAGCGCCAGGGCATTCACGATGACACAAGAGGAGGCTAGGACAGACCCTGATGTTGTGTCTGGTACGTTTCTAGTGAACCAAACTTTAGCTTCTGTGTTATTTAATTCTGGTGTTGGTAAAAGTTTTATCTCTGCTGCTTTCTGTGCTAAGATGCCTCTTAGTAGTAAATGTGTTGATGCGCCCTTCGATGTAGAAACTGCCATAGGTAAATTTACCCGAATTTCGGAGGTGATAGAGCGTTGTGATGTTGAACTAGAAGGTCATAAGTTTCCTATTAGACCATTCGTGATGACCTTAGGTGGTTTCGATTTGGTTCTCGGGACGGATTGGTTGGCGGATTACGAGGCAAACATTGTGTGTTACAAGAAGATGATTTGTCTGACCACGCCTGATGGGAGTAAGGTGTTGGTTTATGTGGATCGGGTCATGACGATCCCAAAAGTAATCTCAATGGCGGTGGCAGGAAAGTGCATGAGGCATGGATGTAGTGCCTACTTGGCCTATGTAAAGGATGTGAATACGCCAGCACCACAACTGTCTGATGTACCGGTTGTGTGTGACTTTCCAAACATGTTCCCAGAAGACTTACCAGGAGTGCCACCTGACCGTAAGATCAAGTTCCAGATTGACTTGATACCGGGTGCCCTAACCAGTTGCCAAGGCACCGTATCGGTTGGCTCCGACTGAGATGAATGAGTTGATGGAGTAGTTGCAAGAGCTGCTTGATAAAGGGTTTATTAGACCGAGTATCTCTCCTTGGGGTGCTCCGGTCTTATTCGCGAACAAGAAAGACAGTAGTATGAGGATGTGTATTGACGACCGTGAGTTGAATAAGTTGACGATAAAGAATTGGTACCCGTTACCGAGAATTGATGATTTGTTTAATTAGCTTCAAGGTGCCAATTGGTTTTCAAGGATAGATCTTCGATCTGGCTACCATCAGCTAAGGTGAAGGAGCAGGATATTCCTAAAACAGCTTTTCGCACGCGTTATGGTCATTACGAGTTTCATGTCATGTCTTTTGGCTTGACCAATGTGCCAGCTGCTTTTATGGATATGATAAATTGAGTGTGTCGGCCGATGTTGGATAAATCAGTGATTGTGCTTATTGATGATATCCTGATTTATTCGAAGAGCAAGATTGAGCATGTTGGTCACATTCGGGAGGTTTTGGAGACGCTGACAAAGGAGAAGTTGTACGTTAAGTTCTCCAAGTGTGTGTTCTGGTTTCGTGAGGTTCAATTCTTGGGTCATGTGGTGAATCCTGACGGGATTATGGTGGACCCGGCAAAGGTAGAGGCGGTGATGCAATGGAAGTCTCCAAAGACGCCATCTGAGATTTGTAGTTTCTTGGGTTTGGCAGGCTACTACAGAAGATTCATCCAAGACTTTTCTAAGATTACTTATCCACTAACTAAGTTGACCCGGAAATATGTGAAGTTTGTATGGGTTCAAGATCAAGAGAAGGCGTTCGAAGAATTGAAGGCGAGATTGACTCAAGCTCCTGTTCTGTCATTACCCGATAGAAGTGAAGATCTGGTGGTTTATTCTGATGCTTCTTACTTGAGGTTGGGATGTATGTTAATGCAGAGAGGGAAGGTTATATCCTATGCATCCCGACAGTTAAAGGTTCATGAGGTCAATTATCGTACTCATGACTTGGAGCTAGCAGTCAAGGTCTTTGCGCTAAAGATTTGGAGGCACTATCTGTATGGGATGAAGTGCACCATATTCACTGACCACAAGAGCTTGAAGTACTTCTTTGGGCAAAAGGATTTGAACATGCGGCAGAGGAGATGGTTGGAGCTTATAAAAGATTATGATTGCGAGATCTATTACCATCCGGGCAAAACCAACATGGTGGTGGATGCCCTTAGCAGAAAAGAGAGGCCCGAGCCGATTCGGGTGAAAGCATATCAGTTGATCATGACCTAGGATGTGATGAAGCAAGTCAAGGAATTCCAAGATGAGGCATTGAAAGAAGATCATCTTAACTCTGAATGAATGAGATGTCTGGTCGCAGAATTGGGTGAAAACACGTTTGGTGTTAGAATTCAATTCAAGAGGATGTGGATTCCTTGTTTTGGGGATCTACGGGTGAAGATTTTGGATGAAGCTCATAAGACTCGATACTCTATTCATCCCAGTGCCACAAAGGTGTATCAAGACATGAAGAAAGATTATTGGTGGCCAGGTATGAAACACAATGTGGTGGAATATGTGAATAAATGCCTTACTTGTCTACAAGTGAAGGTCGAGCACCAAAAGCCATATGGGAATATCCAACCTTTGGATATACCGGAATGGAAGTGGGAGCACATCACCATGGATCTCATTACGAAGTTGTCGCGTACCCTAAAAGGGTATGATGCTATATGGGTGGTAGTTGACCGTTTGACGACGAGTGCTCACTTCCTACCGATCCGCGACACATATTCATCTGAGAGGTTGGCGGATCTATTCGTCAAGAAGATTGTAACTCGTCATGGCATGCCGTTGTCTATTGTGTCTGATCATGACACTCGGTTAACATCTAAATTCTAGAAGAAATTCCACGATGCGATGGGGACGAGGTACATATTAGCACGACTTATCATCCTCAGACAGATGGTCAGTCAGATAGGACCATTCAGACGTTAGAGGATATGCTTCATGCTTGTGTTATTGATTTTGGAGGAAGTTAGGATGACCACTTACCGTTAGCTGAGTTCTCATATAACAACAGTTATCATGCTAGTATTGTATGCCTCCTTATGAGATGCAATACGGTAGGAGATGCAGAACACCCGTCTGTTGGGGTGATATTGGTCGGAAAGAGTTAGGGAGCGTCGAGGTAATTGAGGCTACGACTGAGAAGCTTGAAAGGATCAAGGCCTTCATGAAGGCAGCCAAGACAGAGTCGTATGCTGATAAACAACGCAGACCAATTGAGTTTAAGGTGGGTGACCAGGTTATGTTGCAGGTCTCACCTTGGAAGGGTATCATCCGATTTCGAAAGTGGGGCAAGTTGAGCCCAAGGTATATAGGGCCTTTCCGAATCATTGATCGAGTAGGAGAGGTGGCCTATAGACTGGAATTACCCAATGAGTTAAGTGGAATTCACCCGACATTCTGTGTATCTCCTCTGAGCAAGTGTTTAGCGGATGAAGAGATGATTGTTCCACTGGGTGATAACAAAGTAGATGAACGGCTCAATTACGTGGAACAACCAGTGGCGATCATTGATCGAAAAGAGAAGAGGCTGAGGAATAAAGTGGTTCCTCATGTGTGTGTACAGTGGAAGCACAGGAAAGGATCCGAGTTATATTGGAGACTGAAGAGAAAATGAGACAGCATTATCCATGTTTGTTTGAGAAATAACAGGTTTCGGGGACGAAACCTTTTTAAGGGGGGTGGACTTGTAACACCCGGATATTTTCTTTGAAGCCGACGAAAGTTGAAAAAAAGAAATAAAGTCCAAAGTCGAGTGACCAAACTTGCCTAAACGGGAAAAATCTTTAAAGAGTGGGGTATTAAGAGGGGAGGGCAGCCCACTCTCCTCCCCCACACTCCTAAAACTCAGCCAAGAGAGAAAAGAGTGAGAAAAAGGGGTTCAAGCTTGGTTTTCGTGGATTCGAGAATGAAAGTTGAAGTGTAGCGGGTTGGATTGAAGCTCTACTCGATGGCATCATTTGTGTGAGTTCTAAGACCCCTCTTTTACACGTTTTCAACTGATTTGGGGCCGGAACACATAGTGAAAACCTGTTTTTTTGAAATGTGTGTGTTGAACATGTACGTATGTGTTTGTGTGTGATGCGAGTGGAGTGTGTTTTGGGGCTTGTGTATGCTTGACTGGTGTTGTGGTATGTGTTTCTAAGGTTTAGGATGGTTGATTTGGGCGTAGAACGGGTTTGTGAGGGTTTGGAGGCCAAAAAGTGGAGATTGAGTTTGGGATGAACTGCATTATGCATCAGCTAGGGTTAGGCGACAGAATGGCATGCGACTGAGGTCATACGGCTAAAAGGAGTGCGACTTTGGTTCATTAGCATGTGAGTCGTGCGACCGAGGTCATTAGCTTGTGACTCATACGACCGAGGGCCATTCGCATGGGGAGTCATGCGACTGAGGGTCCATTCGCCTAGATACATTTGCATTTGTGCTCATTCGCACAAGGTGTCCATCCGCATTTGTGCTCATTCGCACAAGGTGTCCATTCGCATTTGTGCTCATTCGCACAGGTGTCCATCGGCATTGTGTTCATTCGCACAAGTGTTCATTCGCATTAGTTCCATTTGCATGGGACTCATCCGCATTGTGTTTATCCGCATTGGGTCCATTCGCATGGCGCCCATTCGCCTGGTGTCCATCCGTATTGTGCTCAGTCACCTGGGAGGCCATGCGACTGAAGGGTGCCCATATGCCCAAGTAGGGCTTGTGTACCCGAGGGAACATAGTTTATTTACTGGCTTTTGGGGGAAAGTGCAAGTGTAAGTTTTTGACGTGGAAGGTTCTCGGAGGTTCATGTAAGATGACTTTTGAGGCCATAGAGGTTATGTTGGGCATGGATGACGATGATGTATGATGTGTACGGTTATGCATGATAGTATGTATGATGTATGATATGTATGTATGATGCCCGGTATGATGATGTTGACTGTGTATGTTTTGTTCCTTGCTTGTATAATTATTTCTCGTGGGTTTATGTTGAATGTTAATGAATGAAATGAAAAGTATTATGTAACGTAAAGTGGAAGATAATGAAAAGAGGAACGAAATGATGAATGCATGCATTAATGAACGAATGAAAGTATGAAAGGCTTGCAAGCAAACGTATGGAGGTTCACACCCAATGAAGGGTGTTAGCTCAACCGTGTGCGGGTTAGCTACCTCAGAAGGATGCACACTCGGGCTTGATCTGTGTGATTAAGCATATATATGGAGGTTCACACCAATGAAAGGTGTTAGCTTAACTGTGTGCGGGTTAATTGCCCCAGAAGGATGCACACTGGGGTCCAATCCTTGTGATGGACCATATGTATGGGACCCTTGCCGCTCACCCTAGGTAACGAGAGTTGGCTTTGTGCATAATGTTCGGGGCTATGAAAGACCTCAGGCCTAGTACCGGCTTTATGCATATGGTGGGGTGGAGCACATGGCATTGGTCTGAATGAAACTAAAGATTTAATGATGAAGGTACGTATGAACGATGATGAAGATAATAAATATTATCTATGTGTACTTATGATGTCTGATCACATGCATAGTAAAGTATAGTTTTAGCAAAAGTAAAGTATGTTTTATTTTAAAACTAGACTTCACTCAGCAACGCTGTCGTTTATGTGTTTCCAGTCGGCAGGTAACGTTGCTAGGGATGGCACGGGGCTACTACTCAGCTCTTTTGGGATGGCATTCTTTTTTTAAATGTTTTTGCATTGTAATGCGAACGAACGATATTTTGAAATGAACAATTGTATTAACTTGCAAAAGCATTTGTAATGATATGAAAAGTTATTCTTATGTTTCCGCTGCAATGTTTTATGAATGTTAAATGTAAAGTTATATGTTTTATGTGCAATGAATTACCAGCTGCAAGCATCCCGGGAACGGGGCCTTACAATTTTCAATCTTAATTGATTGATTTCATCTTTATTAAACCAAAACATAATCGATCCATTATTCTATTTAATTATTTGAAACCCCTAAATTCCAATTGAAACCCTAGTTCACATCTAACTATTAATCTTATTATTAAACTTAATCTTGGAATCAATACATTTAGGTAACTTGTAAAAGAAATCGTTGGAGCCTTGTTTAATTTCTTATCATCACCTTGTATATATCATGTGAGTTCTCCATGCCCCCTTTCTATATATTTCACACCTTTTAGGGTGAAACATGTTAACCTTATAAACTTACACTTGTAAACATCTTGATACTTGTAAATGCACATGCAATTCATCTTTACCTTTTTGTCATGGTTATTTGTGTTATTGTAAGTCTTGTATGAGATACATATTTGTTTACAATCATTAACTATTGCTAGCCTGGCGATGTCTTAGATCTTTGAGCCTGACAAGCCTATTTGGTGCTAAAGCCGATGTATTGCCGGCTCCTGATGACATATGCTTGTTCATCATGGGAACCAAATACACTTAGCCAATCATATATACTTGTAATCAAGTCGAGGTTTGGTTGTAACTGTATGTGTTCTATAAGCTTGGTAACTCGTAACCATTGACATGAATTGCTACTTGTAAATATTTATATATATATATATATATATATATAATATATATATATATATATATATATATATATATATATATATATATATATATATATATATATATATGTACGTGTGTTAAACCATGGGAACTCACCAACTTTCAAAGTTGACCCTTTATTTTTAACGTGTTTCAGGATTGATACTTGAGGATTCTCTTTGTGCTCATATAAGACTTGGACCTAGTTTAACTAAATATGTTATTTCTTTGTTTTAAGCTTTTGTATTGTATGGACTTATTGTCTTGTAATGTTCAATGATTAATGATATTTAATATTATTTCAACTTACTAGTTCCATATGCTATGAACAATCGTCTCCCATTCGTCTGCCCCGATGATTTTGCCGTCGCTCGGGGTGTGATAATTAAGATGAGGATTGGGATATTCTTGAAAGAATGAGTGTTATATACAAGAAGCGTGCACAATCAAATAGAAAGTCAAGAGGAGCAAATGTGAAGATGGTGCATGATCAAGTTGCTATGGATAGAATTGTAATTCTGGAACGAGAAATTATAAGCCTCAAAGACAGAAAGAGTAGTGTGGCACATATATCCAGAACGAGAAATTATAAGCCGCAAAGACGGAAAGAGTAGTGTGGCACATATATCCAGTGAGTATGATATGTGCCAGATGTGTAATGACATTCTCCATACATCGATGACTTGCTATTTGAATGTAGGGAAAAGTGAAGAAGTACATCAAGTTCAAGGCCAAGGAGAAATGAAGACATATGACATGAACTCTAACACATATCACCCTGGTCTTAGAAATCATCCTAATCTTTGATATGGTAATTCTACTAACCAAATGAGTCCTCTTTTTCAGATACCAAATCAAGGAAGCAACCAATATAAAGGCCGACAACAAAGCTACAATCAAGGCGGCTACCAAAGGAATAACTACAATAAAGGGAATTTCCAATAAGGAGGTCATTACCAACAAAGGAATCAAGAACATCAACAAGAGACTTCTACAAGTAATGGTAATGACAATGCAAACCTTGTGGCAGGTCAAGATGTTTCAAAGGAGATGAAAGAGTTTAAGCAATTCAAAGAGGTGCAAGAAAAGACCAATGAGGCCATTGCCAAGCAACTAGGACAATTAGCTGAACAATTATCTAGACGGAAACTAGGGAAGCTTCCAAGTGATACAACCAAGACCCTCAACATCAAGCCTCAAGTTCAAAGAATATGCACATAACTCGGTTAGTATCATTCTTAAATCTACATGTGTTGATTATAATTTAACCTTAACTCCTCAAATAGTTGTAGTTAATAATAAGAAAGGTGATAAAGAAGAAGAAAGTGACACGGGAGAACCAATCCTTCCTATTCATGTTGGAAAATTTAAAAAGAAAAGTACACTTTTGGATTATGGAGCTGGTGTGAGCATCCTTCCTGGGAGCTTGTATGACCAATATGACTTTGGTCCACTACATGAAACTAACAAAATAGTGGTGCTTGCTGATTCGACATGGAATAACCCTGGGGGTGGTTAAGGATGTGATAATCAAGGTAGGAGAGTTCTATTATCCTGTAGACTTTATGGTGCTTGACTACGCACCGGTAAGGACAAATGAACAACCAAAGGTAATTTTAGGTCGACCATTCCTGGCAACAGCCAAAACTTAAATCAATTGCTCAGATGGAATTATCGACATGAAATTTTTAAAAACCGTAAGTTTCTCTTTAATGTGTTTTTGAAATCAATTACATATGTAGTTAAAGATGATTGTTCTATACTAGATGTTACTAACGGGGGTGCTCCTCCTTAAATTTCACATGTAAGCGAGGATATCACCAAGAAGAATGGTTTTGATCCTTACATGTTTGAGTTTGATAATGTGGAAAAGGTGGAGAATGTGAAGGTGGAGCCACTAAGGAATGAAAATCCAAAACAGAAGGTTAATATGGTTAAACCACCGGATCATAAGAATTCAAGGATTGGCCAAAGTTTGAGTGAACAAGAAATGCTATCAAGCCAAGAGAAGCATATATATGAAGAGAAATTTGGAGACAAGAACTCAATACGACCACCATAAGTGGTCTCAGGTAAGGTCTGGCTGAAGACCTAAAACTTAGCTCTTGCAAGAGGCAACCCGAGAACATTGTGGGTGTGTTCACGATAAACCCTCACGAGACTACAACTTGTCCACTTAGGTCTACCAGGGGGTTTAAAGGCTTGTTACTTATGCTAAATGCAACCGTGATTTCTACGAAAGTGAGTTTGACTTCTTTTATTTGTTTTTGTATTCTTTTTTGTATTTTTCTAGCTAGTTCAATCATGAACAAGATGCAAGCACTCAAATGTGGGAAGGCCAAAGTCTCTTAGTAAAAGCTCTCATTAATTATCAGGTTTCTATACTCCTTCCTTATCTAGCTTTTTAATCATTAGTATGTTTATTCATGTTATAAAACCATACATTGGGGACAATGTATCTTAAGTGTGGGGATAAGGGTAAGCATTGGAAGAACTGAATTGAAGCAACAAAAATTTTGAAAATTTTGAACCTTTTAGAAAAAAAAATGTTGAAAATAAGTTCTTATGTAAACTTAAATGTACATGGAACTCAAAATTTTGCATACATGGCTAGTTGTTACTGTTTGTGCACTTATGGATCCCTGTAATGTTTGTTTTGATAATTGATTAAATGCACCCTAATCATAAAATCTTTATAAAAGTATGTGAAAGTCCTCGGTGGTGTAACAAACCAATTGTAGATAACATACATGCTATACATTTTCTTACATGTTTTCACCGTTTCCGTGAGAGTGAACCTAATTGAAAAACTCATAGTATACTATGAGTTACTTTACTTTTTTTTGCATAAAGAGGGAATTCACAGCGTGCATCCAAGTTAGAACTCGTGTAATTGATACATATCAAGACCATAGACGAATGTGTGCATAAATATGATATAGGCATTAGGATTGAACCATTTGTCTAAACCATTCTTTTCAATTCCATACCAACAAAATCTTCCTATAGATACCATGTTGAGCCCCAACTTATCGTTTCAAGCCAATACTATAAACCCACAAGCCTTAGCCTTTTTATGGATCCTTAGGGAATGAAGTCTAATCCATAACATACTTGGAAGATTCATGTCAAATTCAATCATAATAAGGTTATTCTTGAGAAAAAATAGGAAAAAAGGAGCTAAATATGAGGTCAAAATGATCAAAATATGCAGCAACCAAAAGTAGCGTGAAAAAGTGTACAAGTAGTGCAAGCAAAACAATAAGAGTGATAAATGACACATCTAGCGTGGTTAAGTTGGACTTCATTCTCCATTAGCCACTCTAAAATCCCTTTCAATCCCACCTTAAACCATAGCCTAACATTACCACCCAAGAAAGACCTCTTGATTTTTGTATTATATTGTGTCAATTGATGGCAATTTGATTAATATACGAGCTTATGATTAGTATGTGCATTCATGGTTTGAGAGCTCCATAAACACTAGTATATCATCACCAGTTCATAAAATAAACCAAGAGGAGTGTTTATTGTGAGAAATGTGAATGCATAAATATTTGAAGCAAAATGCGAGTATATGTCAACCAAATATTTCAAAAGCAAATAGTATTAAATGATTAGGTTCTAAACATTACATCATGAAGTTAAAAACTAAGCATGTATTGGAATCTTATTTGTTCAAGGTAGTGATAATGTGGCATGTGTGCTTAATTAGGGAAGAGTTTGCAAGTAAGTTTGTTTGAGGACAAACAAAACGTTAAGTGTGGGGATGTGATCATGAGTCAATAATTTGGTGTTTAATTGATCTAAATTATTGCTTTTACATTATGGTTATGGTGGAACAAGTTCAAGTTGTTTGTGTTTTGAATTATAGGTGATTGGAGCTTAAGGAAGCTTTTTCTATGGTGAATAAGCACAAGATGAAACCATGAAGACCAAATGCGCAATTACCAAAAGATGCAAAATGGGAAACCGAAACTAAGTTTGGTGAAACATGAAGATTATGGAAGAAGCGGGATGGAAATTGAAGCCTGAGAAGTGAAGAAATACGAAACCCGAAGGTTCAAGACCATGCTAACTTAAAATGGGCATAACTTGGGCTAGTAAAAGAGTTACGGAGCCTACAAACTCTCAACAAAAAGCTCGTTAAAAGTTACATGTGAAAATCAAAATTTCACAGGGTCCGGGAGTATGATACACCGCCTTGGGTGTATGTCGGCGTATTGGCAGCGTATTTATGGGCGTATTTGACCAAAATTTCAGAAAGTTGGGCTTAGGAAAGTTGGGGGCGTATGATACGCCGCCTTGGGTGTATCATACGTCGCGGCTGAACTAACACTCGGATTTTATGGAATTTCAAGTTTATTTAACTCAAAACAACTCTAAATTGATCTAGAATTTCTTAGAGATGAAAAGTGATGAACTTTAGGTGATTTTTGGCGTTCTAAGGCTCCCCAAATCATCCACAACCATTCTCTAGTCACGATTGAAGATTGAACGAAGATGATGCACGACTAGGTTTTCTTGATTGCTTTTGGGAGTACAATTCTTATAAAGTGAGACGATTGATATGATTAATTACATTTTTGTATTAAATATTGATCTATTGAATGCAACATTATGTTTGGATTGAGTTAAACAAGTTACTTATAAATAAAGTTCTTTGCTTGATTATCAGTTTTTTGGTTTCCTTGCATGGTGAACTCATTAAGAAAAGTAGGCAATGTGATATAAGTGAATTGGTAACATTATGAATGAACGAGTCTTAAAAGATTGTTCCTTTATTATCACTTTAATCAAAAGCTGAGGTCTTTAAGTATTGTTTCTTACAAACCCTAATTTAGAATTACCAATTGTTAATGTTGAAGAATTGGAAACCCAGAAGTGATTGTTTCTTAATATTTGATCAAACTCGTTTTAAAGTTTGTTGCTTTATGGAATTGTGTTCATTAATCCATTCCAAGTTTCAATTTTAAATTATAAAGTTTGAGTCTTTAGTTAATCGAGTCGTGTTACTCAAACGCTTTCCACATATTCCCTGAAGAGACGACCTTACTTACCATTGCAAAAAAGGTAGCTAAGACCGATAAATTAATTTGTTTTTGATCGAGTCTTGACAACCAGCTCAAAATAGCGTCGTTTCTGGGAATTAATGCGCTTAGTGTTTAATCGTTTTCATTGTTTTTCTTAAAAAATATAAAAAAAAAACAAAAAGATTTTATTGTCTTATTTTCTTGTTAATTTGTTTTCTGGTTTAGTATTACGCGAGGTATTTTTGTGTTTTCTTCTTTGCAGGTACATATTACATTAATGCATAGAAGATTTTCAGGAAGGACTTCGCCATTGCACTTTGATCCAAAAATCGAGAAGACCGTAAGGGAGAATCGTGTGTTTCACAAATCCTCAACTTCAAGGATTTCTCACACTCGGGGTCAAACAAGATCTGAAAAGGGTACATCATCAGCCATAGCTCATAGGATTTTAGGCTGACTCTCTAGAACACCAAAAAATAATCAAGCAAGAGGAATGAATAATCTAGGAAACCAAGGGAGCCACAACCCAACCAACCTATGGGAGATATCCCATTACTTGTGTTTCCTCCACCTGAAGATCCTCCACCTGAAGAACCTCCACCTTAACCATAACCTGTGCAACCTCAACCTCCTCCCATAAACTTCCAACCAGCACCTAATACTTGGATCCATTATCTAGGTATCTAGCATGACGAGGAGGGGACTCATCATAGCAATAAGGACCGATTTTCAGTCGAAGGTTGTCACAATACTAATCATGTAGAATATTGGATTGAAGATCAAGTTAATATGGATGGACCAAACCAACATGACAATAAGGACTATGGAAACCAACTAGGATATCAACATCATTATCAAGGTGGCTATGCTAAACAAGCTATTCACAACAACATTGGCGGTCAACCATTTAATGGAATACCTGCCAATTTGAGAGCACAACATCTTGCACCAGCACATGGTGTGGATAGTCACTTCTATCCTGCCATTGCTATCAATTCATCTCCTATTATTCCGCTAACACAATGAGGAAGAGCTTTTGAGGTCAGACCATAATGCTTAGGCATTCTTTCTCATTTTCATGAAATGGCAACAGAAGAACCATATTTGCACATATCTGAGTTTGAAGCATCTTGTAGCACTTTTATGGTCAAGGTTTTTCACCAGAGGAAGTGAAGTTGGTACTATTTCAGCTTACACATAATGATAAAGCCAAACAATGGTTCTTATCTTTGCCTTCTGCAAGTATCTATACTTGCCTTCAAATGCAACAGATATTTTTGGATGAGTATTACACATCTCAAACAACAAGTGATGCAAGGAGAGCAATTAGAGGTTTTACACAAAATTAGGGGAAAATTTTCATGAAGCTTTTCATCGGTTCAAAGGAATGTTGAGAACTTGTCCATATCATGGAATAGCTAAGTGGGATCTAATATCAGCATTGCATGATGGGCTCTCACCAGAAGATGCAAGAAATGTAAACTCTACATGTCCGGACACATTCACGTTGAACCATAAAGATGAGGATTATGATATTCTTGAAAGAATGAGTGTTATATACAAGAAGCATGCACAATCAAGTAGAAGGTCAAGAGGATCAAATGTTAAGATGTTGAAGGATCTAGTTGCTATAGATAGAATTACAATTCTGGAACGAGAAATTGCAAGTCTCAAAGTCAGAAAGAGTAGTTTGGCACATATATCCAGTGAGTATGATGTGTGCGAGATGTGTAATGACATTGGCCATACATCGATGACTTGCTATTTGAATGTAGGGAAAAGTGAAGAAGTACCTCAAGTTCAAGGCCAAGGAGAAAGAAAAGACATATGACATGAACTCTAAGACATATCACCCTGGTCTTAGAAATCATCCTAATCTTAGATATGGTAATTCGACTAACCAATTGAATCCTCCTTTTCAAATACCAAATCAAGGAAGCAACCAATATCAAGGTCGACAACAAAGCTACAATCAAGGTAGCTACCAAATGAATAACTACAATCAAGGGAATTACCAACGAGGAGGTCAATACCAATAAAGGAATCAAGAACTTCAACAAGAGACTTTTACAAGTAATGCTAATGACAATGCAATCCTTGTGGAAATTCAAGACCTTGCAAAGGAGATGAAAATTTAAGCAATTCAAAGAGGTGCAAGAAAATACCAATGAGGCCATTGTGAAGCAATTAGAACAATTGGCTTAATAATTATCCAGACAGGAACAGGGGAAGCTTCCAAGTGACATAACCAAGAACCCTCAACATCAAGCCTCAAGTTCAAAGAATATGCACATAAACTCGATTATTATCATTCCTAAATCTACATGTGTTGATTATGATTTAACCTCTACTTCCTAATAGTTACAGTTAATAATAAGGAAGGTGATGAAGAAGAAGGAAGTGACACAAGAGAACCAATCCTTCCTATTCAAATTGGAAAATTAAAAATCAAAAGTGCACTTTTGTATTATGGAGCCGGTGTGAGCATCCTTCCTCTGAGATAGTATGACCAATATGACTTTGGTCCATTACATGAAACTAACAAAATAGTGGTGATTGCTAATTCGACATGGAAACAACCTCGGGGGATGCTTAACGATATGATAATCAAGATAGGAGAGTTCTACTATCCTGTAGACTTTATGGTGCTTGACTACACACCAATAAGGACAAATGAACAACCAAAGGTAATTTTAGATCGACCGTTCCTGGAAACAACCAAAACTCATATCAATTGCTGAGATGGAGTTATCAACATGACATTTAAAAACCGTAAGTTGCTCTTTAATGTGTTTTCAAAATCAATTACATATGTAGTTAACAATGATTGTTCTATATTAGATGCTACTAATGAGGGTGCTCCTCCTTACATTTCACATGTAAGTGAGGATATCACCAAGAAGAATGGTTTTGATCCTTACATGTTTGAGTTTGATAATGTGGAAAAGGAGGAGAATGTGAAGGTGGAGCCACCAAGGAATGAAAATCTGATACGGAAAGTTAAGATGGGTAAACCACTGGATCATAAAAATTCAAGGATTGGCTAAAGTTTGAGTGAACGCGAGATGCTATCAAGCCAAGAGAAGCATTTATATGAAGAGAAATTTGGAGACAAGCACTCAATATGACCACCATAAGTGATCTCAGGTAAGGTCTAGCTGATGACCTAAAACTTAGTGCTTGCGGGAGGCAGCACGAGAACTTTGTGGGTGTGTTCACTATAAACCCTCACGAGACTACAACTCATCCACTCAGGTCTACCGAGGGGTTTAAAGGCTTGTTGCATATGCTAAATGCAATCGTGATTTCTAAGAAAGTGAGTTTGACTTCTTTTATTTGTTTTTGTGTTCTTTTTTGTATTTTTCTAGCTAGTTCAATCAAGCGCAAGACGCAAGCACTCAAATGTGGGGAGGCCCAAGTCTCTTAGTAAAAGCTCCCATTAATGATCAGGTCTATGTACTCCTTCCTTATCCTGCTTTTTAATCGTTAGCATGTGTGTTCATATTTTAAAAGCATACATTGCGGACAATGTATCTCAAGTGTGGGGATAAGGGTAAGTATTGGAAGAATTGAATTGAAACAACAAAAATTTAAAATTTTGAACCTTTTTGAAAAAAATATGAAAAATAACTTTGTAAGTAAACTTAAGTGTACATGGAACTCAAAATATTTCATACATGGCTAATTGTTACTGGTTTGTGCACTTATGCATCCCTTGGAATGTTTGTTTTGATAATTGAGTAATTCACCCTAATCATAAAATCTTCATAAAAGTAGGTGAAAGTCTTAGGTGGTGTAACAAACCAATTGTAGATAACATACATGCTACACATTTTATTACCTCTTTTCATCATTTCTATGAGAGTTGAGCCTAAGTAAAAAACTCAAAGTATACTATGAGTTACTTTACTTTTTTGCATAAAGAGGGAATTCACAGTGTGCATCCGAGTTAGAACTCGTGTAATTGATACATATCAACATCATAGACGAATGTGTGCATAAATAGGATAGAGGCATTAGGATTAAACCATTTGTTTTAACCCTTCTTTTCAATTTCATACCAACAAAAACTACCTATAAGGTTATTGTTGAGAAAAAATAGGAAAAAAAGGAGCTAATATGAGGTCAAAATCAAAATATGCAGCAACCAAAAATAGCATGAAAAGTTTACAAGTAGTGCAAGAAAAAGAATAAGAGTGATAAATGACACGTCTAGCATGTTTAAGTTGGACTTCATTCTCCGTTAGCCACTCTAAAATCCCTTTCAATCCCACCTAAAACCCTAGCCTAACTTTACCACCCAAGAAAGACTTCTTGATTTTTGTATTATATTGTGTCAATTGATAGCGATTTGATTAATATACGAGCTTATGATTAGTATGTGCATTCGTGGTTTGAGAGCTCCATAAACACTAGAATATCATCACTAGTTCACAAAATAAACCAAGAGGAGTGTTTATTGTGAGGAATGTGAATGCATGAATGTTTGAAGCAAAAGGTGAGTATATGTCAACCAAAGATTTCAAAAGCAAATAGTATTAAATGATTAGGTTTTGAACATTACATCATGAAGTTAAAAACTAAGTATATATTTGATCTTACTTGTTCAAGGTAGTGATAATGTGGCATGTGTGCTTAATTAGGGAGAAGTGTGCAAGTAAGTTTGTTTGAAGACAAACAAAAGGTTAAGTTTGGGGATGTGATCATGAGTCAATAATTTGGTGTTTAAATGATCTAAATTTTTTATTTTACATTATGGTTATGGTGGAACAAGTTCAAGTTGTTTGTGCTTTGCATTATAGGTGATTGGAGCTTAAGGAAGCTTTTTCTATGGTGAATAAGAACAAGATGAAACCACGAAGACCAAATGTGCAATTTCCAAAATATGCAAAATGGGAAACTAGAACTAAGTTTGGTGAAACATGAATAGGATGGAAGAAGCGGGATGGAAATCGGAGACGAGAAGTGAAGAAATGCAAAAGCCGAAAGTTCAAGATCATGCTAACTTAAAATGGGCATAACTTGGGCTAGGAAAAGAGTTACGGGGCCCACGTACTCTCAACAGAAAGCTCGTGAAAAGTTACATGTGAAAATCAAAATTTCGCAGGGTCCGGTGTATGATATACCGGTCGGCGAATTAGCTACGTATTTATGGGCGTATTTGACCAAAATTTTAGAAAGTTGGGCTTAGGAAAGCTGAGGGGGCGTATGATATGCCACCCTAGGTGTATCATATGCCGATGGCTAAACTAACACTCGGATTTTATGGAATTTCAAGTTTATTTAACCCAAAACAACTCTGCAAGACCGGTGAAGGGGGTCACTTAAAACACAATAACACAAAGAGGATATTAACCAAACCTTAATCAAACAGTGAACTGGATTAACCATAAGAGAGACACTAAGAACACAAGTAATGTAAGAGACAGAACACAAGAGCACAAGTATATGGTTTTCAAGAATGCAGTATATTGCTTTCTCTAAGTTCTATTACAAGTGTTACGAAGCATATGGAAAAGATACAAGAACATGAGATACTTATACTACATCCTACAGCCGGCCATACTATGAAAGCCAGCTGGATACAACTGACTATACTCAAAACAAAATCAATTGTAGAGTCAAAAAGGCAGATTGCCTTTTTGACTTTGTGACTATGACATGCCATAGCTCATATCCTTATCTATTACAAAAAGGATAAAGTACATGAAGTAGAAAGTTACAGACTCAAGACCTTAATGTACATTTACCAAAAGCATGGACCTTTTCACCAACTCATGCAAGTTGGTGACTTTACAAAGATGCAGCGGAAATGTGTCCAGCTTTATGGAATAGTACATAAGATAAAGCATGTTGCTAAAAGTCTTCGAAAGAATCCGTCTTCAAGAGTTGAGGCTTCGGAAGACTTTGTCTCTAAAGCTTGAGAAGACTTCATCTTTGGCTTCGAAAGATATTGGTCTTGGCTTTGGAAGATTTCACACTTAGAATATTTCTGTTGCATGTGTAAAACTTCTGAATCATTCTTCTTAAGTACTTGTGCAGCATGCATGTAGAAAGACTTTGGTTGCTTCAGCCTCTATGCATATTCTCTACAAACTCCCCCTAGGCTGGTGCTACCAAAACTCTTGAAGACTTAAGATATCAACAGTCCTCATCAGGATGATAACCAGCCCTTTCTTGATGAGATGATCAGGATTCCTCAGACTGTCAAAATGTCTTCTCATGTCAAAGAGATCATGTAGAGCCAATTGAAACATGTCTTGCCAAGTGTAGACATTTTCAATGCCATGATCTCTTATGACATGCCACCTTTATGGATTTGTAGTGTATGTCCAAGACAGGATGGGTCTTTCTGATGCAAGAGGAGCTATTTGAATGGGAGATGATGGAGCATCCTCTGGCTGCACATCCTCAGGATGTTCTAACTCATCTTGTGGTTTAGAAAAGGATGCAGTCTTCTTCTTCTTTGGCTTTGGTTTAGAAGCCATCCTTTTCTTTCTCTTTACAAGTTTTAACTAAGAAGACTGGCCTGCAGTACCTGATTGATCTTCATTGTCTTTCTTAGTTGGGTCTTCAATTCTCACAGGTTTAGAATAAGAGTGAGTCTGACCCTGCTATGGATCAGAAAATGAAGCTTGCTGAGATTCAGCAGGAGGTCCAGGTTGTGATGTCTCTAGTTGTTCAACCTTAACCTTCACTTCAGGTGGGGCTTGACTTGGAAGGGAATGTAAGTCAACCAGCTCTCCACTCTTGATCTTCTGCTTGATCACCCTGATATGCTCATCCATAGTGGATAGAGACATGGGGCCAAGTCTCCTTCCAGAGAATCCATACAGCTTCAAGAAGCTCACCATCCTCTGCTTGTCAGCAGATTTCTTCATGCTTTTATGGATGATGGCTCTTGACTTAGAAGCTTCTTCCCTCAGCTTTCTTTTAGTTGTCTTTCTTTCTCTGACTATCTCAAGTTCAATTTGTTTGAGATACTCAAACTCAACATAGTCATAAAACAAGGGAAGAAGAGCTTCTGCCTGATAGAGGCATGTGGCACTTAGGTAGTTGATCATCTTGATCCTTTCCTCTTCTTTATCTACCTGAGGTTCTTGTTGAACCACATCCTCATATGCAGGGCTTTTTGAACTGGGAAGAGGGTAGGCACATGCTTGTACATGTCACACCCCAACCTTGACGGCGGAATCATCGAGATGTGAGGGTTAAGATTGTTCACAACCACATAACGCTATATTTAAATGTAAATTTTGAAATTATAAGTTTCAAAGATATTACAATTATAAGTCTCAAAACAAGAAATAGTTCCAAATAAAACAAAGCATAACATAAATGTTTAATTTATATAACTAGATCCAAATCCTAGTTTATTGCAAGCTTTAAATGATAACTTCAAACTTGGACATTTCTTGAGACATGATAAATATAAAAGGTCAACTAAAAGTTGGTGAGTTTCCAAGATTTTCATACATAATATAACAAGGTTACAAGTAGCAAATCATGTCATAGGTTATAAGTTAGTAAGGTTATAGAACACATATCGTTACAACCAAACCTCGCCTTGATTACAAGTATATATGATTGGCTAAGTGTATCTGGTTCCTATATGAACAAGCATACGTCATCAGGAGCCGACAATGCCTTGGCTTTAGCACCAAATAGGCTTGTCAGGCCCAAAGATCTAAGACGTCGTCAGGCTAGCAATAGTTAATGATTATAAACAAACTATGTATCCCATATAATCACTTACAACACACAAATAACCATAACAAAATATAAATATGAAATGCAAGTGCTTTACGAGTCTCAAATGTTTATAAGTGTATGATGTATAAGTATCATGTTCACCCCAAACTAGTGTGAATAACATAAAAGGGGGCAAGGAAACTCACTTGGCAAAATAAGTATAAGTATGAAGATTAATAACAGTAATAATAGGCGTTGTTCCAACATGAATCGTCACAAGGCACCAATATATATATATATATATATATATATATATATATATATATATATATATATAATATATATATATATATATGTATGTATGTATGTATGTATGTATGTATGTATATGTATATATATATATATATATTACAAGATTTAGGTTAATACAAGGTTAACGATATAACAAGAACTAGGGTTCCAATGTGAATTTGGGGTTTTTATAAATAAGGTTATTTGTCGACCTCATAAATATATATTTTAATTCAACGAAGAAAACTTAATTAAACTTTTTTAATAACCCTTATAATAATTTAATCATCAAATGTAAATAAAATCATATCATCAACATAATTAATCTAAAATTAAAGATAACATATAAACCAAATAATAATTTAGTGATTTCAACTATTTAAAGTTTGTTTTTATGAAATAACTAATTATAATATTTTCTAGTAACATTTCATATAAAAAATTATTAAGGAGTTTAAAGAAATAAATTAACAAAAAACCAAAAAATAACTAGATAATTTCTAAAAACAAAATTTATAAAAGCAATTCTTATAATTTTTTAGAATTTTATATAGTCTTTTTAAAGGCTAAAACCTTTTTAAAAAAATGGCATGAGGGTGCCCAGGTTCGAACCCGGGACATCATGGATGGGATGCAGCGTGCTAACCAATGAGCCAAGGCACTCATCCGCGGTTCTTTTAGGTTCTAAATTGTTTAATATGCAACTTCCAACAACCCCCAAATTCCATATAAACCCTAGAATCGTTTAACCCCAAATTGAACATGAATTCAATTATGTTCATTGTATTAATCATAGGACTTTTGTTCCCCAAAGAAAACCGAGTATGTGCATGCCTTTAATTACCCGTATCGAAGTCGATTTGTTGATGAACAAATCAGAGTAGTTTGCGGCTACGGTCGTGACTTGTTCCGGTTGCAAATGTGAATAAAAACCGAATTCGTTGCACAGGATTCTCCCAAGGGCTCAAATGATGAAAAGCCCTTTGTTAGTTGTAGTTTAGAGGGCTCAAATAAAGGTCTACGAGTAACTTGCAGGTCACGACGAATTGGTAGATCGATTAATGTGTTTTGTATGTTATGAGGTGAAATTGGTAATGGAAATCGATTCGAGGTAGTTAAACGATTGCCCAGGTTCAATTAATTGAGTTAATATTGTTTCTTAATGTGCGAACGGCTATGGTTGTTAATGGTTTCGGTTATACAACGTTTGGGTGTTATAATCAGTGTTAAAGCTCAATTAATGTGATTTATAGGGTTCGAATTAAGTTCCCGAAGCGATTGGAAACGGTTTGGTTCGGGGTGGTCAGAGTCTGGCTGGAGTTCGGCCAGAAAAACGGGATTGAAATGGGGTGGGGATTTGGGTTTTGATTAATTACACCTTTGGTCCCTGTGGTTTTCAAACTTATTATTTTATGCCCAACCTTAATATTAATAGTTTTAAAAATGACAAGTTAACCCCTTAACTTAATTGCTTCAAGTTTTAGTTATATTTACAACTTCTTAATTGTTAAAACTTTTTTTTCTTTTTATTATTATTATCATCATAAGTAAATGTTGTAATTACTTGTATAATTACAAGTGTTAGTCTTATTTTTAGGATTATTATTATATATTATTATTATTATTATTATTATTATTATGATTATTATTATTATTATATTATATTATTATGATTATTAATTATTTTATAATCTATTAGTAATGTTATTATGTTCAATTTAATAGTTTAAGTTATTAACTTTTAAATAAAAGAAATAATTAATGAAAACAAAGAATCAGACATAAATAGACCACAAGTTCCATAAATGACAACAATGGCCCTTACAAGATTATAACGACATTAACATTTAACTTAACGTAAAAAACGAGATGTTACAGTACAATCTTTTCTTTCTTCTGTCTTCTTTGATTTGTACTAGAAGCTCTGCATCTTCTACCTCTTTTTTCTCCCTTGACCTTTCCAGGTCAACCAATTCATTTAACTCTTCCAAGGGGAGAGAGATGACATTGTCTATGTCATAGTTCCTTGTCTGCAGATAGTTTATCCTGACTACCCTTAACTCATCATTCTGAGAATCTGGTCTGGGGGCAGCCCTGATTGCAGTCTCCATGAGTCTAGTAGACCCAGAAGAGGAACCTTCTCCCCTCAGCTTCCTTTTCCTCTCTCTCTTCTCCTCCTCAATCTCTTCAGATATCATCTTTTTTTCCTCTGTCACTCACACACCTTTGTGACTCAAGGTGAAGAGAGCTTTGGCCTTCATTGCTTAATGCAGCTTCTGAGCTCTGGCCAGAGAGAGGTTGAGAGCACCTTCACCAGCAAGTGTCTCAAAAAGGGCATTGATCTCTGTAGCATTGTTGGTGATAAGACTGGGCTCTCAGGTTCTATCACTAGGCCTTCAGTCAAGGTTTCCCCTATGAAGCTAATCTTAGGGTCTGCCTCAATATCCAGGTGACCTATGACATTTCCTGATTCCCACAGTCTTCTTCTTAGGCTGAACTCTATAGTGATCCTATCTTGGATTCTTGGCCAACTTGTTAGCTTGTCTTGATTGGCTTGGATTGACAAGTGGCCTGTTAACTAAATCCAGACTGTGATAATCGTTCAGGGTCTGAAAATTAAAGATCTCTTGATGTCCTTCAACTTTCATGATGATTAGGGCTTTCCTGTTGCTGTCATACCTCCTGACAGGATCAGTGATCACAAGTTTGATGTATCAGAATATAAAGCAGCGGAATACAAACACGAATTAGACAAATTGTAGCAAGCAATCGATATTTGTAAGCATTAACCGCATACGGTTATAGGGAGAGAATATGTATTTCTGATTTCTAGGAATGTTTATAGATGTAGAATATTTCTAATCGAATCAATCATCCATTCCATTCAATTACTCATTTCACTCACTGATTACATAGGTTGTCACTCCTTATATAGAGTGCAACAGTCACTGCTGTTGTCACGGAAAGTGACAACTGGCAGATCCAATACAGAAATAACTAATTCTTAACAAACTACTGAAATGTTCACAACTACTGAGAACATATCAGCAAGTTAAGTACAAAATATAAAACTACTGAAACTACAACGACTGAAGAACAAGCTCTTCAGTCGTTTTACAAAACTACTGAAACATAGAAAATAAAACTACTGATATCACAACTACTGAAGAAGTACTCTTCAGCAGTTGTGACAAACTACTGAGGCTTCAGTACTTGATCTTCAGACTTTGACCTTCAGGTGTTTCATCAGCTAATGACTTCAGTAGATATCATCAGCTGATGTCTTCAGTCTTTGTCTTCAGACTTTGTACATCAGTTGTTGATCTTCAGCACTTGTGAACTCTTCAGCTGTTGTACTTCAGTACTTTGGTCTTTCAGCTTCAGCACTTGTGTTCTTCAGCTGTTGTACTTCAGCACTTTGGTTCTTCAGCTGTTAAGGTCTTCAGCACTTGATCTTCAGCTGTTGAAGTCTTCAGCACTTGTCGAACTACTGATGAGGCTTTCAGCAGTTGTTGTGATACCGTGTGGGACTTAGAGGTTTTCTGATCTTGGCTCATTGGTTCTTTTGGTCCAACAACTCCCCCTGAACCAATGCAGCCAAAACCTCTAACTTATTTATACTCCCACTTATTGATGGCAAAATGTTGGTCTTTTTCCTTCTTGATCAGTGGAGAAGATGACCCATGTAAGCTCCGGCCTGGAAGAAATCTCAAATATTTTTTGGCAGAGTATGAATGGGAACTCTGTTTTGGGGAACTGGACACAGAGTTGTTATCCCATTCATGAGATTTACTTCCCCATAATGAGTCTGTATGACTCACGAACATAGGCCTCAAGGAGAACAACTTGTTCCTCTTGAGAGAGTTCTTCTGCTCCTCCTTCGAAGAAGAACTCTGGACCATAGTACTCTGATAAGTACTTCATGGTCCTGCCATTTTTCAGCTCCACCGTAGTTACCTCCCTATATACAAATTCATCAGGATGGTTGCCTTCAAGGAGTAACTGGAGCTCATTCTTTTGGATGTCTTCAAGCTTTTTATATAACAACCCCTTCTTATCATCTTGTTTTCTAGTAAGGCTTGAGGTGTCTTCTTTGCTTGGTGAGCTTTCTTGAATTCATCAATGATTTCCCAAGGTGAGACTACAACGGCCAACATGATGGTAGATTCTATTGTTTTTCGTACCTGGCCGTTGTATCTGTGTGGGATAGTTCTTTTATGGATTCTAGAACTCACCCTGGGGTCTGGCCATACTCTCACTCTCTCCTTCTGATACTGAAGGTGTGCCTGAGAGTGTACAGCCTTTGAGCATGCCCTTTCATGGCTTGAATAGATGATGACTGAGGAAATTCCTTGTCAACCATCTTCAACAGTTGCTCATCGTGCTGTTTCTGCTGTTCTTCTTCTTCTATCTTGACTCTGACCATTTCCCTTTGAGAGTCAGGTGTGATCATGATTGACTTCGGGGTTTTGGTAGCTTCAGAACAGCAAAGAGTGGCAGACTATCATCTTCATCCTCTTCTTCTCTTCTTCTTCCATCCTCAGCACCCTTCTCCTCCTTCGGGGTACATCACTGGATGATGGTTGGGTTGGTGAAGGAATTGGTTTTGAAGAATGAGGATGTTTGGATTTTGGCTTAGAGGTTGGTTGGGAGATTTGAGGGATAGGATCTGTTTGAGTGGATGGAAGGGAAGGTTGATCTAGCATCCTTGTAGTTAATTTCGCCTTTGTGAGTTTAGCCATCTCTAACCTTTTGCCAGCTCCAGCCTCATCAGGGCTTCCACAATAATCCCTTTGTTAAATTGCTCAGACAGACAGATTCTGGTGGCTATAGCCAGAATGCTGTCCCTGGTCCATGCGCGGATCTCCATTAATGATCTTCCCAAGTATTTTGCAATAAAGCGGATCATTATTTCCAACCTCTCTTTCTCAAGAGCATCATACCCTGCCCATCGGGTTGTATCTCTTGTACTTCTAACCTTCTGATCTCACTATCCAGTGTGGTTGTGTCAAACCCCTGCCTGAAGAGTTGTTCAATTATTTTATCCATGGAGCGGCTGTGTGTGGTGTCAGTTTCTTAACCAGCTCCTCCAAGGATTTGTCTTCAGCAGTGTGATCATCAGCACTTCTCTTTCGCTTGTACGTGAGCAGAGGTTGCTTTTCTTTTTCCTCCTCTTAACTTGCTTCTCTTCCTTTTCCTCAGATCTTTTCCTCTTCCTTTCTTTCACTGCAGTACTCTCCCCCTTTTTGGTTGCATTGGAGGAAGGGGTTGGTACCGCAGAAAGAGTCTTTTGGACAGCAGCATCAACCAGGGCTGTAATGTTAAGGAAAGCCTCTCATCAAGGGCTTTGATCACTATATCAGTGATTATGGGGGTGATGAGAGGGAGGGAATTTTGGAGTACAGCACCTATTTGCTCAGGAGGGTTCTGTTCCTGAGAAGTAGGGCCTGAAGCAGAGGCAGGTGGTTGATTTTGGGGTGGCTCTGTGTTTGGGAAACCTTCAAGGGAAGGTGCCATCTGTGGGTGTATGATGGTGGCAGATGGACTTGCATCCTGAGACATCTTGGCCAGCAGCTCTTTGAGTCTGCTAACCTCATCCTCTAGAATGGTGTTTTGAGCAACTACATCATAGAAGAAGCTCAGGTCATCATCAGTTGATACTGAATCACCTGACCTCCTGCTTAGAGCAGGATTTACATGCACTGGGTGTAGACCAGTTGGTGCATGTGCCCCTTGTGCTTGGTACTGGGGACTTCCAGCCTCAGGACAATGTCCATCATCAGCTGTTGCCTCTAGGGAGGTCTTAGCAATGTTACCAGCCTCACTCTGGTCATGTGCTGAGTCAGAGGAGGTGGCAGCCTCACTAGATATTCTAAGCTCCTTGTCTACACCAGGAGATAGAATTGGGAAACCCCTGTGCTGTGGGTTCTCAGGTGCACTGTGTTCCTCCCCCTCAATTGTAGAGGATTCCCAGTAGTAAGTGGTTTCTGGGGAGGGGGTGAGGAGTGCAATTGAGTCAGCACTTGTGCAACTATTAAAGTTGGGCTGTGAGGGGCGGTTGTTTGGGGTAAGGGTTAGAAGCAGTGTGCACCTGGGGTGGATGGTGCTCTTCAATGGCAATCTCCTCAAGTGAGTAAGATCCCAGATAAGTAGGTGCCCCTTGGGTTGCTGCAGGCTCCTGTTGAGAGGAAGCCTGAGCGGCTGTGGCTGGAAGAGTCATTGTATCCACTATGGGGTTTGGACTAGTGGAGATATCCTGCGTTTGTGGTGCAGGAGCATCCTCAGGGGACTCAATTCCCTGAGTAGCCATTTTGGGTTTCTTTTTGGTGGGTTTGGTGGGGACATTGGATTTGGAGGTGGTGGCTGTGGGTTCCAGCTGCGTGGGTTTTCGCAGCTTGGCAGCCAGTTTGAGTGTCCGGTCAGAGTTGTGCCGGGAGTATACTTCTGGCAGAACAGCCGTAGCAGGGACTCCCAAGCCAACAAGTCCCTCAGCATTAAGCTGGTCTATAATAATGGCCATTATGAACCGTGGATATAGTATCCAACGGTTGGCAGTTAGTTTTTGAGCCATATCTTTGAGCTCTGAAAATATTAATTCTGAAAAGTTCAGTGGTTGTTGCTCAAGGATAGAATACATTACCTGCTGCCATTTGGTGGACATTTGATCCCAAGACGACGTCTTAGGGGCCAAACATACATTGACCATGTGAAAAATCAGGCGCTCATCGTCATTAAAGTGTTTCTTCATGATGGTGGTGGCACTGAGATCACCTTGATATCCATGCTGAGCAAATGATAGATCTATGGTGCCCTTCGGATATCCAGCAGGAGAGGTAGCATCACTCAGTTGAAGATTTTACGGATTGTTGCAGGAGTAATGACTACTTCTTTGTTGTTGACGACTGACCGGAGGGATCGTGTGTTGCTCTCCTTAGTTGTAACAGTAACGTTCATCCAAAATTGGTTCAAGGATTCGGCATGTAAGACGGGGTTCAGAAGGAATGCCTTGTTGTATTGGGACTGAACCATAATATCGATAGCAGTATCGAACTTAGTCCATATCGGCGATTTTGTGAGGTAGGCAACACAGTTGTGTCGCGGTTTAATTTGCATAGACGCCATGGAGAAGGAAGTTTTGGAGAGGAACGTTAGGTTTGAAGAAGATGAAGCATGGAGAGCTCAGGTTAAGGGTATTTATAGGGTACGGGTGAAAACGACTGAAGGATGTGGTGTTAGTCATCAGTAGTTTTAAACGACCGTTGACATGGTATTATCCTTTCAGACGTTGAAACAGCTGAAGTCGTGGTGTTAGGCATCAGTAGTTTAGAAAACTACTGAAGACCGTGGTTTTGACTTCAGATGATTGAAACAACTGAGGACATGGTGTTTGTCATCAGTAGTTATGAAACTACTGAAGACAGTGGTTTTGTCATCACTGTTGTAAACAACTGAAGACTTGGTATTAGTCATCAGTAGTTATAAAACTACTGAAGACGTGGTTTTGCTTCAGTTGTTTAAAATGAAACAGCAGTTGTACAAACGACTGAAGAGAAAGTTCTCTTCAGCTGTTTTCGTCAATTCTTAGCTTTTCAGCTGTTTCAAACTGTCCTCAACACATTCATCAGTCTTATGGCTGATTTCTGTTGTTTCATAGGACATCAGTACTTATCTGTTTTTACTGATTACAGTAGTTATGACTGCATCAGCAGTTGTAACTACATCAGTGGTTTCGAACAGATGTACTTCAGTACTTGTGAGACATTTAGCCTTCAGTAGTTATGAAAACTACTGAGGTTAAAAGAGCTCATCAGTACTTATATGTGACAGGTACTCATGATCATCAGTATGAATTACTGAGATCATCAGTAGTTGTCACCTATTCTAGCTGCAGCATACCAAGCCTTAACACCAGGTTTTGGAAAGTTGAACTATCCAAAGGCTTAGTAAAAATGTCTGCAAGCTCATCAGCACTAGGCACAAACTTAGGATCAATCAGACCTTTTTCAAAACAATCCCTTATAAAATGATGTCTGATCTCTATATGTTTGGTCCTAGAGTGCTGGACTGGATTTTTGACAATGCAAAGAGCTGAAGCACTATCCATTAACAATGGAGTCTTAGTCTTTGTAATGCCATAATCCAAAAGTTGGTTTTGAAGCCAGAGTACCTGAGATGTACAGCTTGCAGCAGCAATGTACTCTGCTTCCGCAGTGGATGTAGCAACTGAGGTCTGTTTCTTGCTCTGCCAAGAAATCAAGCAGTTGCCTAGGAATTGACATCCACCAGAAGTTGATTTCCTGGTCAACTTACACCCTGCATAGTCACTGTCAGAAAAAGCAACTAATTTACCAGAATGTCCGGTAGAATACCATAAACCTAGAGATGGAGTGCCTTGCAGATATCTAAAGATCCTCTTGACTGCAATCAGATGAGACTCTTCAGGTGCAGCCTGAAATCTAGCACAAACACATGTAGCAAACATAATATCTGGTCTAGAAGCTGTTAAATACATCAAGGACCCAATCATACATCTGTAAAGTGTTTCATCAACCACTTTACCTTTCTGATCTGAGTAGTTGTGTGGTGCTGCTCATGGGAGTAGAACAGGGCTTACAGTTTTGTAAATAAAACTTTTGCAAAAGATCTTTTGTATATTTGGATTGATGAATAAAAATTCCATCAGCCGTTTGTTTGATTTGCAACCCCAGAAAGAACTGTAATTCTCCCATGGCACTCATTTCAAACTTCTGTTGCATCAACTTTGTAAAGGCATCACACAACTTTGGATCAGAGGATGCAAAAATGATATCATCTACATAAATTTGAACAAGTAGATTATGCTGCCCAGCTTTCTTAATAAATAAAGTCTTGTCTATGGAGCCTCTAGTGAAATTGTTTTCCAGAAGAAAGTTTGATAATGTCTCATACCAGGCTCTGGGAGCTTGTTTTAACCCATAAAGAGCTTTATCAAGCTTATACACCCAATTAGGATGTTTATTGTCCTCAAAGCCTGGAGGTTAACATACATAAACCTCTTCTTTAACTTTTCCATACAAAAATGCACTTTTGACATCCATTTGAAAGACTTTAAGTTTTTGATAAGCAACATAAGCTAAAAACAATCGAATTGCTTCCAGTCTGGCTACAGGGGCAAAGGTTTCATCATAATCAATACCTTCTTCTTGTGCAAACCCCTGAACAACCAGTCTGGCCTTGTTCTTAACAATAAGCCCATTTTCATCAGTTTTGTTCCTAAACACCCATTTAGTGCCTATTGCACACTTACCTGGAGGTAGAGGAACCAGTTCCCACACTTGCTGTTTCTTGAACTGAAGAAGCTCAAGCTGCATGGCATCAACCCATCCATTGTCCTTTAAAGCAATGTGATAATTCTTTGGCTCTTGCTGACTGATGAAGAGAGCATAGAAGCAGAAATTTGACAATTGACTTCTTGTTGATACTCCAGCAGTGATATCACCAATGATTTGAGACATGGGGTGATTCTTCAGATCTTGATACACAATGAGATCTGTGCAAGTGTTTGTAGCCGGTTCAGCAGCAACAGATGGTGATGGTGAATCATTTCCTTGAAACCAATCAGTGGATGGTAATTCAAAGGAAGTTGAATTCGAAGAAATCTCATCAGCATTTGTTGTGGATGGTGCTACTGGCGCTACAGGAACATCAGGTCTAGTTGAGTCAGGCAGCTGATCACTAAACCTGAAGAGGTGAGTACTGCAATCATCATCATCATCAGCAGTACCACCAGGTGGTGAACTGTTGACAGGAGCAACAGCAGGAGTTTGATAAGGAACATATTGCAGTATGTCCAAATCAAATAACTCCACAGGACTTTGTGGAATCTTGTCCTTTGGAGATTCATTAAACTAACATGTAGAGTTTCTTCAACCATCTTTGTTCTGCAGTTGAAGACTCTGTATGCCTTGCAAGTAGATGAATAACCAACAAAGTATCCTGCATCCACCTTAGGATCAAATTTGTGGAGTTGATCCTTTGTGTTGAGAATGAAACAGGGACACCCAAATGCTTTGAAAAATGAAATCAGAGGAGCCAAATGATGGAAAACTTCATATGGAGTCTTCATCAACCTCTGATTTACTAAAACTCTATTTTGCACATAACAAGCTGTGTTGACAGCTTCGGCCCAAAAGGTCAATGGCAAACCTGAGTCAGCCAGCATGGACCTTGCAGCTTCAATGAGGGTCCTGTTCTTTCTCTCCACTACTCCATTTTGTTCTGGAGTCCTTGGAATGCTGAACTGCCTTTTGATTCCCTTTGAAAGATAGAAGTCATCAAGTGTATGATTTTTGAACTCAGTTCCATTATCACTCCTAATACACTTGACTGGAAGGGAATACTGCTTCTCAATGTACAGCACAAAGTGGATAATCTTCTGAGCAGCCTCATCCTTTGAATGTAGAAAGAAAGTCCATACAAATCTGGAGTAATCATCCACAATTACCAGACAGTATTTCTTCTTTGCCATGCTCATTACTCTCACAGGACCAAATAGATCCATATGCAGTAATTGCAAGCAGGCAGTGGACTTGGACACTTCAATAGGAGGAAATGAGACCTTGTGCTGTTTTCCTTTTAAACAAGCAGTGCATGTTTCATCACAGTGGAACTCCTTTATTGGTAAGCCTCTGACTAAACTATTGTGGCTAAGCTGATTCATGTTTTTGAGATTGACATGACCAAGCCTCCTGTGCCACAGTTTAGATTCTTGAAAAGAGGCTTTGGAAAATAGGCAAGGATTGCCTTTGAGATCTATCTTCTTAGAGAGATCTAAGGCATACACTCTTCCTGTCCTGTTGGCTTTCAGGAGAGTGTGATCATCCAACACCTTGTCAATCAAGTGCAAAACTTTGGATGACAGAATCCTACAGTTTTGACTTGTGAAAAGGGCAACATGGCCTTTATCACACATTTGACTGACACTCAAGAGGTTGTACTTGAGATTTTCCACATGATTAACATCATCAAATTTGATTTCTCCATTGGAGACAAAGCCCTTACCGATGATGTAACCCCTAGCATCATTGCCAAAAGAGACAAATCCCTTCTTTCCTTGAGAGTAGTCATGAAGAAGAGAGATGTTCCCAGTCATGTGCATAGATCCCCCACTGTCTACATACCAGATGCTACTTTGGCATGTTGAAGAACCCTGAAATAATAAACAATCAGTTAGTTTTAGAGACCCAAACCTTTTTGGTTTTGGGCCTGGTCTCATCAATAGATGGTAAACTAACATGTTTATTTGTAACAACAGCCTGAGAAGAAGAAGATGGTGTAGAAGAGGAGTCCTTTGGCTTAGACCTCCTTTTCTGTGGTTTCAACATAGGAGAATCTAGTTGGTTAACTCTACCCAACAGATGTTGTACCATCATCACCAGCTGTGTCTGATTTTGTGATAAAGCTTTCAGCTCATCAGACACATTGCTAGTGGAGTTAGATAAGGTCCTATGTTGCACCTTCTTCTTTTGAGCACCCTCAGCTGTCACCTGTTTAACTCCTTCCTTTTTGGATTGCTTTAAGGACTTAAGGGTTACAGGATTTGATGTTGCTGATACAAATGTGGTTTCAAACTCAGTTTTCATTTTTACCATTTTCTCATTAATTTCTTCTTTTTGTTTGAGTTTGGAACCTCTTTTGTACCAACAATCATCTATAAGATGATTGAACAAACCACATATTTCACATGGTTTCTTCTTCATCTTAGGTTGATCATCAACTAAAGATGGTGAAGCAACATAAGACTTGTTCTTCAATGCTTTGGAAGCATTGGTTACTTTCTTGACAGCCTCTTTAGTAGCCTTCAAACTCTTTCTACTGCCAGTTTTCTTCTCTTCAGTGCTGACAGCAGTTGAAGTTTGAACTTCAGGTGTTAAATCCTGCTCTCCAGTCCTTTCAGGACCTTCAGGATTAACCCTTGAGTTGATCAACTTATTGATCATGTGAATGTCAGCATTTGGACCATCAACATCAGCTGATAGGTTCAAGGAGGACTTGATGCTGACTGCTACTTCTGATTGTGCTGTATCAGAAGGTAGATCACATGATTTGATGGATTGGTTATCACTCTCACCATCAGATTCTACCTCTGCTCTTGGGGTAAAATCTGTAGGTGGAGCAGTGTGATTGTAGCCAATGCCAAACTTCACATTTGAAGCAGATTGCTTACTAAGAAGCATTTCAAAACCTTTGCATGATTGTACCCATCTATCACACTCGACCTGGGTAACTGCAAGGGTTTCTTTGAGATCTTTGTACTTCTCTAGAAGTACATCTTCTCTAGCCTTATCATCAATTATTTTGCAATTCAGTTTATAACCTCATCATTTTTATCTTTGAGCACAAACTCAAACTCAGCTTTGTTTTTGGAAATTATTTGTTCTAGCTCAATGTTCTTATTAATTAAAGCTACATTTGCTTCTCAGAATATAAAGCAGCGGAATACAAACACGAATTAGACAAATTGTAGCAAGCAATCGATATTTGTAAGCATTAAGACCGCATACGGTTATAGGGAGAGAATATGTATTTCTGATTTCTAGGAATGTTTATAGATGTAGAATATTTCTAATCGAATCAATCATCCATTCCATTCAATTACTCATTTCACTCACTGATTACAATAGGTTGTCACTCCTTATATAGAGTGCAACAGTCACTGCTGTTGTCACGGAAAGTGACAACTGGCAGATCCAATACAGAAATAACTAATTCTTAACAAACTACTGAAATGTTCACAACTACTGAGAACATATCAGCAAGTTAAGTACAAAATATAAAACTACTGAAACTACAACGACTGAAGAACAAGCTCTTCAGTCGTTTTACAAAACTACTGAAACATAGAAAAAAAACTACTGATATCACAACTACTGAAGAAGTACTCTTCAGCAGTTGTGACAAACTACTGAGGCTTCAGTACTTGATCTTCAGACTTTGACCTTCAGGTGTTTCATCAGCTGATGACTTCAGTAGATATCATCAGCTGATGTCTTCAGTCTTTGTCTTCAGACTTTGTACATCAGTTGTTGATCTTCAGCACTTGTGAACTCTTCAGCTGTTGTACTTCAGTACTTTGGTCTTTCAGCTTCAGCACTTGTGTTCTTCAGCTGTTGTACTTCAGCACTTTGGTTCTTCAGCTGTTAAGGTCTTCAGCACTTGATCTTCAGCTGTTGAAGTCTTCAGCACTTGTCGAACTACTGATGAGGCTTTCAGCAGTAGTTGTGATACCGTGTGGGACTTAGAGGTTTTCTGATCTTGGCTCATTGGTTCTTTTGGTCCAACACCTCCACCTAATGATGTGATTGGAAGATGGTGGAGATGACATAGCCCTTAGTATCCCATCCTCAAACAGACTCTGTATGAAGGAGTCTGAGTAGTCCACATCAATGTGAATTTGAGGAGGTTGCTGAGTAGGCACAATTGCAAGTGAGGATCGTGAGTCCTCAATGTCCATACTCCCTGAGGAACTCCCAGGTTCTGTGGTTGTAATGACTTTCTTCCTCTTTAGGATTGTATGGACAATCCTTAGCAAGATGAGCAGTACTTTCACACATGACACACTCCATTTTCTTCTTCCCAAGAGCCTTTTTCTAGAAACAAGACTGACTTTGGTCACGTCCCTTCTCCACCTTCATCTTTGCAGATGTTGAGACAGTCCCTTTGGGCTGGGAACTGTTCTTGGAGTTTGATGGTCCAGCCTGTGTAGTAGTGGTATACAACAGATCAATCTTCTTCTTGGCACTGAGATGATTTGAACAAGAACCAAAACTCTAATAGAAGAGTTTAGGTTGATGTCTTCAGTCTTTACTACTTCAAACCCTGCAGAGATAAACACTTGTTTCTGTTTGGAGTCAAAAGTAGCCTTGATCTCTTGAGCTTTCCTAGCTTTCCTCTTGCTCTTTCTGATCCAGTTCTTCCTCATTGACTTGGTCATCATAGTCTTTTTCTTCCCCTTAGAAGGATAGTGACCCTTCTTAGAATCCTCCTCTTCACTCTTCTCAGAGGAATTCTTCATTATCACTTCTTCATCCTCTTCACTCAAAGGATCTATGAGAGGAAGCTCATCTTCATAAGTTCCACACCTAGGTGATCTTACAGACAAGATTGTGTGTGGAGGAGCTATCTCATTTGATCCTAGTCCCTGCTTGTTTTGATAGCACACTTTGTTGTGCAGGGATGAGGATATCATGTTCTTGAAGGTCTCTTCTTCAAGAACACATTTGTCTGCCTTGGCTTTGCTGATCACAAGCTCAGCCTGGCACTCAGTCATCTTGGTTATAAGATCCTTGATTTGAGTCCTAAAATCTGTATGCTCATGTTTTAGAACTAAAATTTTTTTCTCTAAGTCCTTGTGCAGCATACTCATGTGTGAAACTTCCGAAGCATTTTTCTTCGGTACTTGTGCAGCATGCATGTAGAAAGACTTTGGTTGCTTCAGCCTCGATGCATATTCTCTACAAACTCTAAATCGATCAAGAACTTCTTGGAGACAAAAAATGACAAACTTTAGGTGATTTTTGGTGTTCTAAGGCTCCCCAAATCATCCACAAACATTCTCCAAGTCAAGATTGAAGATTGAACAAAGATGATGCGTGGCTAGGTTCTCTTGATTGCTTTTGGGAGTATGATTCTTATAAAGTGAGACGATTGATATGATTAATTAGGTTTTTGTATTAAATATTGATCTATTGAATGCAACATTATGTTTTGATTGAGTTAAACAAGTTACTTTTAAATAAAGTTGTTTGCTTAATTATTAGTTTTTTGGTTTCCTTGCATCGTGAACTCATTAAGAAAAGTAGGCAATATGATATAAGTGAATTTGTAACATTGTGAATGAACGAGTATTAAAAGATTGTTCATTTGTTATCACTTTAATCAAAAGTTGAGATCTTTAAGTATTTTTTCTTACAAACCCTAATTTAGAATTACCAATTGTTGATATTGAAGAATTGAAACCCAGAAGTGATTGTTTATTAATATTTGATCAAACTCATCTTAAAGTTTGTTGCTTTATGCAATTGTGTTCATCAATCCATTCGAAGTTTCAATTTTAAATTATAATTTTAATTCTTTAGTTAATCGAGTCGTGTTAGTTAAACGCTTTCACATATTCCCTAAGGAGGCGACATTACTTACCATTGCACAATAAAGGTAGCTAAGACCGATAAATTAAATTGTTTTTGATCGAGTCTCGACAACCAGATCAGATATCATCCTGAAACATGTTAAAAATACGGTCAACATATGATGTTGGTGAGTTCTCATGAATTTGTACATACTTATATAAACAACTTTTAACAGACAATTCAAGTCATAGGCTAAGAAATAATACAAGAATATATAGATAGCATAATGATACAATCAAACCTTAAAAAAAGATTGGCCACAATAAGATATACGATTAGATAAGTGTACTTGGTTCCTAGGATGAAAAAGAATATGTCATCCAGAGCTAGCAATAACCATGGCTTTTGCACCAAATAGGCTTGTCAGTCCCGTAGATTTGTGATGTCACTAGGCTAACAATAGTTAATGTAGATACATATGTATCTAGTTTATGAGCTTAATGTAAAAGTCTTACATGTCTTACATATATGTAAATGGATGGTTGAATGAAATACAATGTGTGGTTTATGCTTATAATTTTTAATATTTCATTGGTTATTGTGTATCAACGCTTATTGAACTAACTATATAGGTTTGTGGTTGTTTGAATAGATCTAAGTCAAATAATGATTATGAAACATATTCAAACTTAATCATATGAAGTTCTCATGTGAATGGCCCATGCTAATGGACCATACGCATGAACAACTTCATGCTAATGAACCAGTCGCACGACTGAACCATGAGACTGGATCAGTCGCACGATTATAACATGAGATTGGCTTAGTCGCACGACTGAACACTCAGTCATACGAATGGATCAACCGCATGACTCAATCGCACGACTGAACCATGCAAATGGTTCAGTCGCCCGAATGAGAAACCCTAACCTGTAAATACCACATAAATCGTGGAAAAACATAACACTTCGAAAACCTACATACTAAATCATACCCTAGCCGTCCAGAGACCTCTAAGAACCTATTCCAAGTTCATAGATCGCACTAGATCGATTACCAATCGTTCTTAACATTTAGATTCAATCCACAATTGTTTCTACATGCGTTCTGACTAATTGGATCGCCAATCAAATAGGATTCCGCACTATTTGACTTGGTATACACGTATATCAGTTAGTATTTCATTCAATGCACGATCCTAACAATTAATTATTGCCTTTACATGATGATTGTCATATAACACTCACCATTATCTCAAATAACCATGACAAAATTTATAAGATGAATTCCATATGCATTACAAGTATTAAGATAGTTTACAAGTGTGCATTTATGCGGATAACATGCTTCACCCCAAAAGTAGTAAAATAAAAATGAAAACGGGGTATGGAAAACTCACGAATTTGTACATACATAAATAAACAGCTTTTAAGAGGCAATTCAAGTCATAGGTTAAGATTTAATGCAAGAATATATAGATAGCATAATGATACAATCAAATCTTGACAAAAGAATTATATGTTTAGGTAAGTGTACTTGGTTTCCATAATGAACAAGAATACATAATCAGGAGCTGGCAATAACCTCGGCTTTAGAACCAAACAGGCTTATCAAGCCCATAGATCTATGACGTTGCTAGGCTAACGATAGTTAATGATTGCTTTTACAAGATAACTATCATATAAGGCTCACAAATATCTCAAATAACCATGACAAATTTATAAACGAATTGTGCGTGCATTACAAGTTTCAAGATCATATTTCACCCTAAAATGTGTGAAATAAAGTAAAAGAGAGACATGAAAACTCACATGATATAAGATGCTCTTTAGACAATAATAAGAAACTTATATTCTCCAACGATTCCTTCATGATTCAACCTAAGGTTTTGATGTCTTAGGGTTAGAATAATTATATGATTAAAAAGTAAATATGAATAAGGGTTTTAATTGGAATTTGGGTTTTAAAGAATTAAGTTAAATAAAATTAACTATGAAAAGAAATAATTAAATTAATAATAATTTATGATATAATATGGTTAAATAAATAATTGAATAATTATTCATTTTAGTAATTAATTGATTAATTAATTATTTAAAGTATTTGTAACATATAGATTTAAAATGTTTTGAAATAATCTAAGTTTGAGCTATAATAGTTTTATAATATTTAAATCACATAAATGAATTAATTGTCTTTATAATCTTTGTTATTCTTTAAAAGGTAATTAGATTTAAAAATTATATGTTCTAAAATCCTTAAAAATGATTTAATAATTTCTAAAATGTCTTAGTTAACAAATTAATTTTTATTTTGGTTAAATAACATATTAATATAGTTTATGAAATTTAAAATATGTAAAATTGACTTAAAAAATTAATTGTCGGAGGCCGGATTCGAACCCTAGACCTCGGGTGTGTAAGGGTGGAGTATTAACCGGTTGGGCTAAAGCCCAAATCTAATTTAAAACTCTTTTGATATTTAGAAACATTAATTGCTTAAATCCCCAAAATCCATAAGAACCCTAGAATCGATTTTGATCAAATTGATCATCCAAATGATGTTTGTTAACGAAATCAAACATGGGGCTTTAATTCCTCACATGAAAGCGAGTACATGAGGGTGTAGTACTTACTTGATTACGATTGAATTGATGATGAACAGTTCGCGATGAGGACGAGATGAAGATGATAATCGATTTCTTGAGAGTGTGATTGTTAAGTGAAATTGATTGTTTAGAAAGCTTTAAAGGATCGATATGGATGTTTCCCTCTTATTATATAGCTTTCATTTATACAGCTACAAGATGAACGGGTTCAATGTTTAGATCGGAAGTTTCATTTCGAACTAAAACTTGTTATACGATTTTTAATGTTATGATTCAAGCGTTTACTTTCGAAATCATATGAAATACATTTCTAGTAACTTAATTTAGATTATTGGATCATAATGGAGTTGAAACTGTTTCGATATTCAAATTTGAATGTTTCGGTTTCATTTGCACAAGCATAACAATAATAATATTCAAATTGATACGGTCCTCGAGTTCAAAATGGGTTGGTGACACGAAGGTGGGGTTTAATTGGGATTAAATAGATGGTTTCGTGTGTTGGGTGGTTGCAGGAGTACAGTCGGAGTGGTGGCCAGGGAAAACAGGGTCAACGGGATGGGGTCGGGCGTTTTACAGATATTACAATTTGGTCCCTACGGTTTAATAGTTGTCATTTCATGTCAGAAACTTTTAATTCAGGTTTTAAAAAAGACATACACCCCCTTGACTTATTATAACCATAATTAATAACTAATCTAATATCATTTTATAAAACTTTATACAATTTATATAACTTTATAAATTTAATGAATCTTTTAAAAGATCTTGTAGTTTAATTAGATGTTTTAATTTAATAGCTAAAACTCATAATTAACAATAAAACTTTATAAAAATATGTTTATAATTTATAAAAATTATTATAAATTGATTAAATGATAAACAAAAAGAAAATTTATAGCCCAATTCATAATATTGATTAAATAGACATTTGTGGCATTTAAGCATCTAATAAATAATATACTTTAATAATGAATTTTACTATTATATGAAAGTTTCAAAGTGGTTCGGGTTTGTAGTTTGAAAATAGGCGGATTTTACAATCACCACGACTGACTCTAGGTCAACCGGAAATGGAGGAACCCGGCATAGGAGGCGTAAAATCAAGATCTGTCGAAGGTCAACTGCTTCCATCACGTAGATTTAGTGGGAAACGGAGGGGCAACCATCCACGTCCCCATCACCATCGCCATCATCACCATTAAAACATCAAATCAACCGTAACAAGTTGTTCCTCTTTGAGAGAGACAATAGGCAGCATGTAAGGCCCCATTCCCGAGACACTTACAGCTGATCAATCATTGCACATAAAACATATAATTACATTTAACCTTCGTAAAACATCGCAGCGGAACATTAAAATAACATTTTATTTCATAATAACTGCTTTTGCAAGTTAATACAATTATTCATTACACATTTTCATTTGTTCGCATTACAATGCAAAAACATTAACAAAAGAATGTCATCCAAAATGCCAAGTAGCTGCCCCGCGCCATCCTCAGTAACTTTACCTGCCAACTAGAAAATGCATAAAAAGTCAGCGTTGCTGAGTGAGTTCTAGTTTTATAATAAAACATACTTTATTTTCAATAAAACGGTTCTTTACTTTTGCATGTGATCAGACATCATACGTACCCATAGATAATACCATTATTGCCTTCATCATTCATTCATTAACTTCCATTCATTAAAACATTTTCATTACTATCGCACGTGATCGCACATCCTTCATACATCAAGGTAATCGTTATTATTTCATCATCGTTCGTTTCGTACATTCGTATGTTTTGCACATTTCGTACTTATCGCACTTTTCGTACTTTATTATCTTTTCACTTTTATCTAGGTCCTGTCATGTACTTAACCCCCCTCTAAAGCATCAGAATTCATCTAGGGTTAAGCAACAAGGACCCCATATCGCACATATCGCACGTATCGCACTTATCGCACGTATCGCACATATCGCACGTATCGTACGTATCGCACATATCGCATGTATGGAGTGGTCACTAGACAGACTCCCCTTGTGTGTGTGAACTCTTATGGGTCAGCCAAAATCGCACGTTGTATAATTCATAGTAATTAGGAAATCGCACGTATTGGAGCAGTCACCAAGACTGGACTCCTACTGTGTGTATGGACCCTTATGAGTTAGCCAAAATCGCACGCTGTAAATACACACACAATTGAGCTAACAACTCTCAATGAGTTGTGAACCTCCTTTCATTTGCTTGCAAGCCTTTTCATACTTTCATTCATTAATGCATGCATTCATTATTTCGTTCCTCTTTTCATTATCTTCCACTTTATGTTACATCATACTTAACCGTTTCTTTCATTAACATTCAATGCAAAGCCACGGGAAGACAAACATACATAAACAGGAACACCAGTAAGATCATGCAAATCTTCATACATATTAGCATGCATACATAACATACATCACACATACCATCATGCATAACATCATCAATTGCACATCATCAATCGCACATCATCATACATGGCATCATACATACATACATCATCAAATCATATCATACATCATCATATCATGCCCATCATAACACTTATGACCTTAAAAAGTCAACTTACATAGCCCCTAGGAACCTCCGAAGTCAAAGCCTACATTTCAACTTTTTTCCAAAAAGTCAGAAAATATTCTAAGCGTTCATCCGCATTTGCCTCTTTGTTCATCCGCATTTCTTTTTACTCATCCGCATTTGTTCATCCGCATTGACTTTACTCATCCGCATTGACTTTACTCATCCGCATTTGCTCACACTTAGACTTTCTCATCCGTATTTGTCAATGATTATCCGCATTTCCTCAGTCGCATGACTTACTTATCCGCATTTCTCTTACTTAGTAGTCAATGCTTATTCGCATTAACTGTTCATCCGCATTGACTTTCCATCCGCATTGACTCCATCTGCATTTTTCATTGTCCATCCGCATTTCTCAACACTTAGTAGTTTTTTTTCTAAACTTAGGCGTATGATCTACTATTTGGGCGTATGAGCAACTAGGGCACACTGTTCATCAGATTCAGTCCCCAAATCTCATCTATCATGTTCTAAGCTTAAATCTTACCTTCTAAGCCTTAGAAACACAACCGTAACATCATCAAGCATGAACATAGCCGAACATCACATCATAATCGCAACATACACACATTCATACGTACGGGTTATAAAACCCAGATTTATAAAACATCCATTCACGCATTTCCAGCCCCAAAACAGTTAAAAACCAGTAAACGAGGGGTCCTAGAACTCACCTTAGTAGCTCTTGAGTATGACTTCTTCCAAACTCATCTGCAATTGAGTTCAACCGCCTAGAAACCCACTAAAACACACACCCGAACACATACAAACATACATAAGCATACAACCGAGGATAAAACCAGTGAAGAACACTCAAAAACCTCGAATTCTTACCTTGAATTCGAACTTCTTCTTCAGGTTCTTCAAGGACCGAAACTTTCTGCTCTTTTCTTTCTCTCTTTCTAAAAAAAGTATATCTGGGTGTTGTAAGAGTAGAGTGGACTGCCATGCCCACTTTACACCCACATTCAAACATTTTTGTCCTTTTGACACTTTTTAACCCTCAACTTGAGAAAAATATATTTTCTTTTTTTTTCTTCACTTTATTCTTCTTTCTTTGACTTTTTAAAAAAAATAACCGTGTGTTACACAGCAAGCGGTAAACAACAGTGAGTTACTCTTTTCTCTCTCTACAAATGAATCGGAGGAGAAAACTATAAGTCTTCTTCCCTTTTTCTCGCTCTATAAACGTCTTTGGGGAAGGCCAAAAAGCAAAGTGAGGAAACTACCTTGGCAAACTATAAACAAAGCTAACTTTCCTGCTTCCTTCAATTTCTTTTTAACATTTAGGGTAATCACAAGCCTATTTTATTTTAATTAATTATAATATAAATAATCAAATATTCCTAATATTAAAATTAAAAGAATAATAAAAACTTACGTAAAGCAAACGTTTCTTTATGGTTTTAAATTTTCAAATCGACCAACCAAAAGTAGTATTGTTTATAGTGTGTGCCAGTTATCTGTTATACAGTTTGTTCCGGCCGTAATGTGTTGGTGGCAAAAAAGTAGTTGTATATATTATGTAGTTTAAATTTAATTTTCTTTTATCTTTTTATTTTATGTGATCTGAACTAAAACAAAATCGTTTTTTTATTAATATTTAGTAATAGACACCTAACTCTATAAAATGGCGACACCCATGATAAAATTTTCTGGGCCTCACTGTGCATAATTACAATTAATTGATCCGAGTCGGACAATATTTTTACAACTCATCAACCTTGCAAATTGTTTTCATATAAATCTTATTTTGTATGTATGTACTTTTACTCATGTTGTTTGTTTATCTGATCTTTTTTGTAAGTTTATGTTTATTTTTAAAGCTAAACATGAAGAAATTGATGGGGAATGACTTGTTACACTAATGGTTTAAAAGGGCTACAGTTTCGATCATTATCCTCCAACATATTTTGGACCACTCATTGACTTATGACAATTTTCCAACCGTCGTCAATTAAATGTTAACCGATGACTTCAAGTTTTTCCTTCTTAGACTATTCTCTTTTTTTGTTACCATGCTCATATTGGTGGGAATCAGTCCACTTGTGTAGGATCATTTAATAAAGCATGGTTTTTAATAGCTTATCTGTTGTTCATAAATTTCTTTATTATCCCTGCTTTTTCATCTGCAGCTGATACATTAGCTGCAAATCGAGTTCTATCCGGAGACTAGACTGTTGGTTTCAAGCCCCGATTTCACACACAAAAAATTGGAAATTTATTGCTGCTTAACACTTGCTCTATTCATTCGTTAATAAACTTCAAACATATACAGATACAAGCAACGTAAATGACTCCTACTTACTTGTAACTACCCCCAACTTCACTCCCACTACTAATAACTATCTAAACCATTACTTTAACTGAATCAAAACATTTGATTAAATTATTAATGACCCGTGACTTGACCCAATCAAGATTAACCTAACACAAACACTCGTCTCTAGTAATAATAGTTTTGAAATGGGCTTCTTTTGACCCGGTAAGTCTCCCAACTATTAGATAGGAATATGGTACAAACTTTATCCGATCAAACAGTAGTCTGGGTAGCGAATAGAGACACACCCATCTCTGATAGGTTCTCTTCTAACTTGAGGATCATAAATGGTGACTTGGGGCTATTAAATGAGTCAAAGTCTCATATTTGTTCAACCAACATGAGGTCTACAGCTCAACCTGCATCAGTAGTTCTTCTTGATGATGGTAATTTAGTTTTGAGATATGAATCGGATTCAAGCGCGCCAATTTGGCAAAGTTTTGATCATCCAACAGATACGATGTTGCCTGGTAGTAAGCTGGGATACAACAAGCGTATGCATACAATGCAGGTTCTTACTTCATGGAAAAGTGTAGAGGATCCTGGGGTGGGAATGTTTTCTGTAGAGCTTGATCAAAGTCGGAAGAAGTATGTGCTCAAGTGGAATACATCTGTTGAGTATTGGGCTAGTGCACAACCATGGAATGCTCAAGCTGCAGCCTTTAGATTAGAACCTGATATAGAGTTGAGTTTGTTTAGTAATTTCAGCTATATCGATAATACGAACGAGACTAATTTCATCTATTCCTTACACGAACCTCTTTCTGAGATAAGATTTATTATAGACGTCACAGGACAATTTCAACCGCTGGCATACTCTGGCAGTTGGAATCTGAATATGTCTCAACCATAACTAATTTGTTTTATGATAGTTACGTGTCAGCCTTTTAGTTTTTGCAGTCAGGAGATATTGCCAACCTGTAACTGTTTAAATGGTTTTGAGCCTAGATCACAGAGTGACTGGAATCTTGGCAATTTCTCTGGTGGGTGTGTGAGGAAAATTTATATGAATTGTAGAGTTATTATAGAGAAACTTGTGTTCATCATAAGCTATGTCCTAACAGGATTTCTTTCTGCGGTTCCAGAAAATGAAGCTGCAGTTAGATGAATTAAAATGCAGACGTTCTTGCTCAAATGATTGTGCTTGTAATGCATATACTTGTTACCCCGATGTATGTCATCTTTGGAATTGTGAAAATTTGAATAACATATCAATTGCGTTCGTTTTGGAACAATTGTATCTACTCACATCTGCATTCTACATCAAAGTTGCTTTTAAAGATCTTTCACGTCTTATAAACAATAGTCACAGAAAGAACAAGGATGTCAATCTGGGAGCTGTTGTCGGGTCAGTTGCAGGTGTGGTATTCATCTGGGGTGTAATTTTCTCATAGTCTATAGAAAGAACCTGATATTGGTTGGAAAAACAACAATGGAAGGATTGTTGGTGGCATTTGTCTACAGAGATTTTCAAATAACCACCAAAAATTTCTCAGATAAACTTGGAGGAGTTAGCTTTGGTTTTGTATTCAAGGGAATACTAAATGATTCATCCATTGTGGTGGTGAAGAAACTTGAAAGTGTCAGCCAATGAGAAATATAATTTAGAAGTGATGTGAGCACAATTGGGATCATGATATGATTCAAATGGGTCAAGAATCAAGACTAGGGTCAACCTAGTTTGGTCTGTCCGGCAGGTATTCAAGCCCTATTTTGACCCATTCAACCTCAATCAAGACAATTAGCTACTGGGAAGGCTATTCAAGCCCTGTTTTGACTCATTCAACCTCAGTCAAGACAATTAGCTACTGGGAAGGCTAGTGGGTGATTGAGCAGCTAATATTTAGGGGGTAATTGCAGGAGTTACTTATGTTATTTAGATTATTTAAATCTAGTGTTCTAGTTATAGGTTTTTGCTTGGTTATTTGGATTATTTGTGACTTGTAATTGGAGAATTGCTCTTCTCGAATCGGGCCGACTATCTATCTATTTATCTTTTTGTTCCATCAGAATTCTCGAGTTCTATCATTTGGTTCCATTGTCGGGAAACGATGGCACCTTTTACCCAGAGTAGTTAACCCGAGGGCAATGGTTCTAACTTGGTTATGTTGCTGCCCAATTGTCAGCCATTGCTGCTAGATTAGACTCTCTTTTATCTTTGAAGAATGTTGTTGCAGAACTCAAGATTTTGATCTATGGAACCCAATTCTTGTGCAACAATCAAAGTGGTGATTATGAATGTCACCCATGTCTTGATAATGATTTCAAGGATGACAAGGAACCTAAAGCTGAACCTCAAAGTCCAGAGATAGATCTGGTTTAGGAGGACTGCCCAGTGACGGATCTGATCAAGGAGAACTATCCGATGACAAATCTGATAAAGGAGAACTATCCAGTGACAGATCTGATCAAGGAGGACTATATCTATGACATTCCCATGTCCGAAGACGTAAGAGTTATGGAAAGCTGTGATCTTGAAGTATCAGATGAAAAGCATGCCGGAGATAATCAAAGAATTAAAGACGAATATGAATTCTTGTGCAAGTACAAGCCGGAGTGGTTTAGATATAATGATCAGAATGTCAATTCTAGTCGTCTGAGTATGCCAATAAAGTTCATAGACCTATCTATAAAGGTGAAGGAACAAACCACCACTTATGAAGTTATTATGGTGTTACTGCATGGAAATGAAATTGTACATGCAAATTTAAAGCGTGGGGAAATCAGCCTTCAATCATAATTCATTTTGGTTCACCAATGGGTCTATGAAGCAGGGCAGCCTATAATTGAATGGATTATTGCTTGGCATAACAATCCCCTTCTTTTCAACTCAAGGAGAAGTCGGTTCTTTGGGCAGGCAGTATTGATACGATTCTAATGGGTCAAGAATCAAGACTCGGGTCAACCTAGTTTGGTCTGTCCAGCAGGTATTCAAGCCTAGTTTTGATCCATTCAACCTCTGTCAAGACAATTAGCTACCGGGAAAGCTAGTGGGTAATTGAGTGTTTAGGGGGTAATTGTAGCAGTGACTTACGCTATTTAGATTTATTTAAATCTAGTGTTCTAGCTATAGGTTTTTATCTTAGTCATTTGGATTATTTGTGACTTGTAATTGGAGAATTTCCCTTCTTGAATCGGGCCGACTATCTATCTATTTATCTTTTTGTTATTCTCGAGTTCTATGAGATAATCCAACATGTTAATATTGTACGCCTTTGGGTGTTCTGTGCACAAGGTAAACGTAGATCGCTGGGGTATGATTACATGCCAAATGGTTCTTTATATTCCCTTCTTTTACGTCAAAAACATGAAAATCTAATAACCCGGGAGACAAGATATCTGATTGCACTTGGAATTGCTATAGACTTGGTTTAACTTCATGAGAAGTGTAGAGATCGCATAATCCACTGTGACATAAAGCCGGAAAACATTCTTTTGGATAACTAATTTATGTCCAAAAATTGCAGATTTTGGTATGGCAAAGCTTATAGGTTGGGACTTAAGTAGAGTTTTGACAACCATGAGACGGACACGAGGGTATCTAGCTTTAGAATGGTTATCAAGGTTGGCTGTCATTGCCAACGCAGATGTTCTTAGCTACAAAATGGTGTTGTTTGAATTGGTAAGTGGTAACAAGAGTTTTTGCATTTTTCCCTAGTTTGGCTGCAAATGTTTTAATGGTGGGCGGTGACATCCTTACCTAAAATCTTAACCGACCCTACCCTATTCACACACAACCCTCCTACCACCGACACTTTTTCTTAATCACCAACAACATCACCCACCCCTCCACTCCATAGCCCCCTTTCTATTTTTCCTTTATAGTCCACTACTTCCCTTCCCATTCCTGTTAACTTTTCTTATTCTCATCAACATGTTATACTGAGAATTCTCAGATGATCTTATTCCATGGAGGTAATCAATATTTGTACAAGAATATTGTAACAAACTATGAGCCTAATAAGAAAAACATAATCAAATACAAAAATACAAATATATACAAAAATATGGAATCGATGATGTTGCAAATATAAGTCAGTTAATACACCCCCACAGTTTGAGCAATAGACGGTCGAATGCACAAAGTGTCTCTGAACCAAGTAAATAACAAATGTGGAAGGCCCTTGGTAAAAATGCTTGCATATTAGTAGTCTGTAGGAATGTGTAGCACCCGAATGTCGCCAATTCGTACCTTATCTCGAACAAAATGAATGTCAATCTCAATGTGTTCATACGCTGATGTTGCATCGGGTTGTTAGATAGGTACACTGCTGATCGAAATGTTGTCACACAATATAATAGTGGCATCCCGTGTAGATACTATTAGTTCAAGTAACAGGTTACATAGCCATGTGGATTATACAATGGCATTGGCAACGACCCTGTACTCTGCATCAGCACTTGACCGAGATATTGTGTTTTGATGTTTTGAGGACCATGAGATCAGATTGTCTCCTAAGAACACACAATATCCAAATGTAGACCTGCAGGAATTGGGGCAACCCTCCGATCAACGTCAGAGTATGCAGTAAGTTTATGAGATAAAGATGGTTGTATGAGTAGCCCATGAGTTAGAGTTCTTTTGAGATATCAAAGTATATGTTTCATAAACTGAAAATCTGGTTCCCTGGGAGTGTGCATAAACATACACACCTATTGCACAGCATAGTAGATATATGGGCGAGTGAACGTAAGGTACTAAAGGGCCCCGGCTATGCTTCTGTATATAGTAGATACACACCATTGTTTAAGGGTTCGCCGGAAGATGCACTAAGTCTAGAGTCGGTGTCGATCGGTTTCAAGCATGGTTTGCAATTTTGCATGTTGGCACAAGCTAAGATGTCAGAAGCATAGGATTCCTAAAACACAAATAAGCCACCATATTGCTTAGTTACTTAAACGCCTTTGTCAAAGGCAAAGGATTGGAATTGAAGATTGTCGAACTCTCCTCCTTTATCGCATTGGAATGATTTAATCTGAAGGTGGAATTAAGTAGAAATGTATTTGTGAAAGTTAATAAATTTTGTTACAGTTTTGGATTTGTATTTGAGAGGGTAAACCCATGTGTAATTTGAGTAATCACTAATCAAAACCATGTAATATTTATAACCGACAACACTAGTAACTAGTGAAGTCCACAATCACAATGAACAATATCGAAAGGTAACAATGTACGAGAATTAGACAACGAAAAAGGCAAACGTTTATGTTTTGCTAATTGACAAGAATTGAAAAGTCGAGTTGTACTCGATTATTACATAAAATAATCTTATTTGAAACAAGAAAGTCAAGAACAGGTGAGTCGGGTGGCCTAAGAGATCATGCCAAAAATCACGAGCGGAAGTGGTGACGTGAGCAAACGCATGTGGCGGAGCTAGGGCAGTAACCGAGTAGAGGTGGACATCACTATTTGTGGCAGGTCATGATCCTCCTACTCTTGAAATCCTTCCCAGAAAAAGTATAAGGATCAAATTTAATAGAAGCACAATTATCAGTTGTAAATTGTTTAACAGAGATAAGGTTATAATGGTGCTTGGGGTATGGAGGATATTGTTAAGTTTAAGGTGGGAGTGGGGTAGGGTGGTGTTACTCGAACCATGTACTAGCATTTGGAGACCATTGCCCACAATGTAGACTTAATGGAAATCACAATAGGATAGTTGGAGCAATACTTGGGTTAGTATTGAAATGGTGGGTTACACTCGTATCCATGAACCATTGAGAATCATTGTCCTCCAGATTCATTGCATGTAAAGCTTCCCCGATGGCAGTGGGATCGAGAGGGCTGAAGTCAGTTATATGGCCTTGAGCCAAATTTCGGGATGGGCTAGATATGTGAGATGGACTAGATGTGCGAGATGGACCCGGGCGGTGGGTGGGTTGCTGCCAAGGGTAGGATATGGGTAGGGTGGCGGACTAATCCACCGGGGAGCCCAGTAAAGGAGTATATGTTGGCTTGCATATGGTGCCCAAAATGCTGGAGGCCCGCCTGAATTTGTCCATGGAGGCTGATGGGGTGGTTTGTTTTGAGCGGGCCTAGAAGAGGAGTTAAAACTGGGCCTGTTGTTGGGGCGGCCAGAGGATGGATGGCGTTGGGAGTTAGGTGGGCGAGAGTTGGTGTTGCGAGTAGGGTAGGGCTGCTAAGTGGCGGTCGGAGTTGGTGAGGAGTGAATGGCGGCTGCCGCAACGGCAAGGGTGGTTGCCATCTCTCGAGCTTTCTGTCGATCAAGTTCCAAGTGAAAGCATGTTGCACACCATTTCCCAAGCCGGGAGATTTTGATTGATTTGAGAGGTGAGACCATCGAATTCCGGGGGAAGTCCCTTAATAAGTTGGATCACTAACCGACTATCATTCACCGGGTACTCTACGTCGGCTAAATAATCGGCCAACGATTTCAACTTTTGACAATATGCTTCAAGCGAAGTCATGGATTTGAGAGTTAGATTGGTGAAGGCATGTTCGAGATCTGCCCCTTGGGATCCTTTGTTGTTTAAGAAGATATTTTTCACATGTAATCAGGTTTTACAGGCGGTGGTATCCTGCTCTAGCACACGAACCAGTAACTCGATAGCCAGAGTGCCATAAATCCACTATAAGACGATGGCATCAGCTTCACTCCATGATTCAAACTTTGGGTCGGTAGGGGCCGGTGGATCAGTGCCATCAATGTGGTGAAAAACTTTGTACCCATGAGCATGAAGGTGATAAAGTTTCATCCAAGATGAGTAGGAAACCTTCTTGCCATCAAGAACATGAACTTTTTTCAATATCTGTGACTGTGTAAACAGGGTGAAAAGGTTGGGTTGCAGAGTTGTTGCGAGGTTCTATTGGTTCTTGATGAGGTTCTTCTTTTTCAGCCACATGTAGAGGATGAAAGATCAATATGAGAATTGAGTGAATGGGATCAAAGGAAGTGAACCCCCTTGATTAGAGTTAGAAAATCGACGGAAGTAGGAACCAAAGCTTGTTGCGGCTGCAACGACTTCTTCAGGGTTTAAAGCAGTGGCACTGATACCATGTTATGTTGAGAATTCTCAAATGATCTTATTCCATGGAGGCAATCAATACATATACAAGAATATTGTAACAAACTATGAGGCTAATAAGGAAAACAAAATCAAATATAAAAATACAGATATATACAAAATATGGAACTGATTATATTGACAAATATAAGTCGGTTAATACATCCATGCATGAACTTCATCAAGCCGTAACTTTAATGGACATTGGCAATTTCATCCCTAATCACCCTCGAACTAGAAAACCGACAATATATCTCCTAGGTCAAGTTGTTTAAGATATAATATCTTCTTTAAAAGAGAAAGGCAAAGACAAAGCAGCTAATAATGAACTATGGGCTAGGCTTGAGGCCATCATACTACAATGGATATATGGTATTGTATCTAATGATTTATTGCATATTATACTTAAGACTAATGAAAAAACATCCCAAACTTGAACTTTTTTGTCTACTATTTTCCAAGACAACAGAAATTCTTGATCCTTATCTCTTCCCGAACATGGCGGCCTACTGTCAAGAACCCAAAATTATCTCCAATCAAATTTCTAATATTAATGCTCTGGTCAACGTCTAGTACTTTAGTTAATAGCCAGGCTCAATGATCTGTCAAACCACACAATGTCTAGAATTTTATTAGGCATGGAGGCTTCTATTGGAAGAAACAAGCCGAAAATAAGTTTGGTGGTTCAGCACTTTCACAGCCAGCTCTAATCCATTGCCTTGGTAACCTTTATCTACAAACACTTCTGTCCACAAGACTCCCTTGGTGGCAAGGGGTATACTAGCAACCTTATGCTAGAATGGCTGCCACTTATCCTTTTTAACATGGTCGGGGCTGTGGCTGTCATTGAGGGGATCATTGTTGATCACGCGGATGCAATAACTATGCTAAATATCAAGGTAATTATGGTAATTTTAACTATGGAGGTAATATGGTAATTTTAACACCATATTAATCTCTCAACTTATGTCAATAATAGCATTTTGAAACATATCGTTGTAGGCAATGGTTTCTAAATAGTGATTCTTGATACCGGTCACACCACACCTACACCACCATACTCTCCCCTCAAACCTTAACAATATCCTTTTGTGCCAAAACTCATCAAAAGCTTATTATATCTATTTATCGCCTTATTACTGAAAGAACTAGCAGCCCCCGTTCATGCCTCTCATACCGGTTGTGAAACACTTTTAGCTAATTTTATAACTCATTTGAGACAAATAAAACCACCACCTCCTTCACATCAATCGCAAACTAGCCCCAACCAACCCCATAGCATCCACAAACAACTTTATCCTTGCCTACCTAATAGCCCACGACCACCCCCACTTTATCTCCCTAACAACCCTTTCCATGTTCACCCTTACACACTTCTATGTGTTCCCCACCTCCACTTCCACCTCCATCACTCACCATATGAACCCCTAGTATAACTAGAAACTCAAAATCAAAATGAACTTTTAATTTACATCCCATCACCTTACCTTTTAAACCCATACCCCAAATCCCATATAATCTAGTTTGGAAACATGACATGACGGATATGTTTAATGCTCTTATTGATAATTAGACTTGAAAGCTAGTGTTTAGTTGGTCTGACATGGACAATATTTGGTGTATGTGTATCTTTAAACATAAACCAAATATGATGGTTCTCTTGAGCATTACAAGGCCTGTGTTGTGATGAGACATTCAGCCCCATAGTTAAACCGACCATAATATTTAAACGATTCTTACTCTTGCTTTGGTTTATAAGTGTGAGGTTATTCAACTTGATGTTAAAGAATTCTTCCATCATGAGCGTCTGTCCGAGATAAGACTATATGCATCAGCCACCAGGTTTACGAGAATGACATATCCCATCCAAGCATTTCGTCTAAGGAAGTACTCGATGGCCTTAAAGAGTGTTTCATGGGTTATATTACCATGTTGGGTTTTCGCCTTAGTTCATGCGATCATTTACTATTTATATATCAGCATGTTTTAAATAATCCTATCTTCTTCTCTATGTTAATGACAATAACTCGTACCGATGATTAAACATAACTTAAAAATCATCTCGTGTCTCGTTTTTCTTTAGAGTTTCTAGCACTCAATTTAGCTCATTCTTATTTCAACACACATATTCTCGAGACATCCTTGATCATGCTAAGATGAATGCATCTAATCTTGTTCATAGTTTCATACGCCTGATGACATGACTAGAAGTTCAACTCAAAAGTTGGTGAACTGGTTGATGATCTAACCACAACAGCACTACAATATATATTAACATTTAGTCAACCAGACATATCCTATGATGTCCAACAGGTTATATGTATGCATATATAACTCCATAGCAGTAGTCTTTCGTAACACATAAACATGAGCGTGATCAACTAACTTAGCATCCATAACAACGATTGTAGCCCGTGATAAAGGCTTGCCGGTGCGGATTCTTTCATCAAAATGTTCATGAGGATTGGAAATTGATATTAGGCTCCTTGAGTAGTTGTAAGAAAACCTAAAGCTTCTTCTGCAACATAACATTCTGCAATGCAACACTCGGGTCTATAGTGATTTCGTACATACCATTTAAGTGTTTTCATCTATCTCTCAAATGGATACATCCACCTAAAATGAACTAGGCTGCATAACCTCACCTTTATAACTAAATGCACCATCAAGTTGATTATGACATCGAAAAACAAAAAAGGAGAATCTTTACTCTAACTAACAGAAAGTTAATACGATGTCACTTTGGTATTTGCCTAGGTTACTAACATCAACAATTTTACTACACAACTCGTTGAAAAAATGGCATGAACTTAAAATTGTTTTCCTTACTTTCACGTCTAACACCCCGTTGATAGCGAATGGAAGGAGTTGTTACCCCAGGTAATGACAGTTATTGGAATTCAAACCATTAATCTTTGAAACATCATCAAAAATGAGATTCTTGAAATTGGAGCAATACCGTACTTTTATGTTAGGCAAGGTATCATAAAATAATTTTTCTCTGAGGTGTTCAATGTATAGCATGCAGGCAGAAGCCATAGTCAATTCCTTTTTGGTTGAGTTTGTAATTCAGACTTAATGCCCAGCTCCTCGAGATCTTGCATTGGTTTCAACACATCCTTCATCTTGTGAGGCAGATTCAACAATATTCCATAACTCTCACACATTTTTTTCTGTGTGCATAACATTTAGCTGATAATAAACAAGCAATTTCTTTCAATATTCAAGTTCAAAAATAATTGACTTCTTGTGCTATAAATTCTCTCTTTTATCGATACTTTTTTTTCTTCTTTGACTTCTCTTCCTACCCCATGTATCATCAAACTCCGCCAGGTAGTCGTAAATTTCTTCACCTGACAATGGTTTTCGTATAACACCACTCTATTGTTGATTATTGAAATGTTTCTTTCTTTTATGAAAAGGATGTTTAGGTTGGAGGAATCTTCTATGCCTAAAGAAACATACTTTTTTGGACTTTGACAACCATTGTGAACAAGTATCCTCCGAACATATAGGATGATCTTTATAACCTTTGGAACACACCCTGAAAGATTACCATATGCGGGGAAGTCATTTATAAACCAAAGTAATATTGCTCATAGATTGAAGTATTCTTTCTTGTAAGCATCAAATGTTCTAATTCCAGGTTTCCACAAGACTTTAAGATCTTCTATCAATGGTGCCAAGTAGACATCATTATTGTTGCTAGGTTGTTTTGGCCCAAATATCAATAGAGTTAGAATTATAAATTTTCTTTACATGCACAAATAAGAGGGTAGATTATATATTATGAAGATAACCAGCCAGCAACTATACGTGGAACTTAATGACTTGTGAGGATTGATACCATCAGTGACAAAGGTAATCTAAGATTCTGATTTTCTTTTCCAAAACTCTTCCATGTGTTATCAAAAAGCTTCCACGAGGGTGAATCACAAGCATGAATTAGCTTATCAAAACTAACCCGATCTTGTGCATGCCAAGTTATTTCATGTGCAATTTCAGGTGATGAAAACACTCTTCTAAATCTAGAAAGAGGAGGGAAATTCACAAAAATTTTAAAGGCACATTCTTTGTATTCTTCTTCCAACGAGATGTATCACAAGTTGGACACTGAGAAGCATCCTTATGTTCTTTCCAAATGGAACACAGTCATTTTCACATGCATGAATATTTTTATATTCTAGACCAACACCTTTTAACAACTTCTTGGGCTTCGTATATCAAGCTAGGGATTGTATTGTTTGACGGTAATATATCTTTTCATATGCCCAAAAAGAATGAAAACTTTAATCAAACCAACCGAATTGACTCTTCAAATGTTGAAATTTCAATAACCCACTAAGTACATTATACTTTGACTCGACATAACGTGGCTTATCACATTCTTCAAGAAGTGATGAATCTGGATCCTTATCTACATGTGTGAAGGCATCATGTGACATTGTCTTTGTATAATCAAATTCGAAAGGTCTAGATGTATTAGGGCAGCTAGAATCAAACTTCAGAATTTTTTTTCCATGAAAAGACCAAACCTTATAATTTTCATTAAAATGTAAGCAAACAGATGATAACGCACATTGTTTAAACCATAGTGACTGTACAATAGGAGAAAATTTGGAATGCCCTATAAAAAATGTTAAAGTTAAACCTTGATGATCCTTTGTTACTTAGAAAAAATTCTTGCATGAGGTATATACATTGTTCATTCTAAGAAAATTCTTACAATAGGAGCATATATCCACTATTTTGTTGCCTAATCAAGACTGGTTTCTTCCAACCCATCATCATCTATCCAGTGCTTTCAAACTCAAACAAACATAATCATGAGATTACATCTTACCAGTGCCAAACATGTTGAATTACAACAAAACCAAATCTACTTGTGAATGCTTGCTACATGACATCTATGGTGCTAACTACAAAATCAAACAATTCACTAAGTTGACTATAATAAAAGACACTAGAAAAATACACACAATCAAAACATGTATGTTAGTTTGAAAACCATATTTTCTATATTAGTGAATTGTTTTCCCGATGGCTATCATCGATGATCATAAACTACAACCATATTAGTAAATTTTACAAGAAATACTATATGCCTCTTGAAACAAAGAAAAGACTTCAAAACAACAAACAAGATCAATTACCCAATCAAATCTGTTCAAGACACGTAGATAACATATAACATCAATTGGGACCACTTACAATCGATGTTTTGTGATATTATTTGAATGTAAGCAAGGGCAATGCTATTGCCCAAACCAACAAGCAGTTTCAATCGATGGAGCGGAGAAGCAGTGATGGCAGGTTGTAGGCGGAGATGCGGGGAGGGCAGCTGCACGGAGTTGTGAGATTGGATTGAGTGTGCCTGTAGGTGGTCGTAAGATTGTTAGGCACAAATTCAGTGTAAAGGACTTAATGCAACATTTAATAGTTCAGGGGTTTTATGTGTACTTTTCTATTATGTCGGTTAGTTTGTAATGACTTTAACTGTCTAATAATTAAAAAGGGAAAAGCTAATCAAATCGGTTAGCTCGTTATTGTGAATTCCTCTCTTCTTCTTTCTTAATTCGAGCCCTAATAGTGGTATAAGAGCTACTGATCTCATCGGAACTCGGGCCACCATCATTTCGTCAACCATGACTACTTGTAATAAAGAAATCGATCAAGGAGCATGAAGTATATTTACTTCAATTGGAATCTGTTGGCGAAAAGAATCGTGTAGAACGTGAAGGAATCAAAGCTGCTTCAAAGAAACAAATGGCGGAGATGTCTAGTATGAAGAATCAATTAACATCAGAGGTGTCATCTTTGAAATCCCAGATGTGTGAATTGATTAAGATCTTGTTGGTCCATGTGATCGTAGCACAGTACAAATGATATTAAGAATCGTTCAATATCCAACAAATACACTAAATAACAATATCAAAGAGGATTGAACACAATGAGAACTCATTCATAATAAGACAATGATCAATGATAATCAATAACATAAAGCACAAGAATAATTCTGTGTATTAACTGCTTGAAATGGTAACATGCAACAATGATAATCAATTAGGGTTTTTGCAAGCTTACCCTACAATAGAAAGAAACAAAACAATATATAGCCGTTTATAGTTTCGCAGACAGTTTCGCTGTGAGCAAAACTGCACTGCCGAAACTATAGTTTCGCCAGGCGAAACAGTAGATTCGCCAGGCGAACAAAACAGCGAAACTGTTAGCGAACTTATAGTTTTGCTCACAGTTTCGCAAGACTGCCAAAACTTAAAACAAAATACTTACAAAAAGAAACTAACAAAAGACCTATTACAAGTAAAAATAAACAACCTAAACTAAGGTGAGTCCAACCTATTCATGATCTTTAATACTCCCCCTAGGTTGGAGCTCACCATCTTCACTCTGCTTGATTAGTCTCTTCAGCTCCAATGCCTTTGTTGCTTTAGATTAATCTTCAGCATCTCCTGCAACAGCTCCCTCTGAAGCTTCAGCACGTGATTCTTTACGGTTTCCTCCTGCATCACTAGCTCCATCAGGATGAGCACTAGCCCTCTCAAACTGCTTTGCCAAATCTTGAATATCCATCTTAAGGTCATCTTGAGCCCTTACTCTTTCAGCTAAATTCTTCATCTCATACCTCACCCCTCTAATCTTGTTGGCTACGTTCATAAAAAGACTAGCTTCTTTTTGAGTCTCTTCCCCAGCCCCTGCCTTTATGTGATTCTCACACAACACCAATAAATCTTCATCACAGAAGCTATACAATTCCATAGGATAAAAAACTTTAAATTCTTTGTCATTCTTCACCCTAATCACAGCTTCCCCAGTGTTATTATCATAGAACCATTTGTCGAAATCCTGTAGCTGTTGGGGAAGGGGATCAGATAATCTCACTCTATTAACTGTCTTTAGCGGTTTAATTCTCAGAACAATTCGCCCCTTTCCTGTTTCCCAGTCCTTGTCTTTCTTTGACCTTCTACGTTCTGCCTTTATTTAACCAAATGATTTGAAGTTGTCATTAAGCCCATTCTGTATTTCTTTCATCAGAAGAGTGGCTCTCTCGCTCAAATGGCATTCAAAAGTGGTAGAGCTACTAGATGCCTAAGGTCCCATTTAGGCAAGGACTTAAAAGCCTTCCTCTTATGCAAATAACTGATATTACCTCCCCTCCTCTTAATCATGAACATTTTTAGCCCGGGATTATAGGCCCAGCTGATAATCTTCTTGTCGGCCTCCTCTTTACTCAACCCTCCCATATGTTGGAATAAGGGAGTGAGTTCTTCTGGTTCTTTCTCTTTTACAAACTAGTCGGCTCTATCCAACTCAAACACATCTTCAGCATCCTCCCCTTTCTTTGCTACATAAATCAAAGGTCGTTCATCCATTTCATAGAACTCTGGTTCAGAATCATAGTCTATGAGCTGTTTATCTTCAACTTCTTCATCAATCAACCCCTTCCTTTTTTCAACATCTCTTTCCACAGACTTCTCTCTTATTACTTCTTCACCAACTAAATCCTTCTCTACATCAAGACCCAAGTCAACAAATCCAGCCTCAAAAAGTTCTTCATCATTCTCTCCTCCAACATCCTCAGCTCTAACTTCACAATCTCCAACATTAGTCGTTGCTGCACCAGATGTGCCCTCTCCTACCTTGGATGAAGTACCCACATTCAGAAATGGATACTTTGAAGTTTCAGTCAAATCATCTAACTTAGATGGAGTTAGTTGATCAGGCAGGTCGGCTGCAGCTTTCAGATGTGCAATCTCCTCAAATAATTTCTTCAATAGGCAGTGTTGATCAAACAAGCATCTTCTTCATGCCCTCTATTACCTTATCTTTCTGCTGTTGTCGAATCTCTTGATTGGTAAGTTTAGTCTTGATTATGCTCAGTTCATTAGCCAAAGAGGTATTATGATTGCAAATCATGTCTTCATCAAAGTTTCCTCTTTCCTCCCTTCTTTCAGTGAAACCTTCATGTCTCTATTTTGTACGCCTCTCAGGTTCTACAATATCGGCTTTCTTCTTCGATCTTCTTTCCTTCTCTACTCTTATCTCTTCAGCTTGTTCATTTAAATCTTCCTCAAAATCATAATCTTTTTCCTTAGCATATCTTTTTTCTTTTCTTTGTTGCTTTAGATCGCTGTACCCTGGATTCTTCAACTCTTTTGTTCTCAGATTCATCTACCCGTTTAATATAACTCCATCTCTCTGGAAGGTACATATTTTCCCAAAGATGGGTGATCGTTCCACTAAAATCATGATGAATTACAGTCAGCAAAAATCCAAGGGTTCATTTGTACTAGCCTCTTTACCTCTCCATGTTTTGGTGCATTTGGTATAAGATCATCAAAAATCATCTAAAGAAAATGAAAATATAATAACCACTTGTCTTTCTTCAAGGCCATCACGTTCTCAACCATGCAAGCAAATATTAGTTTGGCAATGTTGGCCTTCTCTCCTTTGCAACATAACACTATTGCCTTTGCCCAATCAATGTTTAGTCCGTCTTATCCACCTTTACGGTGATCAAGACACATAATAAAAACATGAGCAATAAACCTCCACTCCTTGGACAGAAATGACTTCTTGATCTCCTTGCGGGAACCAAAAGCTGGCCCCTCATATCCCATGCTTCTAAAGGCCTGGAACACCTCCGAATCTGTCATAGTAACTTCATCTCTAGAATCCTTTTCTAGTCTCAAGATCCTCGAAACGGTCTCAGCAGTAATGGTCACTTCGTGATCTAGAACTTTAGCAGTAATTCGTTGTGAATTTCCTCGTGTATCGTACTTAGCAGATCTCCAAAAATCTTTGATCTGAAGATCATAAATGGTGGTCGAATGAGATATGGCATAAGCTATGGGTGATCTTTGCAGCCATCTAATGCAGTCTCTGAACCCAGCAGCTTTAGGATGTGTGTCATCCAGAATAGCAGTAATATTATTCCGCTCATCGAACTTTAAGTTAGCCATCAGATCCTGAAGAAGAGACCAAATAAGTTTAATAAGAATTTAGGAATTAAAAAATAAAAAATAGCTTGCTGAAAGAAAAGTTTCGCTGACAGTTTCGGCCGGCAAAAATGTAGTTTCACTGCCAGTTTTAGTTGGCGAAAATGTTGTTTCGCTAGATAAAACATATCAATTTCGCTGACCAAGAAAGATAGTTTCGACTAGGCGAAACTGTACAAACTTATGTTCAAATCCGGCGAAACTAAAGCTAGGTCGGCGAAACTGTTAGGTTCGCATGGACAGCATAACCTCACAATTTCGCTGAAATGTGAAGAACTTTCGTTCAGTTTCGCAGGATAAACGGTAGGTTCGCTAGATGAACAGCGAAGACACCGAAGAGACACAATTAGATAGATGCAGAATGTCTTATTATTAACAAGTTTTAAGGAATGTCCAAGGTTCGAAACTCACATGCGAACAGAAAGCAATCAATACACCTAAGCAACACTCTAAAATCACTAATCCACAGAAAAAGTTACGGGAAAACCCTTAGAAGCTGGAAGTTACGAAAGTGCGAAAGTGTGAGGAGATAATTTCGCAAAATGACTTAAATAGCAAATAGTTTCGCATACAGCGAAACTATAGTTTCGCTAGATGAAACAGCCGTTTCGCTAGGCGAAGTTGCAATTTCGTCAGACGAAATTCAGATCAAAATGACATCGCTTATAATGAGAATGTTAAGCGAAATTGCAATTTTGTCTAGCGTAACACATAGCGAAGGTATAGTTTCACTGCAATTTTTTTATGATAATAATTATTATTAAAACAAGGCAACATAAAATAGCTCAAGATAGATCGGAGATCACATCTTCAAGATAAATATAGCACAAAGATGAAGTAGATCATCGATTGGTAATGAGATCATATTGATAACAGAATCTGATCACAGTCTTTGAATGGTTTTGAAATTCTAAAACAGATCAATAACAACTGCTGATATGTTTGTCCACTTAAACCTATGTCTTATCTTTTTCACCAAACAGCATATGATTTGTTAAGGTTCGATTGGATGCGTTAGAATGTTAGGACCCCATAATTACTTGGCAAAAACCCTCACCCAACCTCAGGATTTCTTGAATTTTGAAACGATCTTTACAGAGTAAGGTTTGTGCATTAGTGTGCAAGTGATTATTATCAGAATATTGCATTCGGATATCAAATCATCATTTAGATGAGGTGATACAAATTAGATCAAATAGGTGAGAGCTCCAGGTCTATACTTACGTATAACAAAGGAGATGACCATTTAATCATGTGCCAATGAGAGCTCCAGGTCAGTACCACCGTACAGCAGAGGAGATCATCACTCCAGGTCAGTACCACCGTACAGCTGAGGAGATAAGCACAAACACGAGACACATAAATACACCAATCATGGACCAAGGATATGGTTTATATGATTTGCATCAAGGTGGGTGAAAGATTAATTCTCAATCCAATTTTTGTCGGGACTCAGTTTTTGTGCAAGCCAAAATGATTACGTAAATCCAGACATCCTTAACCATATTTTAGTTTAAATCAAAATGTTCTTGCTTACTTTATTTGTCAGGCTGAGTCTATCAAGCATATCGTTACAGAATTTGTTTGTTTGAGCATTATATGTGCTTCTTTTAATTTATATATGTATATATATATATATATATATATATATATATATATATATATATATATATATATATATATATATATTTAAAGATGTGAAACAGATAACAGCATCAATTACAATCATTTCTTATTTTAAGTACCAATCATGCAAAAATTAACATATCCTGAGAATATAAAATCATTTCTCGTCATATCCAAAATTAACACCCTGATTATTGTAATGCCCTCTCCAAAATTTATTATATATATATATATTATATATATATATAATATATATATATATATATATATATATATATATATTGTTTATATAAGTTTAAAAGGATATTAACCCGAGCATAGAGATCAATTCATAAAAACGGGGTTTATCGAAAGTTTTTATGAAAAGATCTGCTTTTTGATTTTTTGTGTCAATGGGTATTATATCGATAAAACCCTTTTCATGGGCATCACGAATTGCATGAATCCGAGTTTCGATGTGCTTGGTGCGGGAATGAGAATAGGATTTTTAGCAATCCCAATGGCTGCTTCGTTGTCACAAAACAACTGTGTGTGGAGAAAGTTAATTCCATAGTCAATCATTTGGTGTTGTATCCAAAGAACTTGGGAACAACAGCTAGAGGCAGCAATGTATTCTGCTTCTCCTGTAGAAAGAGAGACAATAGTCTGTTTCTTACTCTGCCATGACACCAGACAATTTTCCAGATATTGACATCCTTTGGACACTGATTTTCTGTTTAACCTGCAACCATTAGAATCACTGTCAGGATAAGCATGTAAATCAAAATTCCCTCCATAAGGATACCATAGACCTAAGCGAGATGAGCCTTTGAGATAACAAAATATTCTCTTGACAGCTTTCTCATATAACTCTTTTGGGGCCGACTGATATCGAGCACAATATCCTACAGCAAAAGTGATATCAAGACGATTGGTTGTAAGATACATGAGGGAATCAATCAAAGATCTAGATGAGGATCAACATGTTTCCCGTTCTCATCAGGAGTGAGACACGTTTGAGCAGTAAAGGGAGTCATTTCAGGAGAGGCGTAGTCCATCTTGAATTTCTTCAAGATTTCTTTAATGTACTTCTCTTGATGAATTAGAATTCCTTCTTGCTTTTGTTCAACTTGTAAACCAAGAAAGAAACACATTTCTCCCATCATACTCATTTCAAACCGTTGACGCATCACCTCTTCGAACTCCCGACATAGAAGTGAATTGGTAGAGCCAAAAATGATATCGTCAACATAAACTTGGACAAAAAACATTTCACCATTCACTTCCTTTTTGAAGAGAGTCATATCGATGGTACCACGAGAGAAACCATTGCTTAAGAGATATTATGTCAGGGTCTCATACCAGATTCTAGGTGCTTGATGAAGACCATACAGTAACTTGTCAAGCTTATAGACTTTATCTGGAAAGTCAGGATCCTCAAAACCTGGTGGTTGACACACAAATATTTCCTCATCAATGTCTCCGTAAAGAAAAGCACACTTAACATCCATCTGATAGACCTTGAATTGTTTATAGGCAACATGAGTGAGAAAGATCCTGATTGCTTCAAGATGGACCACAGGAGAAAAGACTTCAGTATAGTCAATCCCTTCTTCTTGAGCAAAACCTTGCATAACAAGTCTAGACTTGTTACACACCACCACACCACGATCATCCGGTTTGTTCTTAAACACCTATTTTGTACCAATTGGGCATTTGTTGGGAGACAAATCAACCAAGGTCCAAACTTTAAGCTTTTGGAATTGTTGAAGCTCCAATTGCATTGACTCCACCCAGAAAGGATCCAGTAAAGCGGCGTGCACATTTTTTGGGACGGTTTGAGAAATGAAGCAGGAAAAAAGACAGATATTAATCAAACCAGATTGACTCCGCATCCGAACACCATCAGAGATGGATCCAATAACATTATCAAGAGGATGATCTTTCAAAGTTTTGTAGTCGGTGTCTGAAGGGAAAATGTGAGGAGAAGTTTCACTCACATATTGTGTAGGATTAGATGAGGGAGAGGGAGAGGGAATAGGTTGTGAGGGGATAGATGTAGGTGATGAGGAAAAAGATGTTGGTGAAGAAGAATCCGGCAATGGAAAAGATGAACCAACATCAGCTGAAATGGCATCATTTGCAGATGGGGGTGGAATGGACAGGTGATGAAGTGGAGGAGATGATGTTGGTTTGAACATTTGGAGTGGACGCATCATCGTCGAAAGCTGGAAGATTGAATGAATTAAACACAGTATCAGAGTCAAAGAACCATGTTGGTTCAGATCGAACATTAGAAGAGTTAGACTCCTGCCAATCAACATAGAACGACTCTTGAACGATACGTGTTCTCTTGTTATAAATGGGATAGGCCTTTTGAGAAGAAGAGTATCCGACAAAGTAACATTCATCAAATACAGCACCAAACTGTGTCTTCTGTGATTGAGTGTTCAGAAGAGTGCATGAACATCCAAATGGTTGAAAGAAGTCAATTAAAGGATTCCTTTTATGAAAAAGTTCATAAGGAGTCTTCATCTTATCCTTGACAATCAACACTCGATTTAAAACATATGAAGCACAATTTACTGCTTCAGCCCAGAAGATAATGGGTAAAGTAGATTCTATCAGCATTGTACGTGCAGCTTCAATGAGAGTGTGATTCTTTCATTCAGCTACACCATTCTGTTGAGGTGTCCTGGCGGCACTAAACTGTCTTACAATCCCCTTCTGAGCACAGAAAGAATCAAGAATCTGATTTTTGAATTCAGTGCCGTTGTCGCTTCTCAGACCCATAACCTTTTTCTTGTTGATTGTCTCGATAGAACGAATTAAATTCTTTAATTCTTCAGCAACCTCTCCTTTGTGAGCAAGGAGTCTCACCCATGAGTATCTGGAGAAATAATCTGTAACAACAAGACAAAAGGATTTTTTTAGCAATAGATTTAACGCTAATTAGGCCAAACAAATTAGTATGTAACAACTCGAGAGGACAATAGATTTTGTTTTCAAGTTGGGCTTATGTGGCTTCTTGTGTTGTTTGCCAAAGCCTTTGGCACATGCCATACATTTTTTATTAACAGAAAAATATTTAGAAGGAAGTCCTCTCACGAGATTTTTTTTACTAATTTATTAATAATTTTAAAATTAGCGTGGCCCAATCGACGATGCCATAAGAGAGATTCAAAGGTTGAAGCTTTAGAAAGAAGGCAAGTTGCTGTAGACTTTGACTCGCTGGAGTTCATATCAAGAAGATATGTATCATGTTTTCTGGGAGCACGCATAAGAATCAAATCATCTGGAATATCAATCTCTGATTTTAAAAATAGACATTCATCAGATTTAAACAAGACAGGAATGTCTTTATCGCAGATTTGAGAAACACTCAGAAGATTAAATGCCAGCTCAGGAACATAGTTGACTTTTTCCAAGGTTAAAGAACCATTAGAAACTTCTCCTTGCCCAATCATTTTTCCACCCTTTTTGTCGCCAGCAAAAGCAACATATCCTCCGTCAATAATTCGATAATTGGTCAGTAAGTCTTTTAGTCCTGTCATGTGTTTGGAGCAACCACTATCTACATGTCACATGCTGTTTACAATCTTAGTGGATGACTCCTGAAATGAAATAAAGAATAGATTAACCAGGTGTGATAGGAACCCAAGATTGAACAACTTTATCTTTAGATGAAGCAGATTTTTTGCAAAAGAAATTATTAACCAATTTTCTTAATTTATTTCCAAAATAGTTCCTATTAAGATGTCTACTAAGCAAAGTAGGATAATTCTTGACAAGATGGTCCTCTTGACCACACCTGAAATAATAAGGTTTGTGTCTAGGTATGTGATGTGATGAGGTAAGAATATGATCAATGATAATTTCCTCATCACATTTAGATACACTAGAATCGATGTCACTAAATGACTCCTTCATGCCAACAGGTTGATATTTATTTGAACAAGAATTATTATTTATAAAAATAGATGAATGTTCGTCTGACGTACTAGTAGAACTAATTCCACTGGTAGTAGTTTCAAACGAAGAGGTAATTCTTTCATCAGATAAAGACATATTTGATGGAGTGAAAGATGGAATAGGATGAGAAAAGAACTTTTTAAAACAATTAGTTTTAAGTTGTTCAGTTGATTTTTCAAAAAGATCAGTTGCATCACAATCATCACTAGAATAAAAGACATCACCACAATAACTGAATTAAAAGATGAAATAGAATCATCATGAGAACATGAGACAATAGAGCCTGTTACAGGTGAACTAGAAACAAAAACATAATTTAAACTAGACTTGTGATCTAAAACAGAATACTGACAATCAGGTGTACTAATACTAGTGCATCCAAGCCCACTAGTTGGTCCATAGTCGTAGTCTTCACGAACGTGCTTAGAGTTAACACCCTCTAAACCTGCAGACATACTGTCAGTATCTGTTTTGATTAAATCATTAGAAGGATGAGGAATAGGCATAGGAGAATAACAGTATGTACTAGGTGGAGGATAAACCTTTACGTTTTCATAACCCAGTCCCGTTTTAATCCTAGCTCCCCGTTGAGATTTACATAGATCATCATGTTTCATACCTGAAATGGTCCATTTGTCTAACTTTGACTGAAGTTTGCTTGTTTCAAATTCATCAAGGGCAACTCTTTCAGTCAAAGTGTTAATCTCAACATTTCTTTCCAAAACAATTCATTTTAAATGATCATTTTCTTTTAAAGCCTCATTTAATTTAACAAAGTATTTTGATTCATTGATTTTAAGTTCATCACTGATTCGCTTTAAATCCTTTTCATTATTAATTAATAGTCGATTAGCTTTATAAATCCCAAATAATCTAATTTTGCAAGCAGATGAGCACATATCCTGAATTACCTCATATGGAAGTCCCATCACAATCCTTTCAATAGCTAAGGCTTTTTCACATTGGCACACCAGATTACTTGACTTCTTTTCCTCAACAGTGGCAGCATCATCATCATAATCCGTTCTTTGCCCAGCACATGAACTTCCTTCCTCTTTTATACCTGCAGATTTACCTCCTCCTATTCTAGCATCTTTCTCTACCTTCTCATTCTCAGATGTCACAACTTCCCTTTTGAATTCCTTGAAAAGATCAAAGCCATCTTTACCATCTTCCTTTTTATTCACTTTAACAAGCTCAGCAACCAAAGCATGATTTATCTCAGTTCTTGTTTCCTCAACCTCAGCACTCCAATCAAAGTTAGAAATCAATGCAGACTCTTTTTTGTGATACATATCTTCCTTCTCCTTCTCGGCTGTTAACCTAGGAACTCCTGAATTGCTTGAATCGGTGACAATTGGAGATGGACAATCACGTTTAAAGTGTCCTAATTGTTTACAATTGAAGCATCTCAATTTGGACTTATCAAATCCCAGTTTTGAATTAGATGATTGACCACTGAAGTTCTTTCGTCCAGTTCTTTCCATAAATCTTCGAGCTCTAAGGGTCAACATAGCCATCTGCCATTGAATATCAGTTTCTTCAAGATTATCAAGATCCACCTGATACATGTCTTCCATAGTCATTCCCTTCCCTTTCAACTCTCCAGCTACTAGTGCTTCATAACTTTGAACAAACATTCCAAAAAGAGCCATTGTTTCTGATAGGATTGAAGTTTCAACATTGGTCTTAGAATTACTCAGATCTCTTCCTACACTACTGTTTCCACCTGAAAAAGTACTTGTGTTAACTCCTCATTAAATTGAATTTTGAATCTGAGAGCTTGCAGCAGATGACAGTAAAGCAGCATTTTGTGAAAAACCAGATGTGGGCATCATAGTCTGGTTAGATTCTTATCTCTTCATATCCAACTCAAAGGATTTTAGCTTATTGATAATATCCATCAGCTTGTAGTCTGTGAACCCTCTTTCTTGTTTAAGCATCCTCACCTGAAGACTCCAATGAGGTGGGAGAGAATCGAGAAGCCTGTTAACTTGTTCACTGTTGGAAAGCTTTTCATCATATTTCTTTAAGGTGCTTGAAATAGTCAAGAAACGATTTGTGAGATCTGTCAAACTCTCATTCTTGTATCCAATAAAAGAGTTGAATTCCTTCTCAGCCTGAATGCTTTTGTCCTTTACCAAATCTACATTGCCATCATAAAACTCACACAGTGCATCGTAAAGAAATTTAGCATTTCTATGCTCTGCAAAACGATTATAAATGTCTGGAGCCAAATAGAGGGTTAAAGCACCAAAAGCCTTTTGATCACGATCGATCAACTTTAGATCCTTTTCAGTGAAAGAGGATGGGCCCTTATTTTGAGAAACAATATCACCAACAGTAACCGTTGGTATGTGAGGACCAGAAATAATCAATTCCCATTGGTTGTGATCAGTGTAGAAGAAAAAGGCCTTGAGACATCTCTTCCAATCTTCAAAATTGTCTCCGTTAATAAGTCTCGGAGGTCTATTGGGAGCAACACTTTCAAGATTTGCAAGTGTGGGTGATATTAACTTAGACATGATAGTTTCACTGAGATTGATGTAGTTTTGGCAAGAAATAAGATACTTTCGCAGACACTTTCGCAAAAAAAGGTAACTTCGTAGGTAATTTCGCTGAAAAACTACTTTCGCTGATACTTTCGCAGAAGGATCTAATTTCGCTGACAATTTTGGTAGCGGTTTCGCTCGCCGATTGTCACAACAGGCTTAGTTTCGCTGGTAAGTTCGCACAAAACATGCTTGAACTTTCGTTCAGACACACTTTCAGCAGCAATTTCCCTTGAAAATCCTTCACAATCACCGATGAACTTTCGTTCAAAACGACTGGTTTCGCAGAACAACTAGAGAACAATTTCCAAATCAATATAACCCGTAGTTTCGCTGGAAGATGATTGATGTTAGGTCCTGGTATTTGAACGAAATACCGAATGATTAACGTGTAAACCAAACCAAATAGTGCGAAATCCTATTTGAATGGTGATCCAATCAGTGAGAACGCACGTAGAATCAATAAAGTATTGAATCAAACGTTAAGAATCAATTCGGAATCGATCTACCACGTTCTATGAACTTGGAGTATCAACTTGGAGGCTTTTGGACGGCTAGGGTATCTCTGGAGTCGAAATAGAATGAGTGCCCTTTATTTTTCATGAATTGGGTTGTATTTATAGGTTAGTATTGTTCATTCGTGCGTGCGATTGAACCATGCGGTTGATTCATCCACACGACTAAGTGTTCAGTCGTGCGATTGAGCCAATCTTATGTTACAATCATACGACTGATCCAGTCTCCTGGTTCAGTCATGAGACTAGTCATTCGTATGAAGTTATTCATGCGTATGGTCCATTCGCATGTGCCATTCGTATGAGAACTTCATTTTGTTAAGTTTGAATGTATTCATTAATATAACATTATGTGTAACACTTCAAACAACCACAAACCTAATTAACCAATTCAACATCGACTCATTAATGAAATATTAAACACTATAAATAACAAACAACTAATATCATTTCATTAATTATACCAAACATTATATCAGAATCAGACAAACAAGATCCATTACATTCTTATCATGATCTAGGGACAAACATGTATCAACAAACTCCCCCTTGGACCTAGATCTCTCTAATGTCTTGTTTTCTTCATTACCTCCTCATACTTCTTGTACTTATCCTCTTTTGTGACTCCTGCATGAATCTCAAATGCAAAACAGAGTCTTATAACATTCTGGAACCATAGGGCTTGTACTATATCCTGTGTATCATAAAACAGTGGCCACTTGTATAGAGTGTAGACATCATTAGCTAACAAGTTGGTAAGCCACATTGGGTCAAATACCCTGATAGTATCCATTTGGCCCTCTTTGTTTAGGATTATGACCGCTTCTCCTGTCCTCCAATCGTAGTACCACCATTTAAAGTGTGGAGTGAAGTCCTGTGGCATTTCCCTGAGTGGGATTCTTGACATCGTGCGCGGAGGACTCCACTTCAACACTATCTTTGGCTTTCCAGTAATGGCATCAACTTCAGACCTTCTGATGTACCTTGTAGGCTGTTGGGGTCTGAAGTTAATCCACCTGGTGTGATACCCTTCCTTAGGGCAGCCTCAAACCAGCCTGGCATCTTTCTCGGGTCAGCATACAACAGCTTTAGTTTGGCCAGCTGGTTGAGCTCAAAACCTGGTAGAGTCTTTAGATCATGTGGAAATCTAAAGTACTTTATGCCCTTCTCCCTCTTAACTGCATAGACGTTAAGATCCTCAAAATATGCCCATGCTATAATCCTGCCCGACACCTTATGATGTTCCTTGACTCTGTAGAGTTTGGTGTAGGCGTCCTGTTTAGGTGCAGCGCGTTGGGCTCTAACTTCTTCAAGACAGGAAGCCCACTTAGCCTTTCGGATATCAACATCATCATTTGAGGCTTGGGCCGTTCCCTCTGTCTTCTCTAACTCCTGCTCCATTTTGTCTAACACCTCAAACGTATCACTGACAAGGGATTCACCCAGATTGGGGACCATATTTCCCTCATTGTCAGCATACTGAGAGTAGTGCTCTGCAGTGACATCTTCTATCTCTATTTCATCAACATCGTTGAGCTCTTCGTCACTTGTCAAGTCGCACGTTGGAGCATCCTTCACAATCTCATCAGCGTTTAGCTGGAACATTTAAGCTAATTGCTCGTCAGTAAGGTTATGAATGATTTCTCCTTCCTTAGGAGTATACATAATCGATCTCCTGACAATACCATGCAGATCAAGAATCAACGTCAATTGAGTCTTGACCTGTTGGAGGGGAGCAATATCGTATTCATCTCTTTGGAAATCAGGATTTTTCTCTTGGATCACTAGATCATCGCTTGATGGAGCAGAGGAGGAAGCTTGTTGGTCTTGTTTCTTCTTGGATCTCCTTTCCTGAGCTTGAGCAGAGGCAGATGCAGCTGCATCCCCTCCTTCTTCATCATCATCCTCATTCCTCTCCTCTGTCCTCTCGTCCTCGATCCCCTCATCATCCTCAGTCTCATCATCATCATCCTCATTCTCTCTGTCTCCCTCTCTAATCTTTAGTGGCTCGTCCTTAGATCCCTTAAACTTTAGCATGATGGTCTTCTTAGCCTCCTCCAACTCCTCAATCCTCTTAGTAGATGTGACACTGTGCTCTTGGAGTTGGGCGATCTCATGGCTCTGAGCAGCCATTTGTCGGGCCTGCTCATCTATCAACCGAGCCTGCTCCGAGATCTGCTGAGACTATGCTGAAGTAAGATCTGTCAGATGACGGATCTGTGCCGTCTTCTCCTCATCAGCAGCTAATAAGTGCATCACCATCCGGTTCAGCGCAGAAAGCTGTTCCTCTACCCCAATTGGAGGTAGAGGAGATCCATATATATGTGCGGGATGGGATAGGGGTCCTGCTTGGTGGCTAGTTGTGGTGGTGGTGGCTGTGGTGAATATGGGGTTGGGTCTGTGAGATAGTGGAGGTGATGTAGAAGTGAAAGATATGCTGGTGGTTGGCATATGTACAGTGGTGGGAGGTGTGGTGGTGGTAGTGGTAGCGGTGGTGGCTATGGTGGTGGATGGTGTGGCTGTAGAGGTGGTAGTGGTGGTGGTAGATGTATTGGCTGTAGTGGTGACGACGGTGAGTCTTCTCTTTTTCTTCTTCTGGCCGTGGGGCTGAGCCATCCTTTTCTTCCTCGACCCAGTCAAGGTGGATGCTCCCCCTAGAACACGGCTAGCTGTCTCAGGTGCATAGATGGGATCTGCAGTATTCCCTCCCGAATCCCTGGGGCGTTCACCAACCGCCCGAAGTCCATGCTCTGTGGGAACAACCTTGCTTCCCACAGTTCTCGTCAAGGGTTCCTCATCCAACTCTTCTTCCTCCTCACCAGGTATGAAGTCCTGGTGGAAGCCCGCTGACTCAGCTATGTCGCCTGTTGAGGCAGATACTGGAGGTATAACATCTGAAGCTGTGCCCCTCGGTGGAATAGGCATATCATCCCCAGCATCCCCACTGTCATCATCGTCTGAATCATGCTCTGGGAGCAGTAGCCTCTCATCGTCTGAATCGTTGTCATCATGACGCCACTTGCGTCTACCTGGTGCCACATATCTCTCATTGGCCAGATGGCCGATCAACCTCTTCACCTGGGCTTAACCTGCTTGCCCTGATACACTCTCATACGACCCAAAGTCATGTCATCCATAATCTCTAAGTCAACCACATCATGGCTCTCCTTGGGAAGTAATGGCAGTTTCTCGTTGAAGATCAGCTACAGAAATCTAGGGTACATACCAAAACCCTCCTTCCCCTTGGCCTCTAGATTCTGCACTAGATATGAGAAGATCATGCTCGAGAAGCTGAAGGGGTGGTTCAGCACCAGTGCCATATAGGCATTCTGAATCTGGTCTGACAGGTCATCAAACCCACCCCTCCGAGAAGCAATACACTTCAGGATCACATGCGCCAGGTACTTATACTGGGGACACAGGTTGCTCTTGTTGAGCACACCTATGTTGATGTCCCCAGCATATTAATTCTGAGAAAGCAACCTCTGATTGTAAATGGATGTAGTCTGGTGGGGTGATCAGTATCATCCCCAAATCAAGTACTCTCTGGATGTCAACTGCTGTAATCTCAATATCATGACCATGAATGGAGCTCCGTATGCTGTAAGGCTCACGTGAACGATCTACGGAGGCATTCTCCCAGAAAGCCTGATGTAACAACCTGTAAGGAGTACATGGTGTGGATATGGCTTTATGTATCCGAGAACATCGAAGGAACGTAATAATCTCTGTAAACTCGGCCCCATTCCGAGTCGTATGGTCCAAATGAGCACATATATTATGCTTTGGATTTATGGACCATCTATCAGCCATTGACCTAAAACACAAGACACAGAACCATTAGAAAGTCATACTTCAAAATTCAGTTCAAATTGTAGAGTTTAAATTCAATCTGATTCATTCGTGCGAATGAATCATGCGACTGAAGTCAGTCGGTTGTCCGTTCATGCGACTGAGCTCATTCAGGTGAATGAGACATGCGACTGAGTTCAATCTGTTGGTTGAGTCTGCGATTGGTTTAGTCGGCCGACTGAGTTCATTCGCATGGTGCATTCGGCCGATTGACCCAATCGCAAGATTCAATCGTGCGATTGGAGTTCATCCGGACGACCAGTCGCTTGTCCCACTGTTCAGTTGCCTGTGGTTTGAATCTTGACCAAATCGAGTAATTAAACATGGTTTAATGGTCCATTAGCCTCGCCATATTGTCACTAAAAACCTATTAAACTTAATTTTAACATTTTGCTTAGTTTATGTTGGTTATTAGGTCATTTATAGTCTCGTTCTTGTTTCACTCGAATATCACAAATTAGGGTTCAATGTCTTCTGATTTCGGTAAGATTTCAATGCAACATACCTGTATAAACGTCAACGCACGTCAGAAGATCAATAAAGATGTAAAAGCAAGGTCTAGAGGAATTTCGGCAGAGTAACGGTACTAGGTGCGATTTAGGAGCAATTGAGGGTGATGAGTGGAGTGCGATCGACTATGGCCCTTTAAATACTTAAGCTGAGTTCAATCGGCTGACTGGCCTCATTCGCTCAGTTCATTCGGGCGACTGAGTCTCAGTCGTGCGATTGGCCCAGTCAGTAGCATTCAGTTGGCCGACTGAGTCTTAGTCGGTCGACTGACTCATTCGTGCCCTTTCATTCGCACCTTCAGTTAACCGACTGCGTCTCAGTCGGTCGACTGACTCATTCGCACCCTTTCATTCGGTCGAATGGATCATTCTGATAAGCCATTCGGGTGTATGGCTCAATCTCATGTCCAGTCGTGCGAATAGGACTCATTCGCATGGTTGGTCCATACTTATGAACCAGTTGTGCGAATGGGTTACACTTATGATCATTTAGCACTTAAACCTTTTTTTGTTGAAATTAACATTATGAGCATTTGATCATCTCAGACATGATCATTTTAACTTGAAAACTTTTTGATCACCTCAGACGTGATCCTTTTAAACATTTGAAAACACATGTGGCCATCTCAGACATGACCCTTTTAGGTGAGTTAATCCCATACTGATTTTCATGATATAGTCCGACGCACAAACAAACTAAAATGACTAACTAACTAGAAACTTAAACGAAATACATAAATAACACTTGTTTTTGACTTTTTGTGAGAGATAAATCCTAAGATAGACATCTACTGGATTTTGTTCCAGAATATGCAGCTTCAATTTAGTTTGACCACACCTGGACCAATTCAAATTTGGAATCATACCGGCAAGTCAAATCATTTGGGACTAGTTATCAAAACCTTTTGATGCTCAATTCTTGGTTTTCATCCAGAGTCGTTAGCAAATTTAGGAAATCACACTGGTACTATTAGATTCCCACATTGATTTGAACTTTCAAGAATTGCAGCCACAATGATCCATACACAGACTTTAGACACAGACTGGTGATAGTTTTAGGTGTAATTATTTCAACTAACATTTATGGATCCCACAATTATATGGTAATCAACATTCCTCAGGAGCTTTTGAGCGGTCTACGGGTATTTTTACAAGAAGAGACTATTCTTAGAGCTTTCAAAGAGAAGCCAATCCTCAGGTCAGTGCCATCGCATAGCAGAGAGGCGGCAAACAACAATGAATTCTAGAATATCTAGGTTATGCTTATCCTCAGGTCAGTGCCATCGCACAGCAGAGAGGCACACAACCTATCTTCTTGTTAGAGCAGCTAAATTTTCTTTTGCACAAAATGCACCAACAACATATCTCATTAGCTTGATAGCATTTGTCTTTCATTTTTTCGTGCTTTGCTCTATTTATGATCATCCGCACACATTTGTGGCGTTTACATGCTCATTACCCCTTATTGGAATATTGTTGATTGTGTTAACCAGTGATAAGATGGCCGTCCACAGTCAGTTGAACAACTTAGTTTGATCTTGAGATCACCAATCAGATCTAATCATCTATTGTGTTTAATCTACCGACATATCATTTGTGGTCTAGCAACCTCTAGGTCTACTTTCTTTTTGTTACCTTAGTAGTTACCAGTTTTTCTATCATCTTCCCTTTTATATTGCTTAGACTACACAGACTTATACTTTGAATTTTGCATCTTTTCTAAATTAAATTTTAAAGTCTCTTTTGATTTGAACCTGTGTACTATCATTTTCCAAAAGGTTTGAATCGGTATCACAGATACGATCTACCTTATATCAGTTATCCACTCCTTTTCCCTCGTTTTTTTTGTTAATGTTACTAGCTGACCTACTCTCCCCCTAAAATTCTAAAATCATACTGGATTTAATTATTTTAGGATTTTAACAGACAGCTAAATAACATGAATTTAATTTAAACTGAATAAAATAAAGAAGGAAAAATGAAAAAGAAAAATATAATTACAATGCATCGGACTACACATGATCATCATCAGGAATAACATCACTTTTCTTTTTAACGCCGTTGACCTCTAACAGATATAGAAAACGTGGTTTATCAAAGGCTTTTGTATAGAGGTCAGCGCGTTGAAAGTCAGTATTAATTTTTACCACATTGATTAAGTTCTTTTCAAAACAGTCTCTTATGGAATGGTATTTAATACCGATGTGTTTGGTCTTTGGATGTTGTATCGGATTTTTAGTTACTGCAACTGCATCAGATTTATCAACAAAGATAAGAGTAAAAGAAAACATTAAACCGTAATTCCGCATTTGTTGTTGAATCCAGATGATTTGTGAACAGCAACTTGCAGCAGCAACGTATTCGGCTTCACAGGTTGACAATGCAACCGAGGTTTGCTTCTTACGCTGCCAGGTAACTAATATCCTCCCAAAGAATTGACACCCTGCTGATGTGGACTTGTAGTTCATCTTGCAGCCCCCGTAATCCGAGTCACTATACGCCGTGAGCTCAAAGTCATCATCATGTGGATACCACAACCGAGTATGGGTGTACCCTTCAGATAACGAAATATCCTTTTGACCCCGATCAGATGGTTAACCTTAGGCTTAGCCTGATATCTAGAACATAAACATGTATCATACATGATATCAGGTCTTGAGGCAGTGAGATACATGAGGGATCCAATCATTCCTCGGTACATTGTGGCATCTACCAGATCTCCATTTTCGTCAGGTGCTATATCATGATTTGTAGCAAGTGGAGTCCCAGCACAAGAAGCATTCTCCATGTCAAACCGACTGAGAATGTCTCCCACATACTTGGTCTGATGTAGAAAGATCCCATTTGGTGTCTAATCCACCTGTAACCCGAGAAAGAACTTCATCTCCCCCATAGCACTCATCTCAAACTCTTTCTTCATAACTGCTTCAAACTCTTTGCATAATTCTTCGTTCTTTGAACCGAAGATTATGTCATCACATAGATTTGTACTAGCAGTAAGTCTCCATCTTTTTCTTTGATGAACAGTGTGCAGTCAATGACTCCCCTGCGAAAGCCGTGTTTCACAAGATGAGTTTAGAGTTTCTCATACCAGGCCCTTAGAGCTTGATGAAGCCCATATAAGGCCTTGTCGAGTTTGTAAACTCTGTCCCGATGATAAGGATCTTCGAATCCCTCGGGTTGACTGACATACACTGTCTCTCGAACTTCCCCATAAAGGAATGCACTCTTCACATCTAATTGATAGACTTTAATCTTCATATACGATGCATAGGCAAGGAAGATACGGATGGCTTCCATCCTTGCCACGGGTGCAAACACTTCATTGTAGTCAATCCCCTCGACTTGGTGAAATCCCTGAACTACCAGTCGAGCCTTGTTCCTGATAATGACCCCTTGGTCATCCTTCTTGCATTTCAAAACCCATTTGGTGTCAATGACCTTAGCACCTTTAGGTCTATCTATCAGAGTCCATACTCCTAACTTCTTGAACTGAAGAAGTTCTTCTTGCATGGCACTCACCCATGCCTTATCGTTTAGTGCATCACTGACGTATTTTGGCTCAAACTGTGAAACAAAACACCGAAAAGCACCATCATGAATGTATCCTTTTTCCATAACAGAGGCATAATCAGCTGAGTACAGCTGATTTCGGTTTTGTACTCCTGATCTGACATCTCCAATGACATTGTCTAAGGGATGATAGACGTTTAGACATGATCCTGGAATAGTAGGAACAGCTACCTCAGAGCCAAGATTATGAACATTTGGTTATGCATTTGAGGTAGAAGGAGTTTGAAATTCCAAAGTCGAAGGTGCATCACCATTAGATGCTTGTGGACCTTCAGGAACTGGAACCTGTTGCTCCTGACTATTCTAGTCATCTTCTTCAGCCTCATCTTCAGAGGAGGAGTCACTGTCGTCGACTACTCCCCCTGACTGAGTAGATGATTCTCCCTGTGAACGCGATGATGTTGAATCAAGCGATGGTGTATTCAAGATATCATACATCATTCGAGTAGCTAACTCATCATCAGAAGGAAAGATAGGGATGTTGAAGGACTTAAAGAATCCATCATAGTCGAAAAAGTAGGCGGGTCCTTTTCCAGTAGGTGGTGTGGTATATCTCTGAACATCAACATTACACCACACTTCTACTAGACCCGTTGATTTGTTGTAAACTCTCTTGTTCGGTATGTTGTATCCTAGGAAGATTCCTTCATCAGCCTTCTCGCTGAATTTACCTTCTTGAGTCTTCTTCAGAAGTGTGCACAGGGTGACAAATGGTTCGAGATACTCCAGATTAGGTTTACGTCGTTGTAGTAACTCGTAACATGTCTTTCTGTGGCGTTTGGCTATCAGAACACGATTCAGTGTATAACATGCATTAGCCACTACCTCATTCCAGAATTGGATAGGGAGTTTCGAGTCTGCCAGCATTGTCCGTGCTGTCTCTATCAAGCTTCTGTTCTTTCTCTCAGCAACACCATTCATCTGAGGCGTGTAGGCAGAAGTGAATTGATGCACAATTCCTTTTTCCTTGCAGTAAGCCTCCATCCACTGATTCTTGAATTCAGTCCCGTTGTCTGAGCGTACTTGTCTCACCTTCAGCTTGTAGAGAGATTCCAGTGTGGTTACTAACTCCTTGAATGACTCAAATGTTTCTGATTTGGACTTCAGAAACAATACCCAAGAGAATCTTATGTAGTCATCAGTAACCACAAAACAGTACAGGTCGCCTGCAATGCTCTTTGTACTGACTGGACCAAATAGATCCATGTGAAGAAGTTCAAGAGGAAGTTCTATTGAATGAACTTTTTTTTCCTTATGAGATTTCTTTGTCTGTTTGCCTTTCTTGCAAGCTACACAAAAATCAGGAAGTTGGAAATTCTTGACATTAACTCCTTCCACAAGATCTTTCTAAATTAAGTGATTCATCTTCTGTTGATTGATGTGTCCCATTCTCCTATGCCAGGAGATGGAGTCCTTCTCAGTGGCCTTTGATAGAAAGCACTGAACTTCATGATCCGTTGTAGAAGCTGTTAAGAGATCCAAAACATAAAGGTCCTTATATCTTGAAGCTGTCATCAGAACTTGGTCCTCCAAAATCCCGTAGTCTTTCTTTAGGACGTAACATTTCTTGTTGTCGAATATGACTTTAAAACCTTTATCACATATTTGGGAAACAGAAAGTAAGTTGTTTTGAAGTTGTTGAACATAGTTCACCTTATCAAACTTAACTTCCTGATTTCCAACTTCTCCCTGAGCTGTGATATAGCCTCCCTTGTTTCCAGCAAATGAAACATGCCCTCCTTTTATTTGCTTGACGTTAGATAAAAGAGCCCTGTTTCCTGTCATGTGCCTGGATGCTCCGCTGTCTACAATCCACATGTTGGTTTCAGCACTATAGTGAACACCCTGCACATATAATGTAAAACATTAGTTTAGGTTAGGAACCCAAGCCTTTACTGGCTTGGGTTTCCCAGAGGCATCACACATCATGAATTCAACCCATTGACCCTTAGAGGGTGAGGGTAGCTTAGGTTCCTTCTTGTCATCATTATCAGATACAGAGGATGACTTCTTTTTCCATAAGCCTGATTTGAGCACTGCCTGTTTGTGATAAACAGTCGGCTGGCTAATGGGTTGAACGTAAGGTTCACTAGTTCTTCTACGTGGAGTTAAAGAACTCCTCTTAGAGGACCTAGGTTTTGAATTCTGAAATTCAATCTTCTTCCTAGGTGTCTAATAGTAAGGACAAAAAAAAGCAATGTGTCCACACTCTCCACAGTTGTAGCACGATCTGCTATCAACTTTATGATAAAACTTTCTTTGTGGAGATGTGTGTGACACCCTAGTAACATCACTTAGTTTGGTTTTTAACTCTGTTTCTTTTGATGTTTTCTTCCGTTAAACAAAATTAATTGTTTTAACATTTTTCACATCTTTTTCCTTTTGGTTAACTGGTTTTTGACATGAAGCTTGTGAAAGATTAACATTAGCAGTCCTTTTAGATTCAGAATTGACTTTGTTTGACCCGGACTTTATATTAACCTTTTCAAATTCTTTTTCCAGATTAACACACGGCATTTTACTCTTTGCCTTTGAAGTGGCCTCCTTTTGTTTTGTTCCATATTCAATTGATGAACATGAGGAATCTGGATCACTAATAAGAGGAGTAGACACCACATGATCCTTGATGGGGTTGTTATTTATTGGTCTACTCTTAGTGTTCATCAAGGTCTCAGGTGGTGGTGGAACCACTTTATAACCCAAACCCTCCCCGTTGTTTCTTTCTCTCACTAAGTGTTGGACAATGTGTGATGAACTTGTCCAACTGTGCAATTTTTGCTTTAATGAGTTTACTTCTACTTCTAAGACTGTCTTTTGCTTCTTAGTGTCTTCTAGGGAGTTAAGATAGTACCTAATGTCATTAGCTTGGTTAAATGCAACTACTTCAGTTTCCCTAAGTGTTTAGTCAAAAGGTCTATCTTTTCTTTGTAACTATGCTCATTTTGTTTTAAGACTCTATTAGCCTCAGAGCACAGTTGCAAATCCTTTACTAAGTTATCATTATAATCTAATAACCTAGCAAATTTCTCATCTATGCTATCTTAAAAGTATCACAATCAGAACAAGCATGATTTTTAAACAGTTGGTCAGTGGTACTTACGTGAGGAGGTTCAGAAGAGTTCGCCATCATCGCAATATCAGATGTCTCTGGTTCTGGTGATTCTGTCTTTGCTGTTGAACTCCCTTCTTCAGGCTTGTAGCTGACCTCAGTTGCAGTTGTCTCTTCAATATTTGACATCGCTATCTCAACTACAATATCTCCCTCACTCGCGGAATCATCATCTAAATCTTCTACACTGGCAATATTAGATTCCCCTGGAGAGACAAACCGAAAACTCCAGTCTTGTCCTTCATCATCATGAGCCATCAAGGCTTTTGGATCCTTGCTTGATGAAGTAGAACTGCTAGCTTGCTTGTCTTGACGAGTGAAGGAGGAGAATGGGTTCCCGTTCCCAGTCTTCTTTGGCTTCACACATTCTCTCTTGAAGTGCCCCTTTTCTCCATAGTTAAAGCAGGTCACTTTACTCTTGTCAAAGCCAAAGGTGGTATCCTTAGTAGCAACCAAGTTCTGTCTAGTCTTTTTCACAAACTTCTTCGCCCTTCGAACAGCACTAGCTAAGGCCCACATAATTTCCATTCTCTCCAGCTCCATTTCATCCACCTGCTCGTAGTCCTTATCTTCCAGATGACAGTTTCCAATCTTCCCAGCAACAAGTCCATCATAAGAGTGAACCACTGCTGCCAAAAGATCCATGTGCTCTCGAGCTACTTCCACAGTCACATTACTGAGGTTCTCAGTCTTCAGTCTAGTAGCATTTGCTTCAGTTCCAATGTAATGGGTACAAGAAGACCCTGATGTTTTTGAACCTGAAGGAGAAGCTTGTGAAGGACCCGATGAGCTAGACACAAATGGCGTATGAAGAGGTGCTCCAGACGTCTTAGCTTGAGGCGTGGCATTGTACAAAGCTGGATTCTGAGTGTACGAAGACTTTTGTGCTCTGTACTTCATCCTAAGTGCTTCTTCTCGTAGTTTTAGAATGAAGTCATTGATATCCAACTTTGCCAGTATCTCATTCTGCCTCAGATTTGACACAAAAGAAGCCCACTTTTCCGGCAATCCGTCTGCGAAATTTGACACCTTTTCTTCCATGGTAGTAGCAACACCATGTGTATGCATTTCACTCATCAGATGGTAGAATCTATCAATAACATCGTCCAAACTCTCGTTTCCCATCGATGAGAAGTTGTCAAATTCTTTCTTCAGTTCCTTAGCTTTAATTGCCTTCAGCGAAGCATTTCCGTCATATCTCTTTTCCGGCTCATCCCATAGTTTCTTGGCCTGCTTATTCTCCGAGTACTGGTGGAAAATATCTTTAGGAATAGACTGTGTAATCAATGCATAAACTCTCTTCTCTGCATTATACTTAACTTTCTGAGCATCAGTCATCCCTCCCAAAGTAAGCTTTACCCCATCTGCTCCCACCGTCATACTATACCCAATCTTGATAGCTTCCCACAAATTTGGATCCACTCCATTGAGGTAGATCTCAAAACGTTGTTTCCAGTGGGGAAACTCATCTAACGTTAAGAGTTTTGGTGGTTTATTATGATTTCCCACCTCACTCTCAAGTAACAGTAGATCCTTGAGTCCTTGCCGACAGTAAACGCTGACATCTGATCTTCCATCACGATTAACTTTTAAGTGTACTAAACAACCTGTCAAACTGGTGCGACTGGGTGATGCGAATGGGCTATCCGTGTGAATGAACTATGCGATTGGTTCAATCGTGCGGCTGAACTAAGCGATTGGTTCAGTCGTGCGAATGAAGCTGATGCGTATGAACACTGCGAACGGATGGTTCAGTCGTACAGATGGAGATGCGACTCAGTCTAATCGTGCGTCTGGTGTATGCAAATAAAGTCCAGTCGTGCGAATGGCTCACTCGTGCGACTGAAGCTGCTATTTTGCGAAAATTTCTAGGTTAAACGTGTTTTAGCCGTAAAGATTCGAAATTTCACAAATCCTAATCGCCTAAGGCCGTAGAAACCGAAACTTGATGAGCAGGGAACGTCCAAGACAACTTTTGACACAAAAGATTGCGTTTTTTTTAGTGTAAAAACACAAACCTTTTATCAATCTTGATTGAATCACACGTAATCAAGAGCCAGGGCTCTGATACCACTTGTTAGGACTTGGTATTTGAATGAAATACCGAATGATTAACGTGTAAACCAAACCAAACAGTGCGGAATCCTATTTGATTGGCGATCCAATCAGTGAGAACACACGTAGAATCAATAAAGTATTAAATCAAACGTTAAGAATTGATTCAGGATCGATCTACCGCGTTCTATGAACTTGGAGTATCAACTTGGAGGCTTCTGGACGGCTAGGGTATCTCTGGAGTCGAAATAGAATGAATGCCCTTTATTTTTCATGAATTGGGTTGTATTTATAGGTTAGTATTGTTCATTCGTGCGACTGAACAATTAGTATGGTTCAGTCGTGCGATTGAACCATGCGGTTGATTCATCCGTACGACTGAGTGTTCAGTCGTGCGACTGAGCCAATCTTATGTTACAATCATACGACTGATCCAGTCTCCTGGTTCAGTCGTGCGATTGAGTCATTCGTATGAAGTTATTCATGCGTATGGTCCATTCGCATGTGCCATTCGCATGAGAACTTCATTTTGTTAAGTTTGAATGTATCAATTAATATAACATTATGTGTAATACTTCAAACAACCATAAACCTAATTAACCAATTCAACATCGACTCATTAATGAAATATTAAACATTATAAATAACAAACAACTAATATCATTTCATTAATCATACCAAACATTATATCATAATCAAACAAGATCCATTACATTCATATCATGATCTAGGGACAAACATGTATCAACAATTGATAGTTTCGCTGAAAGAACAACAGTTTTGCTCATCGATCCCAAAACCCTTTTTTAACACAAAATCAATCTGAAATCATCAAAAACTCAATGAATTTGAGATCTGATGATTAACAAGGCTTCCACTATAGAAAACAAGGTAAACTCAATCAATTTCCACATCAAAAACATCCAATAAGTGATCCAAAATGATTGAAACAAGATATTGAACAAAAACCACAAAGAAACTCAACAAATCATGAGCACAAAGGCTCTGATACCATATTGTTGGTCCATGTGATCGTAGAACAGTGCAAATGATATTAAGAATCGTCAATATCCAACAAATACACTAAACAACAATATCAAATAGGATTGAACACAATGAGAACTCATTCATAATAAGACAATGATCAATGATAATCAATAACATAAAGCACAAGAATAATTATGTGTATTAACTGCTTGAAATGGTAACTTGCAACAATGATAATCGATTAGGGTTTTTGCAAGCTTACCCTACAATAGAAAGAAACAAAACAATATATAGCAGTTTATAGTTTCGCAGACAGTTTCGCTGTGAGCGAAACTGCACTGCCAAAACTATAGTTTCGCCAGGCAAACAAAACAGCGAAACTATTAGCGAACTTATAGTTTCGCTCACAGTTTCGCAAGACTGCCAAAACATAAAACAAAGTACTTACAAAAGGAAACTAACAAAAGACCTATTACAAGTAAAAATAAACAACCTAAACTAAGGTGAGTCCAACCTATTCATGATCTTTAGATCTTACAAATGATCAATGGTAATCATAAAGGTGGTTCAAGTAGCAATAACATCAATACTCGAGAAGAGGATGAAAGACGACTGATATGAAGCAACAATCGATTTCCTAGAGTCGAATTCCCAATGTTTGATGAATCAGAGGTTGAAAGCTGGATTCAGCGATGCGAACAATTTTTTGCAATTTATGAAACTCCTGAAGATTGAAGGTATGTTATGTTGCAATACATGTGGAAGGTAGATCTATTCAATGGCATAATAATTTTGTGAAATCGAGAGGCACTTCAGTGTCTAAGATTCCACAGAATGAATATATATGCGATCAATTCAAGCTTGATTTGCTTCCACTATAATTGAAGATGTTATGGGAGCTCTTAAGGCTTTGAATCAAGCTGATGATCTTGAAGGTACTGTGATAAATTCGATTTACTATTGAACATGGTTGATATTCCAAAGGAATATGTTGTCAGTCTTTTCATTGAAGGATTGAAGCCATAAATCAAGTGCTATGTTCGGTTGTTCAAACCAAAACTATTACGAGAGGCTTATTCATTGGCTAGATTGTAGAACATAGCCCATTCAACAATGGCTAATAGCAAATCCAACTATAAGTTCACTCCTAAACCTATCACTAGTCATTCAATTGGTACCGGTTCTAACCTTCCCTTACTACCTTCTCCACCGATCAAAGCCAACCCTATTAATACTTTCAAACCATCTAAACGACTCACTAGTAAAGAAATTGATGAAAAAAGAGCGAGAGGATAATGCTTCTGGTGCTCTGAAAGATATACACCAGGACACAAATGTAACAATTCCAAGCAACTATTCCTTTTCGAAGTGGTTAATGATCCGGAGGAGTGTGCTGGGTTACATAGTTCTAAATGTACTGTAGAAGTAACCACCAAGAATCAAGATCCTCACATTTCTATGCATGTAATAACAGGTATTCCTTCTTATTCCATCATGAAGATGGTTTGTGCTTTAGGTACTAAATAGTTACAAATTTTGATTGATAGTGGATCCACTCGTAATTTCATCAACCAACATCTTGTAACTAAACTCAATTGCTCGACGCAAGCAATTGATGTAGTTCTTGTTACAATTGCAAATGGTAATCAATTTTCTTGTGTCCAATTATGCAAAGATTCCAATGGTCAATGCAAGGGTAATGGTTTAAATCTGATATGTTAGTAATTCCCCTTAGCAATTATGATGTAGTTCTTGGTATTCAATGGTTGCAAACTTTAAATGATATAGTATGGAATTTCAAATCCCTCACTATGAAATTCTTAGTCAACAATCAACCAATTGAACCGAAAAGCACCTCTAATGCAGGAGTGCAGCCATGCACTATGGAGAAGTTAACTTCTTTATTGCATTCTCCCCCTCAGTTGATTCAAGCTCATCTGTTTAATTTGCAAACTCAAGAAGGGTTCCAACATAGCCCTTTGGTTTTTATTAATTCTTCCAATGATGTAATGATACAATTACTTCTTGAATTTTAATATATTTTTGATGTTCCTATCGGGCTACCACCAAAAAGAGATTGTGATCATCAAATTCGATTGAAGGATGAAACCATCAACCTAAACCTCAAACCATACAGATACCCAAATGCACAGAAGACAGTGATTGAACAAACGACTCAATAATTATTAGATTCAAGGGTCATTCGCAATAGCACCAGTTTGTTTGCAGCACCAATAGTGTTAGTCAAGAAAAAAGATGGTACATACCGTATGTGTTTTGATTACAGGCGCCTTAATGAAACAACTATTAAAGATAGTTATCCTATTCCTCTCATCGAAGAATTACTTGATGAGTTAAGAGGGGCCTCCATATTCTCCAAATTGGATCTTCGTTTAGGATATCATCAGATACGTATGCATGATGATGATGTACATAAAACAACTTTTAAAACACACCAGGGTCACTACGAGTTCTTGGTGTTACCATTTGGTCTTACTAATGCTCCAACCACATTCTAGTCTATTATGAATCTCATTTTTAAACCGGTTATGAGGAAGACTACTCTAGTTTTTTTGATGATATACTGGTGTATAGTTCTTCTTGGGAGCAACACCTCATGGATGTGAGACAGGTGTTGACGACCATGAGATCTTGTCAATAAAAGGAGAAACAATCTAAATTTTCATTTAGTGGTACAAAGGTTGAATATTTGGGTCATATAATCACCTATGAAGGTGTCTTTACTGACCCACACAAAATTGCACCTATGCAAGATTGGGCAATACCTACTAATGTGAAATAACTAAACGAGTTTTTGGGCCTTATAGGTTATTATAGGTGATTTATTAAGGGTCTTGGTGTTATAGCCAAACCGTTAACTGATATTTTGAAGAAAGATGCATTCAAATGGAGTGTGCAAGCTCAAACATCTTTTGACTCATTGAAAAAGGCCCTATGTTCTTCTCTGGTGTTGGCCTTACCAAACTTTTCTAGAACCTTTGTTATTGAAACCGATGCTTCAGCAAAGGGGCTAGCAGCGGTATTGATGCAAGAGGGTCATCCAATTGCTTTTATAAGCAAAGGTTTATCCATCAAGAAACAAGATTTATCTGTTTATGAAAAGGAACTTCTAGCAAAATTAACGGTTGTCAAAACATGGCACCATAGCATTTGGTGATTAAGACTAAACAGCAAAGTCTGGAGCATTTTATAAGTCAAAAGATCATTACTCCTCTTCAATAAACATGGCTATCGAAATTAGTGGGATATGATTATGAAATTCCATACAAGAAAGGCATTGATAATAAGGTGGTTGATGCTTTATCAAGAGTGCAAGGTTTAGCCCTTTTCACCCTTACTCTTAGCTCCACTAACCCTACCCTATGGGATTGCGTTCAATCTTATTAGAGAAATGATCCGGTTCTTACTCTATTGCTCTCTCAATTACAATTTGGTCAAGTTATTCGAAATAGACAATGGGATGGCAAGTTATTGATTAGAAAAAGGAAGATCCTAGTGCTCAATGATTCTAGTCTTCAAGCTGATCTTATCCAATGGTGTCATGCTTCTACCATGGGTGGTGTCTCCGGATTCAAAGCAACACTTAAACACTTAAAGGAACTTTTCTATTGGAAAGGATGTTTAAAGGCAGTCCATCGCACCATCAAAGAATGTGATACTTGTCAGAAGGCCAAATATGAGGGCTTCTCCTGGTTTATTAAACCCATTACCTATTCCGACCTCCATCTTCACTCATATATGCATGGATTTTATATTGGGGTTACCTCAAGTGCAGGGTAAGAACACCATTTGGGTGATTGTGGATAGGCTCACGAATATGGTCACTTTATTCCATTAAGCCATCCCTACACAACTACTTCCCTAGCACAAATCTACTTAGATCAAATCTTTAAAGTTCATGGTAATCCTACTACTATGTCTCGGACCGTGATACCATTTTTGTGAGCTCATTTTAGAAAGACTTATGTGACAACGTGGTGTTGAATTAGCTACTTCTAGCACATGGTGATAATTTGCCAATTATTAACTTATCGGCAGAACCTCGATTTTCTCTATTAGCTCGTGCAATGATTGACTGAAGGATGGTCAAACGTGGTCGCCGCCTTGCATCGCAAGTGTTGGTTCACTCGCAAGCTTTACCGCTGTTAGAAGCTTCATGGGAATTCAGGGACGAATTTAAACTCCGTTTTCCCTCTTTCCATTTTTGAGGACAAAAGTGATCTTATCCGGGGAGTATTGATAGGCACAAATTCAATGTAAAAGACTTAAGTGCACCATTTAATAGTTCAGGGGTTAAATGTGTACTTTTCTGTTACGTTTGTTTGTAATGACTTTAACGATCTAATAATAAAAAGGGACAAAGCTAATCAAATCGGTTAGCTTGTTATTGTGACTTCCTCTCTTCTTCTTTCTCAATTCGAGCCCTAACATAGATTGGATGGAGGGCGGTTGCGCGATTTCTAAGCGATAGGCAGAGAAGTGTGAAACTAGGGAAAAATCAATTATGGATGCATCCTTATCAGGGGGAATTAAATATGGGCAAGGGTTTTTAAAACATGACGGAAAAGATTAACGCGTGTCATTTTTTCTATAATATTTTTAAAATGCGACATAATTTTTATAACACGCGAAAATGTGTGTCATCTTTTTTCGTGTGTCATCATTTGCACGTCATCTATTAACAGCTTTGTAGTAGTGATGTTTGAACATTGATAGATCGACCTTAATTGGTGTATCCATTTGGGTGACAGCCTCCTTTCTTAGTCATCCAAATGACAGACTACAATTCTTGTTCTGGTGAAGAAGTTGTATACTGAGGGATTGCAAATGTTATTGCAGAAATTTGTTGGATACAAACGTTACTTTATCGATCTATTGTGATGATATAAGTGCAATTTATCTATCCAACAATCTTGCATAGCACCAATATACAAAGCACATTGAGATAGACATCAATTCATTAGTGAAAATGTTCAGCTAGATCAAATCCAAGTCGTTCATGTTCCCTCTAGATACAACTTTGTTATTTTTAATAAAGAGTTTACCAAGAATTCTCTTTATTGACTTTCATTCCTGTTTAAACATCTAAAACCCTCCTACTTAGACCGAGCGGGTATAGACTATATTTTGTAATCATTGTATACGTTTATATAACCTTATAAATATATACACATAGATATTACATCAATAAGAAGTGAAAATACGATTTTGGTCATACCTTTTATTATTGTTCAACACTTTGTTCAATCTCTATGCATATATGCAGACCCAATGTATTTATTACTTCGGTTTTAAGACTTATGAGGTAATTTAAGTTAAAGACTATTTGGAACAATTAACTAGAGAAAGTGAGTAACCTTTAATATTTGAGGATTTCAAACACATTTGGCAAGTTATTATGACAAATAATTAAGAAACTGTTTGACAACTTCTGAATAATTAAGTGTTGAACCGATAAAAAATCTAGACAATTAATTGTTGAATCATTAAGTGATATGAACCATTAAAAGCTATTATATCACTTAGTTATTCAAAAACAAATGCCTAACCAATTCAGTCATTCAAAATTTTAGATAAAAGGTTTTAACCATTTAGTATTAGACCTCTTAATCATTCAATATTAATATAATGTTTAACCATTCAGAGACAAATGTTTGAATCATTCGGACATTTGCTCACGAACACAAACAGAACCATTAAGTGTTGAACTATTCAGACATCTTAACCATTAAGAGACCGATTAAAATGTTGTTAAACAACCCCTAAGTTAATTCATAACAATAGGGTTATAATAGAGAAAATAATGAGTTCCCAAGGAAACGAGTTATATGTTTATGATAAATTGGATCTTAATAATCCAAACTATTATTCATTAACCAATAATAATTTATACTATTTATTTGAATGGTAACACTCTCAGCTTTTACTTTTGTTATTAACAACAGTCTCAATAATAATTATCAAATATTTACATTTGATTTGCATTCGATTTTATTCACAATAATGATTATAAAAGAAATGAAAAAATATACAAATTAAATCGAACCTAAAATAATTACAAATCGAGTGTTAATGTATGATAATTATGTTATTGAGATTGCTATTAGTAATAAAAATGAAAGTTAAGAGTGTCACCAATCAAATTAAAAAAAAAAAATTATTATTAAAAATAAATAATAATTTAGTTTATTAAATCTAATTTCCCTATATTTATTGACCTCTATGTAAACTATAATGATTAGTCTCGTGTCAACTAATCGGAACCTTATCTTGTTTCTTGAGATCTTTAAGATATTAGTCATAAATAATGAACGTACGGGTTTAACAAGCTGGAAGATTTTGTACTAAAAGAAAGATAAGTCTTTTGTATATCATAAACGAGATTATATATTATATTAAAATAGTATGTCGGTGTGCACAGTAACTTTATTTTATTTTTCATTCATCTATATTATTATATATAACTATTAAGAAAGTTTACACTAAAGTACATGTAGATGGAATGGTCATTTTTGTTTTAGTATACCCATTATCAACTAAATGGCGTAAGTTCAACCTGCAGCTCCAGTTTTTAGATTTATCCATTTAACTCACACATATATATACTTTTACTCCCCTTTATAAGTAACTAAATTAAAATTTTTACTAAATTTATATTAACTTTAATACTAACTAATGAGTCCCTTTTTGTAAAGTCAAATCCATTGTTTATATTTTTGTTAATTTAAGACTTATTTAGTTGTGGTACAACAAAATCTTTTTTGAATTTCTAATAGAAGATTTCTCTTATGGTTTATTTTAACAACCCATATCCTTTTCATTCCATATATTTTTACATATACGTAACTTGATATCAAAATACTTTTTTACGGAAGTGTTATTTAAAAATTGATTACTGATATAACTAGATGTAAAAGAAAAAAACATCTATTGTTCAAATGTTCAAAATGATATATTACTTTTTATTCATTATCTATTCTCTATCTGATAAGATTTCTTTATAAAAAATTATAATATCAATGGTATGTGAAAGTTGGATAAAATTTACTAGAAATAGCAATAACAAAAACTATTTAAGTAGAGATTTAAAATTATGTGCATTAGTTTAAGTAGTTGGACCACGTCTCATTCTTGGACTATCTTATATATTCAAGCTTTTTTATAAATACGTAACTCCTCTCACAACATGCTCCCGCTGCAACACACGGGACGCAAATACCTAGTTACAACTAAAAATATTATTATACTCGTTTCACTTATTTGATAAACTAAAGGAGCAATTAAGATAAAACTTAACCAATACCTGGTAGAGCTGCAAAGGTGAGTTTTATAAATAAGTTCTCTTTTTGTGACTAAAACACAAGCAAGACATAAATTACAACGTGATATGCTAAGATTATTTATAAAATTTACTTTTAATACTAATGATGTTTTGTTGAATAATGTAATTTGATAGTTGAGAATAACATATAAACTAGTATACATATATAAAAACTAAACAAAGTGAATGTTATGATTGTATGACAAAAAATAATAATATTAACGTTTATTATTAAAAAAAAATGTTTTTTTCAATCCAAGTGTAACTAACATTGTAATTGAATACATTAGGGAATAAGTCGAAGATACTGATTTTCCATAACGAAGAAGTAAAAGAAATTCTTTATGGAGAATACCTAGAGTTTTAAATAATAGAAGACATTTTATAAAGTTTTAAAATATGTTTAATAGTGAAAGAACGATAAACAGAAGAAGAACGGTTGTATATACATAATAATAATGCTATAATATTTCATAAAAAAGGCAAATATTATACGGGATTGTTAAAATAAAAAAATTCAAAATTATTAACCCAACAATTTTGGATTAATTGTTACTATTGGAATCTAAAATTTGTAAACTACATATGTTACACTAGAAAATCCAAATTGGTTGTTTTAAATTTTGACTAATTTAAAAATTTTTTAGATAAAATCTGAAATTAAATTGCATAGATTAAATTTGAAACTTAAAATTTCTAAATTTTTGTTTCAATCAATAAATTTTAAATTCTAATTTTAGAAATATTTAACTAAAACATTAAATAGTTAGACTACCTAAAATATGTATTTATACTTTATTTAAGAATATATTTGAAATATGAAAAATATTTTACAATGTAAATTTGGAGTTTTAATTAAAACAAATGCTGGAGTTTTAATTAAAACAAATGCTGGAGTTTTAATTAAAACAAATGCTGGAGTTTTAATTAGTATATTTTATTACAAAATTTTCTATTTCAAATCTTCTGCATTTTAATTCATATAACCTTTTTAAGAATAGAAATTTAATGGAAAATGATATGTAAATAACTTTTTTCAATCCAAAACACATGACGATAAGTTTTTGAGGATGTGCCATTGGTTATAATTTTGTCCGGAGAAATCATTTTCATTTATTATATATTGAGATAGCGATTGTTATCCCGCATCTTTATCCTCTAACAAATACATAAATCATAAAAACAATCAATTTGATTTACTTATTTATACTAAAATATTCTAAAAATATTATATATATATATATATATATATATATATAAAGTAAGGTTTTAATGAAAACTTTTAATTTTTGTGAGAACTCTTTAACATTATTTGATCCATTGATTTGTTTTGAGATAAATAAGATCTTGTCGTATATCAATTTGAATTTGTTAATAAAAAATGATAATTTGGTCAACTAAACAATTCAAAAAAATAAGGTTGAATATAATGGTGACAAATGTTACCACCTATGTTTCTCTCTCCTCATATATATATATATATATATATATATATATATATATATATATATATATATATATATATATAATATATATATATAAACTTTACTTTCAATTCTTTTTATAAATTCATATATTGTTATTTTATAAAAATTACACCATTAAATTCGTATTCTTTTTCTTTTTAATTTTCATATAGTATTAACAGTTTTTGTATGCTTTAGTTAAGATGTTTACATCACTGTAAGTATAACTAACATTTACAACACCTAAAAACCATTTAAAACACCTAAAAACCATTTTACAACACCAAGTTACACTATGAAACACCCAATATTACACCAATATAAACTAATATAAATCAATATTAATAATATAAATCAATTTGTAAAACAAATATAAACTGATGCAACTTACTGTTACGTTAATAGAAATAAATGTAACCACATTGTAAGAACCTAAAACATCTACTTACTGTTACTAATGTTATACTAACACCGGATAACATTACACCATGTTATAGTAATGTAATCTTAGCAAATTTGTAACGAAAACATCTACTTACACTGTTATATACATGATATTACAACACTCTAAACTAAAAGTAGCACAATCATTACAGCAACCAAACAACATTACATAACTGTAACCAATGTAAACTAATATAAACAATCTGTTAAACAAATTTAAAACAAACTAATCACCAGTACACTCGATATTATACCATTCTAACTTACATTAATACCATCATTACAACAACCTAACAACCAAACGACATTAAATCATGTAACTACGCATCTACGCCACTGTAATCAAATTTCAAAACTATAAAGAAATCAAAAAAGCAAAACTACATCACTGTAACTTAATTAACCTACTGTAAAATAATCTGTAAAATAATATAAACCAATCTGTAAAACTATTGTAATTACACCACTAACATTTTTTCAATGTAAACAAGTGTAACTATTGTCACGCCCCAACCTTGACGGCGGAAACGTCGAGATGTGAGGGTTAAGATTGTTCACAACCATATAACGCTATAATTTAGATGAACATATTAAAATTATAAGATTCAAAAAGGAAAAACAAACATAAGTATCAAACGTGAAATAAGTTTAAACATAACACAAAACATGTCAAAACATTTTAACTATTAAACTAGGTCCAAGTCCTAGTTTTATTTCCAAGCTTCAAAAGTCCACTTTAAACATGGGGATTTTCTGAAACATGATAAAAATAAAAGGTCAACTATAAATAGTTGGTGAGTTTCAAGGATTTTTATACATAATATGAATAAGTTACAAGTAGCAATTCATGTCATAGGTCATAAGCAAGTAAGGTTATAGAACACATATCGTTACAACCAAACCTCGACTTGATTACAAGTATATAAGATTGGCTAAGTGTATTTTGTTCCCATGATGAACAAGCATACGTCATCAGGAGCCGGCAATACCTCGGCTTTAGCACCAAATAGGCTTGTCAGGCCCAAAGATCTAAGACGTCGCCAGGCTAGCAATAGTTAATGATTGTAAAACAAACTATGTATCTCATATAATCACTTACAATACACAAATAACCATGACAAAATAATAAGTTGAATTGCATGTGATTTACAAGTCTCAAATGTGTATAAGTGTATCATGTATAAGCTATCATGTTTCACCCCAAATTAGTGTGAAAATATGAAAAGGGGGCAAGGAAACTCACACGGTAATAAGTATATAATAGATGATTAATAAGATATAATCGTCGTTCCAACGTAAAGTCTTCACAATGCACCCTAGTATACAGATATTACAAGATTTAGGCTTAAACATAATGGGTTAACTAATTAATGAGTACTAGGGTTAAGTGGATTTTGAGGTTTGTTAAATAATTATATTTAACAAATGAAAATCATTTATATTTTCTAAAAAAATATATATTTATATTTTATACAAAATATGTGAAAAAGAAATAATTATAACATTTTGAAAGTTTCATAAAGTTTGAATAAATTTTTATAGCAAAAAGAATTAAGTACTATTAAACAATATTAATTTAAAAGAAACATTTTGAAATAATAATAATTTTTAATTATTATTTGTAATCCATTTTATTATTCATGAACAATCTTTGTTAAAATGTTTTATTAAAAAAATTACTTAAACTAAAAGAGAAATACAGAAAATATATGGTGGCTTTTGAAAATATTTAAAGTTTATAAAAATAATTTTTATATATATTAAAAAAAATTTATAATTTAATTAAGGGTTAAAACCCTTCAAAAAAAATAACATGATGGTGCACGGGTTTGAACCCGGGACCTCATGTGTGTGAATAAGTGACTTAACCAGTGAACCAGGCTCTCAGCCGCGGTATAAACTGGTTTTTAATTCTTAAAACAACCAACAACTATAAATCCCCAATTCCACATAAACCCTAGAATGTTTTGATCCAAATTGAAGATCAATTCAAGTTTGTTAGCCAAATTAATCATAGGGGTTTGATTCATTAAGAAAAACCGAGGATGATGATGTGATTTACTCACTTGATTGAGATCGAATCGATGCCCTTTGGTGTAGAGCAGGTCGCGGCCAAGAATCGAATTCGATGGATATACAAATGATGATGGAAACCAAATTAAACTCGTGAACAGCTTCAAGAGTTGGTCTTGACGCAAAGCCCTATGTCAATTTCAACAATTGAAGCTCGGAAGACGATGAACACGTTAGTTGCAGGTCTCGGTGTTTGTGGTGATTGAACTCAATGATTGTGTGTGTTTCAGGTGAAATTGATAGTTGTAATCGATTAGGAAAAGGTAGATGATTGTGTAGGTTCATTTAATTGGATTATTATTAGAGATTAATGCCCGAACAGCTATGGAATTAAAGGTATCGGTTATACGATCGTTTGAGGTTTGTAACCGATGTTTTAACACAATTTTAGTTTGTGATTAAGTTCGAATCGACTCCACGAACGGTTAGGAGCGTTTTGGGGTTCATTTTTACGCGTTTTAATGGCTTTTGGTCCTCGCCGGCGCCGCGCCGGAGCTTGGCCGGCGGCGGCCGGAAAATCGGGGAGAGAAAAGGTTTGGGTTTTTTTTTAAAATGTTACACAATGGTCCTTGCAGTTTGATTCTTATTATTTTATGCACAAAGCTTCCATTTCAAGTTTCTAAATGACAAATTAACCCCCAAACTTAATTTAAGTTTAAGTTTAAAACATGATTAAGCTTAATAACCCTTATAAATTATAAGTAACCTTATTAAAAGTAATCTTATTATTACTAATACTATTATTCATTATTATTACTTATTATTTTTGTTACTTTTATTAATATTAACATTATTATTATTTAATATTTATATGTTTAACTTGCATAAAAACACAATGACAATAATGAATAAGCACAAACAACACATGAGTTTCAAAATTGACAATAATAACCCTTGTAAGAGTAAACGAAGTTAACCTTTAGTTAACAAAAATATGAGATGTTACAGTCTCCCCAACTTAAAAGAATTTCGTCCCAAAATTAAAAGAAATGAAACTATACAAATAAGAATGGGTATCTCTTCTTCATGTGCTCCTCACGTTCCCAAGTAAATTCAGCGCCACGTTTATTTTCCCAACGAACCTTGACGATTGGGGTTGTCGTGGTTCTAGTCTTCTTCACTATACGATCCATGATTTCAACAGGTTTCTCGACGAAATGCAAGGACTCGTCAATCTGAATGTCTTCCAGCGGAACATACAGACTTTCGTCAGCCAAACACTTTCTCAAATTTGAGACGTGGAACACAGGATGAATTCCACTAAGGTCGGAAGGTAACTCTAGTTTATAAACCACTTTCCCAATCCTTTTCAGGATTTTGAAAGGTCTTACAAACCTTGGAGCCAGTTTGCCCTTCTTTCCAAAGCGAACCACACCTTTCCACGGTGAAACCTTAAGAAGAACCATCTCCCCAACTTGGAATTCCAATGGCTTACGTCGCTTGTCGGCATAGCTCTTTTGACGACTTCTCGCCACTTCAAGTTCTTGCGAATAATAGAAACTTTATCGGTTGTCTCTTGTATAAGTTCAGGACCAGTGATGAAGTTTTCACCAATGTCGGTCCAACAGATCGGTGAACGACATTTTCGACCATAAAGTGCCTCAAACGGTGCCATCTTGATACTCGAGTGGTAACTATTGTTATATGAAAATTCCGCAAGCGGTAGATACGTATCCCAATCGCCACCAAAGTCAAGAACACAGAGACGTAGCAAATCCTCCAAGGTTTGGATCGTTCGTTCGGTTTGACCATCAGTTTGGGGATGGTAAGCCGTGCTTAGATCTAATTGTGTACCCAAGAGTTCTTGCATAGACGACCAAAAATGTGAAGTGAAACGAGCATCTCGGTCAGATATGATGTGCAGAGGTACCCCATGACGATTTACAATCTCATCAACGTATATACGAGCTAACTTTGATGTCTTGTAAGTGTCACGTATGGGTATAAATTGTGACGACTTGGTCAATCGGTCAACGATCACCCATATGCTATCATGTCCTCGAGAGGTTCGGGGTAGCTTTGTTATGAAGTCCATGGATATGTGTTCCCATTTCCACATAGGAATCTCGGGTTGCTCAAGTAATCCACTTGGACGTTGATGTTCGGCTTTAACCTTCGTACATGTGAGGCACTTAGCTACATAAGTCTCTATGTCTTTCTTCATTCCAGGCCACCAATATTGACCACGTAGGTCCATGTACATCTTATCGGAACCAGGATGAATAGAATAACGAGTTTGATGAGCTTCGTTCATAATAAAGGTACGAATGTTATCGCGATTTGGAATCCAAATGCGATTGGCGAAGTACATCAACCTATTGGGTTTCGTTTCCAATTGGGTTAGAAGATTATGCTCCAATTCATCCTTCATTCTTCCTTCTCGTTGAACCATTTGTTGAGCCTCCAGGATGCTAGACTCGATGTCACTATCTATCCTCAGGTTTTGTAGTAGTACGGTGGTCTCGTTGACATCTAGTCGGATCTCAGTATCGAACTCACCCAAAGTCTCAAACCATTGACGTCGATCGCGAATTTCTTGGAATGATATCATCTTGTTGTGAATCTTTCGGCTTAGTGCATTGGCTACAACGTTTGCTTTACCAGGACGGTAACGAATGTCACAATCATAGTCACTAATCAACTCCACCCAACGACGTTGTCTCATGTTGAGATCTTTTTGATTGAAAACGTGTTGAAGGCTTTTGTGATCGGTGTAGACTATACATTGTGTACCATACAGGTACTGCCTCCAAATCTTCAAAGCAAATACAACCGCACCAAGCTCGAGATCATGAGTTGTGTAATTCACCTCGTGAACCTTCAATTGCCTCGATGCGTAAGCTATGACCTTCCCTCGTTGCATAAGAACACAACCAAGGCCTTGTTTAGATGCATCACAATACACGGTGAAATCGTCGTTTCCATCGGGTAGGGTCAAGATAGGAGCATTGCATAACTTATGCTTTAACGCTTCAAAAGCTTCTTCTTGCTCGGAACCCCACTCGAATGGTTTATTCTTTTGTGTCAAAGTAGTGAGCGGTTTCGCGATCCTCGAGAAATTGGCAATGAATCGCCGATAATAACCAGCAAGACCAAGAAAAGAACGAACTTCGGTAGGAGTAGTAGGAACACACCAATTCTTCACAGCTTCCACCTTTGCAGGATCAACGTGAATTCCTTGGCTATTCACCACATGTCCTAGAAATTGAACTTCCTCGAGCCAGAAGTCACACTTCGAGAATTTTGCGTACAATTGCTCTTTCTTCAACAACTCAAGAACCAATCTCAAATGCAGCTCATGATCGGTGTTGAACTTGGAATAGATAAGTATGTCATCAATGAAGACGATCAAAAACTTGTCTAGATAAGGCTTGCATACTCAGTTCATGAGATCCATGAAGAGAGCAGGAGCATTGGTTAAACCAAAAGGCATCACCATAAACTCATAGTGTCCATAACGAGTATGAAAAGCGGTCTTGGGGATATCATCATCGTGGACTCGCAATTGATGATAGCCAGAACGTAAATCGATCTTCGAGAAAATAGCAGCTCCTTGAAGTTGGTCAAACAAATCATCAATACGAGGAAGAGGATAACGGTTCTTGATGGTAAGCTTGTTAAGCTCACAATAATCGATGCACATACGAAACGATCCATCTTTCTTCTTCACGAAAAGAACAGGTGCACCCCAAGGCGAAGAACTAGGACGGATGAAGCCCTTCTCGGATAGCTCTTGAAGTTGACTAGAGAGTTCTTGCATTTCCGATGGTGCAAGCCGATATGGTGACTTAGCCACGGGGTTTGCTCCCGGTATCAAGTCGATTTTAAACTCAACTTCACGCACGGGAGGTAAACCACTAAGGTCATCGGGAAATACTTCAGGAAAGTCTCGTACGATAGGGACATCCTTAAGTTCTTTCCCTTTGACTTTCGTGTTGACCACATAAGCCAAGAAAGCCAGAAGTAATATACTTCTTGCTTAAGCATTTTCGGGCTTGAGTGCAAGACATGAGTTTAAGTCCTTTGGAAGATTTTTCACCAAACACCTTCAAAGTATCACCAGAAGGTAACGGTATACGGATGCACTTCTCGAAACAAATGATCTCAGCATGGTGTTTGGCTAACCAATCCATACCAATGATGACGTCGAAGCTTCCAAGTTTCATAGGGATAAGATCGATAAGAAAATCATGCGTGTCAACACTTAAGATGCAATCACGAATGATGACGTCAACGGTGATCGGTTCTCCATCGGCAACTTCAACAGTAAGAGGTCTTTCTAGTTTCGTATGTGGCTTAGCAAGTATGGGTTCAAACTCTAATGAAACAAAACTTTTATCGGCTCCAGAATCAAATAGGACATAGGCATAAGTTTTGTTAATAAGGAACATACCTGGTCAATTTTTAAGATATTGAACGATTTAGGTAAAGTATGAAGAGAAACGGATCACAAAAGTTAAAGGTGAGTTGACATACCATTCACCACATCGTTGTTTGCTTGTGCTTGGTTGGCGTTGATGTTGAAAGCACGTCCTCGAGCTTGTGGAACATTACCCACAAGGCGAGGGCATTGTGGCCGAAAATGACCAGGTTCTCCACAGTTGTAGCAAACACGGTTTGTGACCACGGCGGCATTGTTAGGTGCACGGTGGCAAGTCGCCACCAAATGACCATATTTACCGCATAAGGTGCAGATGCGGCATGGTTGATTCCCCAGATGATGATACCTACACGTGTTGCACATAGGCTGAGGACCAGCATAAGCCCTAGCCCCAGGCACTTGTGCCACAGGTGTAGCCACAGATTCAAGTTGTCTTGGGGTTGTTTAGGTGCAGCCACAGCATAGTTACGCGCCGATGTGAACTTGCGCTTCTTGTGTTGTTGTTTTTGTTGGACGGTTCAGCTTTGGTCTCCTTAACGGCCTCGGTAGCCGTCCTTTCCACCTTTTTGGCACCCTTCACAGACATGGTGCCCGCTCGTATATGGTTCTCGGTGAGTTGAGCGGTGATAGTAATGGCTTCTTCTAAGGTTGTGGGTCGGCTACCCACCACAGCATCTTGAATTTGGGGTGGTACACCCTTAATGAACTTCTCGATGTTGCGGGGGACAGTGTCGACCATATGAGGCAGCAGTATACTCAACTCATGATGCCTAGTTGAGTAGGCCAAATGATCACCATCGTTTTGCTTTAAATTCCAAAATTCTTCCTCCAACTTTTGCAGTTCGCTTCTCGGGCGGAACTTCGCGATAGCGATGTTCTTGAACTCCTCCCAAGTAAGTGCCAGAATAGCATCGGGCCCACGATTTCTTTTCTCGCTATTCCACCAGGTGAGAGCCCTTTGTTGGAACATGCTAGTGGCATAACGAACTTTGAGTGCCTCGGACACTCACAGTTAACGAAGGTGTTCTCCATGCTCTCGAACCACTCAAGAAGACCAGTGGCTCCTTCCTTACCACTAAAACTAGTGGGTTTACATAAGCTAAAGTGCTTGAAAGTGCAAGTTTGGTTGTTGCGCCCTTGGTTAGCACTAATGTTCCCATGACTATTGTTGCTAGCGTTGGTCATTAAGGTGCTATTAAGTTCAGCAACCATGGTCGGGATGACAACAGCCATTTGTCGAGCATTCATGGCGGCTAACTTACGATCGGAACTTCCACGTTTTCCATGATGACGAGACATGCTGGAATATACAAAATGAGTTAGATATGAGAATTGGAACAACAAGGATTAATGTTCAACAAGGATAAGGCAAAAGTTGTAAGGCACATGGAATGATTCCATTTGGTAACGCATTACCATTTGGAAACGTTGACACGTCAAGGTAAGTTGACCCACTCGCCTTAGAAATTTGTGTATGTTGACCATAGTTTATCACTCATTCCAGAAATCCCCAGGTAAGCATAACTAGTCCCGTAGGATTTATGCGATATGCTTGCCTTAGCCCGATGGCCTTTTGCCAGGAAATCCAGAATACAGGTGTCTATATGTCACACAAATTTCTTAAGTTCATGTAATCAAAACCTTGATGAGATTTAACATAGATTAGACATAAGTCTAAAGATTCAAATCATAAGCATAAGCATAAGTTCCCACGTGTTGACGAGAATAAGATTAAGAAGTTTCATTTGTCGGGGAGAATCAAAGAGTCAAAGTTAAGTTTAGGGAGACAAATAACAAAGTTTAAACAATTACAAGGCAAACCTATGCTAAGGCATCAAGTTGCACATAAGTAAGGTATAGCATTATGTAGCATGTAACAATATATATATTTCCAAGAATATAAATATTATCCTATGAGGTTCATGCATAAGCTATAGTCTAGGTCACCATTTCTAATAACCTAAATTCCTATAGTTATGGGCTCTGATACCAATCTGTCACACCCCAACCTTGACGGCGGAAACGTCGAGATGTGAGGGTTAAGATTGTTCACAACCACATAACGTTATAATTTAGATGAACATATTAAAATTATAAGATTCAAAAAGGAAAAACAAACATAAGTATCAAACGTGAAATAAGTTTAAACATAACACAAAACATGTCAAAACATTTTAACAATTAAACTAGGTCCAAGTCCTAGTTTTATTTCCAAGCTTCAAAAGTCCACTTTAAACTTGGGGATTTCCTGAAACATGATAAAAATAAAAGGTCAACTATAAATAGTTGGTGAGTTTCCAAGGTTTTTATACATAATATGAATAAGTTACAAGTAGCAATTCATGTCATAGGTCATAAGCAAGTAAGGTTATAGAATACATATCGTTACAACCAAACCTCGACTTGATTACAAGTATATAAGATTGGCTAAGTGTATTTGGTTCCCATGATGAACAAACATACGTCATCAGGAGCGGCAATACCTCGGCTTTAGCACCAAATAGGCTTGTCAGGCCCAAAGATCTAAGACGTCGCCAGGCTAGCAATAGTTAATGATTGTAAAACAAACTATGTATCTCATATAATCACTTACAATACACAAATAACCATGACAAAATAATAAGTTGAATTGCATGTGATTTACAAGTCTCAAATGTGTATAAGTGTATCATGTATAAGCTATCATGTTTCACCCTAAATTAGTGTGAAAATATGAAAAAGGGGCAAGGAAACTCACACGGTAATAAGTATATAATAGATTATTAATAAGATATAATCGTCGTTCTAACGTAAAGTCTTCACAATGCACCCTAGTATACAGATATTACAAGATTTAGGCTTAAACATAATGGGTTAACTAATTAATGAGTACTAGGGTTCAGTGGATTTTGAGGTTTGTTAAATAATTATATTTAACAAATGAAAATCATTTATATTTTCTAAAAAAAATATATATTTATATTTTATACAAAATATGTGAAAAAGAAATAATTATAACATTTTGAAAGTTTCATAAAGTTTGAATAAATTTTTATAGCAAAAAGAATTAAGTACTATTAAACAATATTAATTTAAAAGAAACGTTTTGAAACAATAATAATTTTTAATTATTATTTGTAATCCATTTTATTATTCATGAACAATCTTTGTTAAAATGTTTTATTAAAAAAATTACTTAAACTAAAAGAGAAATTCAGAAAATATATGGTGGCTTTTGAAAATATTTAAAGTTTATAAAAATAATTTGTATATATATTAAAAAAATTATAATTTAATTAAGGGTTAAAACCCTTCAAAAAAATAACATGATGGTGCCCGGGTTCGAACCCGGGACCTCATGTGTGTGAATAAGTGACTTAACCAGTGAACCAGGCTCTCAGCCGCGGTATAAACTGGTTTTTAATTCTTAAAACAACCAACAACTATAAATCCCCAATTCCACATAAACCCTAGAATGTTTTGATCCAAATTGAAGATCAATTCGAGTTTGTTAGCCAAATTAATCATAGGGCTTTGATTCATTAAGAAAAACCGAGGATGATGATGTGATTTACTCACTTGATTGAGATCGAATCGATGCCCTTTGGTGTAGAGCAGGTCGCGGCCAAGAATCGAATTCGATGGATATGCAAATGATGATGGAAACCAAATTAAACTCGTGGACAGCTTCGAGAGTTGGTCTTGACGCAAAGCCCTATGTCAATTTCAACAATTGAAACTCGGAAGATGATGAACCCGTTAGTTGCAGGTCTCGGTGTTTGTGGTGATTGAACTCAATGATTGTGTGTGTTTCAGGTGAAATTGATAGTTGTAATCGATTAGGAATAGGTAGATGATTGTGTAGGTTCATTTAATTGGATTATTATTAGAGATTTAATGCCCGAACGGCTATGGAATTAAAGGTATCGGTTATACGATCGTTTGAGGTTTGTAACCGGTGTTTTAACACAATTTTAGTTCGTGATTAAGTTTGAATCGACTCCACGAACCGGTTAGGAGCGTTTTGGGGTTCATTTTTACGTGTTTTAGTGGCTTTTGGTCCTCGCCGGCGCCGCGCCGGAAAATCGGGGAGAGAAAAGGTTTGGGGTTTTTTTTAAAATGTTACACAATGGTCCCTGCAGTTTGATTCTTATTATTTTATGCACAAAGCTTCCATTTCAAGTTTCTAAATGACAAATTAACCCCCAAACTTAATTTAAGTTTAAGTTTTAAAACATGGTTAAGCTTAATAACCCTTATAAATTATAAGTAACCTTATTAAAAGTAATCTTATTATTACTAATACTATTATTCATTATTATTACTTATTATTTTTGTTACTTTTATTAATATTAACATTATTATTATTTAATATTTATATGTTTAACTTTCATAAAAACACAATGACAATAATGAATAAGCACAAACAACACATGAGTTTCAAAATTGACAATAATAACCCTTGTAAGAGTAAACGAAGTTAACCTTTAGTTAACAAAAATATGAGATGTTACAACTATATACATCATATTATAACTCTTTACAATGTTTTACAATGTCATTCACATCATGATTCTCCCAAATTACCAATGCATCCATAAACCTTGTAATTCATCCCATGTGATTGTATTGCATTTGTTCTTATAAACCAAATAAAAAAACACACTTAATCACATAATATCACAGCCAAAATTCAACCATTAAAAATTATTACATCACAAACAAATTCCACAATAATGATAACTTGTTTCAAAAAGTAAAACCATAATTTTTCTTTGGATAGCAAACAAATTACCATTGTTTAACTTCAAAATTAATATAAACAAAAGTTTTTTGACTAGACTAAACATTTTATAATCACAATTAAAAAATAAGGATATTAGTATCTGTACATACCAACATCTAAAAGAAAATATTAAATTTAATGACAACATGAAGACCAATATGATTGTAATTTTAAGTAATAAATCATACTTAGTAATTTTTCAAAAATTGCTAGAAAAATATATTTGTAATAACCTGTGTATAACTCTAATTATAGAATTGTTCAAACACCTAAAAAGAGTTTTCTAGGGAAAAAGAAAAATTAGTGAAGAAGAAACTCTAACCTATTTCATGAACACAGGGATGAAAAACAGTGGAAGGGAAGTGCTTGTGGCAGCGATGGTTGTTTGCTTATGGTATCGGCCGGAGGTGGTGGTGGGGTGAACCCAAATTTGAACCGTGGTGGTGTGAACCCAGATCGATAAGGAATGGTGGCTGGTAGGTGAGGGGTTCGATGAAATAACGTTGAAGATGAAGAACGGGAAGGTGGAACGTTGGTGATGGAAGTGTAGGGTGGTGTACACTATTGATGGTGGTGGTGGTGGGTGGTGTTCAATGATAATGGTGAAGATATGAATATGAATGGGGTGGGTGTTTCAATAAAGAGTTATAGGGATGACATCTGACAACAAGTACAGAAATAGAAAATATCATCTTACCCCTAAATGATCCTAGCCCTTTAAATAGTTACAATATTTTTTAATATAAAATCAATGGTTGTGGTTTAATTAAAGGGTTCTCACAATTACTTAGGGTTTTCATGTGAACCCAATTTTAAGAACTATCCTTTTTTTATAAGAACTCTAAGAACCAATCTGAGCCATTTATTTTTATCACATGTAAATCACATGTTATTTCCCTTATTTTCCTAAACGTTCATAACTCTTTTTCACGACATCATTATTTTAAAAAAAAATTCACCATAAAATTTAATATTTTTTTATCTTTACAATGCCTACCATATTGATATACTTTTTAAAAAAAACCATTCATCCATTGTTTATATATGTGTAAATCCGGTTATACATATGTGTAATACTAGATTTACACATGTGTAAATCCGGTTATACATATGTGTAATACTGGATTTACACATGTATAAATCCGGTATTACATATGTGTAATACTGGATTCATCCATAAAATTTATTTTTTTATGAAAGAGGGAAACTAAGAGAACATTTTTGTGTTTTTATTTTTTTATTTTATTTTATTTTTTTATTTATAATTTTTAAATATATTTTTATTAATTACAATTTTGTTATTGAAAACTAATGGTTGAGATTGGTTACTACAGTTTTATAATATATATATATATATATATATATAATATATATATATATATATATATATATGGTTAGGATCTTTACAGGACTTCATTTTAAATGAGAACTCGTAGAACTAATATTAACCGCCGATTGTTTTGATCAATGGTTGTGATTAAACAAGATTAAATATTAAATTAATACTTCATTTAATAGGGTTAATATAGAGAAAATGATATATTAGTAATTTGTTAAGTTATTTTTATTTCCAATTAGTTGGTTAATTAAATGATTCTCTCTCCTCTCTCATCTCTCATATCTATAAATTTATAAATTTTATATATTTACCTATCTAACACAAACTTATTTATAATTTTACATATATGTAACTAAATATAAAAAGTAATAATGAAAATTAGTTCAAAAGTTGTCTATTTGTAGTCATTCATAAAAATATAACCAATTTTTAAGATGCATAAATATGAATTATTTACATAAATATAATAATGTATGAAATAGTAATTAATTGAAATGTTACATAGTTGTATGAAATTTTACAATACCTTAAAAACATACTTGCAAACTATATTAAGCTTACGCATATTTTTATTCGTTTACATACATATAATTTAATTTACATATACATAAACAAACTTACTCCCACAAACTGAAAACAATAACCAAATTTCTTGATATAACTATGATTTACATTACATATATATAATAAAAAAATTAAGCTTGTCGTGTATGCATACGTAAACAAGTTTACACATACGTTCACGTATATAGATAACAAACTTACAAATATGTTACGAACACGTAAACAAGCTTACACATATGTTTACGTATACATAAGTCTATAGATAAATAAATGTAAGTGGAACAACTTCATAATTTTTAAATTATTTTACATAATCAAAACCTTAATCACACATAAGAAAACCATTTACACCACCATCATCATCTTCATGAACAGCATCATCTTCATCATCGTCATCATCTCATCTTCAATTCATCTTCATTGTAAACAAAAAGAAGAATATATACTAGCCAGGTGTGTCATAATTCACCCGAAAAACCTTTTGCATGTTGCTTTACAATATTACGCAAGTTACAAACAAATATAACCGCTAAGGTTATGATGTTTTTTAGCCATATATAGATCCATTAATTAAATAACTTCATTTTCAAAACATTAGCCTCCATTATGGTGAAAGAAACTAGTATCACACATATTTTGATCTTGATCATTTTCCAATAGGAAATGATTTTCATAGATTTGAATTTAGGAAATTATTTATAGTTGGAATTTTTTTTAATTTTGCAATTAATGAGATGCTACAAATAAGAAAACTAAATGTCAAATGGTTGTTAATTTACCATCTTACCCTTTGTAATAAATTAAGTATAAAATAATAATTATTGTAATCAATGGTTAAGATGAGTTTTCGTAGTTCTCTTGATCTTTAAGAGTCATAAAAAGATCCTAACCCTATATATATATATATATATATATATATATATATATATATAGTTTCACTTATTATTGTTTTATTTTTAATGATTTAATTATTTTAAAAGGTATAAAATGCTTTATTGTGTCAGTTTAATTTTGTTTTTGAAGAGTTTTAAAAGTTAGTGTTTAAATATTAGTAAGGTTTATAATTACCAAATATCTTATTTTAATAATATACTTTTTTTACTTTAGCACTTACTTTATTTACATTTATTTATTATTAAAAGATAGACCCGTTCTGCTAGATGTGTGTAATTAAAGCGGTTGCATTAACTAAATTACATGAAACTGCTCAAACATAAGTATAAAATAATCGTCGTAATGCATGAATGCCTATCCTTAATTTAATAAACCTAACAAATAGTTCTATGCAACATATAAATTTAAATTAAGTTTAAACATCTTATCTTTATCATTATATTATAATAAAAAAGTAATTGAGTGGATACGTGATAGGGTCACATTCCTTCTCAACAAAGTTTTTCGGCTTCTTTATTCTACTTAATAGTTATTATAATTACTAATAATATTATTTAATTCTTTTCATTTATGTTATTTATAAAGAACTAATTTTTTCAAGTAATTTTTTTTCGAAAGCATCAACTTTTTTCAATATATAAAATTAATGTTTTTAAAAAGTAAAATATTGATAAATAAAAAATAACAAAAATTGAGAATTATAATAATGAATTATTTAAAACGTTTTGTTTTGAAATAAAATAATTAATATTTATACAAACAAAATATATTAAAATTTTGATATCATTATTTTATTACTTATCGTCCTTATTCATACATAGTTTCAATCGTATAATATTTTAAAATATTATTTATAATTAATAAAACTTTATTGTATTGAATATTTTATAAATTCAATTAGTGTACATGGGTTACGAAGTCTAGCATATGTATATTCACACACACCTTGATTAGTTCATGTCTATATTATATTTTTATGAGGATGTATATGTTTAAATAATCTACTATTTTTATTGCAAGTATATATACATTTATATTTTTATAATAGATTTATGAGTGAAATTACTCATTCAAGCATTTGTTTAAATTGTTAAACTAAATGATTTCACACACACAATATAACAGTAAATATGATTTTCTTTTATAGTATTAATTTTTTTTGATGTATATGAGTGTTTAAGTTTATAGTTTAAAAGTAGTAATTAAACAAATCTTGACTATTATGTTATCAAATCTTTAGTTTCCGCAATTCATATTTTTTATTTTACTTGTTTTAATATTTTATTTTTTTTGTTAACTTATTTTTTAGTTCTACCTAGCTAGTTACAGTTATCTATTTTATTTCTAATATTATTGTTATACTATTTAAAATATTTATTTAAACGATAATTGATGTCGGGAGTAAAAAATAAAAGTTGAACCTGTTGATTCATCATGAATGCTAGAAACAACTCTTCTAACTATATATGTTTGATTCCAAAGAATATTTATAATCAGATTTTCACATACTAACACATAATATGATAGAGATAAGAAGTATTTGTTTATAAACTTCAAAATTGAACTTCTGCCATTGTTTACAAGCATATAAAAAACAAAACAAAATTCGAATATGCCAGTAAACATAAACAGACCAAAATCTAGGCAAAAATAAAGTCTAACAAACTCTAGAAACAAGATAAAAAGCAAACTAACTCATAAAATACGCCGTTTTTTGCCGAAACGATGACCCAAACCGCCTATGACGTTTGTGAAAACATGCTTCTTGGTCCAATGGTTGTTTTAATTGGTCGCAGTCTTACAACAAAGTCTTCTAGCCTAAGTTATCTTCATTTCAGTAAAACCCTTTTGGTCAAACGATCTTAGATCTCCAAAAAGAAGATAGATTGCTCTTCTACACTTGAACCCGCAACAATAATAATATTTGTACACAATTTCAATAATATATTATATTAAAGAATCTTTTTACAATCATAATTCTTAATTAGTAACAATTTAATTTAATATTTTATATATTCAATTCATGTAATATATGCGTTTTCTTTATTCCAAAATAAAGTTTCATTGGTTTCAAAGGATATTATGAGACTTAACTATAAAATAATTTACTCTCTAATATAAAGATTGTAAATTTAAATCGCCTAAAGTGAATGTGTATTGATAATAAAAGTTTAGTACATGTAGAGTTGAGAGAAATCATGTGGTGAAAAAAAAGTAGGATTTAGCCGGTTTACCTATGTGTAACATTTGGCCCCTCATATTATTAATATTGTCTGTTCTGCCCACAAGTAGGTTATGGATTTTTCTTTTGGTTACCGAGGTAGGTCACCTATCTTTTGATTTCTACCACTTGAGCAGCTTAACTGTGGAGTTTTCTTCTCACCCGTAGAAAATGCGCCTAAAACACGTTAGTGATATTAAAGACAAACATTTTTTTATGAACAAGGAATATCTTCTGTACAGACCCTATATGGGATTTGCCTAGGGTGTTACATTGAGAATGTGATAGGACTATGTCTACCCAACCAAAAGGTGAATGGATGAAATCAGAGCAATGTTTTCAAAACTTAATCGGATAATAAACAAGTTCTCTTGACGATTCACAGGTAGGATAAGTCAAATTGATCAAGCTAGTTTTATCAACCAGATGATACCATATAAGTAATAGAATCAATATTATTTATATAAATCTGGTTCAAAATAGAATATATAATATTAAATGTTTGAAATGGATTTATACTTTTTAACATAATATCAACATTTAAACAACCAAATTTTCTATAATAAATTGGCCTATAATAAATTGGCTTATATTAACTATGATATTTTAGGAGGAACAGTGATACTTTAGGAGGAACAGTGATATTTTAGGTATTGTTAGTTATGGCTGATGTAGAAAATGCTATTGCAATGCTATCTCTTTTTTTATTATTTTAATATGTTTTGTTCTTTTATCTTACTGTGCATTTGGGTGGTTTAGAGAGAGAAGGTTTTGGCTATGGAAACTAGTGGTTTATCCTTACCCATGGCTGTTATCGGTGATGTTAGCCTTACCGCCTCCGCCTAATGTTATTATGGTGCTTGGCCCCTGGTGGCGTTATCGGTGGCGATGGTGGAGGGCCGCTAGGGTTCGTTGACAGTTTGTGTTCCTTTTGTGGTTCAGCTGGAACAGGAGGTGGACCTTTTGGGTGTGAACGATGGTAACAATGGTGGTTCAAATCGCCTTCACCTTTGTCCGATACTTTTGTCACCAGCAGCAATACCATGTGTTACGTTCCCAGTCGTTGTTCAATGTTCATCGAGGTGGCGATGATGATATGGTGGATTCCTATTTTTATTGTAACAGTACCGAAGGCGGCATGGGTGGTAGCCAGTCTGTCGCCCTTCTGTTATTTGATTGGAGGTGGCGGTGGCTTTATAGGGGTGATAGATAACGCCAAGGGTCACGTCTCTCTCAAGTCTCATATACCCATTTAGGGTCTTCAGATCTATATATATTATAGGCCGACAGCAATGGTGGTACGACCACCAATGTTACCCCTTTGCTAATGTGCTATGATTGATGTCTGATCTTCGTTGTCTAGTTCTAACTTTACAGATCTGTGTCTAACCCTAGCCGTGATTTCTATCAATGCTGACGATGGTTTCATGATGTCGATAATGATGACTGCCACATAATCCGAGACTTGCTCTAGGGTTCCCTTTATATTTTTCATTTTTGTACCAATTTTAATGCCTATTGTACAACCGATTGATGTATGATAGTCATATTGTTGTTGCATGGATGGTTTAGTTGAGTATGTGTCTTACACTGATAAGATGGGTTACTTGGTGTCGATGATGACGATGACGAGGACCACCTGAGACTAGACTTTCCTTAGGTTAGATGTTGGTTTGTTACTATTTTTTGTTGACCAGGCGGCAAAGGAATAACCGAAGTGGTGTCAGTTGTTTAGGCGTGGCTGCAAATTATGACTAGCAGTTACAACGTACGAGTGGTTCTAAGCTGTAGCATAATGGTTATACATATTCAAATTGTTTCAAGTTGGCCTTCACGCATGCAATGTATGTTATGTCTTGACATATTTTGACATGACGGTGGCTTTCTATGACTCTTCAAGATGGTGGTGCTTGCCGGAGATGATCAGTGTGTGGTGGCTTATAGCTGCACAATCACCGGAACTATCGATGCATGGCCTAAAAACTGTCTGAAACCAACAGAGGAACAAAAGAACAATGGAAGGGAGGTTAAATCGAGCGGACGAAAAGATTATTAACGATTTCCAAATAGAATTGCTTTTTATAAACTTCAGTATCAATAACAATCTAACAAGAAATTCAACACAAATGAACAAGGGCTTTGCGAAGATAAAACTTCAATTCATATTTCAACAACCATGCAGCTTCGGTAACAGCTCCCGATGGTTTATTAACTTTTGGGAGTTAATAATTCAGAAAAAAAGTATTTAGGAAACCCAAAAGTGTTTTTCAAACTGACTTTTCATATAAGGTAAAAAGAATGTTTTATGAATAAAGATGGGATTACTTATTAATTTTCAAAAACTTCTTTTAGTCTAATTTTCTATTATATCTATCTCCTATTAACTCTACATATTTTTTAAATATGTCCTTTCGGTTATTTTATAACATTTTTATGTATAAGCTATTCTATACATTTTTATAGACTTATTTTGAAAAGTCATAAGTTAGTGATTTATTTTTGTCAAAGTTATTTTTTGACCAAAATAAACAATCCCAACATGGCCTTAGATCCTGTTTGATTGGTCTAACCATACGTCTGACCACTCACGTCAGTGCGTTTGTTGCAGCTGACCGTGACATCTGACCCGGAAAATTGGTCTGACCCAGTCTTCTATTTCAACATATCTGACCCAGATATCTCTTCTCCACAATCGGCCACCTTCCCCCTCCCCCCGTCGCACTCCCATCCGGCGCACTCCCAGCCGGCTGCTGCCTCCCATCCGCCGCCATCCCCCCCCCCCCCCCCCCCCCGCCGCCCCCGCCGGTTTCCTCCTGCCGCCTTTCCTCCCTCCATTCACCGTCGCCCTCACCACCCCTCCCCCCGTCGCACTCCCTCCAGCCGGCTGCTGCCTCCCCTCCGCCGCCCTCCCCACCCCCTGCCCCGCCGGTTTCCTCCTGCCGCGTTTCCTCCTATTGTTCACCACCGCCCTTCCCCGCCATCTTTGTTGTTATGATCTTATGACTGGGTCAGCTTTGTTGTTATGATCAAACAGCCAAGTTTCAGTCAGATGTAAACTCAGTCAGAACTTCTGACTGGGTCAGCTTCTGACTCGGTCAGCTCATACTGGATCAGCACAATCAAACAGCCCCTTAGTTTAGTTTCAACTTATGTTGTACAAGCGTATGCTATTATATTGTATTCTAGCTTAGGATTTGCTCTATCTGTGTAAGTTACCTCATCATTGCTATTTTATTGTATGTTTTACTTTTGTATGTAACATATTATTTGTCTTATTATGTTGAATATGTTTGAAGCCAGAGGTTTTATTGGAGTGGCCTTTTTATTCTTGATAAATAAAAGACTTCTCACCCTACTTCTTCCAGACCCCACAAATAGTTATTCCTCACAAATAGTTATTATACATGAGATATACCAAGTACGTTTGTGATTAACCGGTCGTTTTTTGAGTCTTTTAATTTCTTTTGATTTGTATTAGTTTGTTTGTTTGTTATAATTGTGATATTTTAAAAGGGGAATCTAAATGCTCTTGAAAATGACAATTATATTGTTGAAGTTTATTTGTTTGATTATTATCTGTTTAGATTGTCATTCTCCATACGTAAGTTGAAGCCCACCATAGACTTGGAGCAGATCTTCCAAGTCGTATGTGGAGTGTTAACCGCAAGTTTGTGCATAAAGTTCTTCACCTTTTGTCATTAGCATGATCATGTTTTTAGGAATAAACCAAGTTGAGTATTATAAACTAGTAAAACATGATTTTGGTAGCTTCTCAGTTGTTTTTATATATAGTATTCTTTCCTGCTCATGTATCTGCTGCTGATACTTTGGCTGTGAACCAATCTCTCTCTGGAAACCAGACACTAGTCTCGCGTGATGGAAAGTTTGAAATGGGCTTCTTTACACCAGGTAAGTCTCACAACTATTACATTGGAATATGGTACAAGATTATACCTGTTCAAACAGTGGTCTGGGTAGCAAATAGAGAAACACCCATCTCTGATAGATTCTCTTCTAGCTTAAAGATCATACATGGTAACTGGTGCTATTAAATGAGTCAAACTCTCAAATTTGGTCAACAAGCATGAATTCTACTGCTACAGCTGCATCGGTAGTTCTTCTTGACGATGGTAATTTAGTATTAAGATATGGATCAAGTTCGAGCCCACCAAGTTGGCAAAGTTTTGATCATCCAACTAATACTTTCTTGCCTGGTATGAAGTTACGATACAACAATCATACATATACGAAGCAGACTTTTACTGCATGGAAAAGTATAGAAAATCCAGCAGTGGGACTCTTTTCTTTAGAGATTGACCAAAATATGAAGCAGTTTGTACTCAAGTGGAATAGATCTGTGGAGTATTGGGCTAGTGGAGCTTGGAATGCTCAAACTCAAGCCTTTAGCTTAGTACCTGAAATGATGTTGAATTATATCTATAAATTTAGCTATGTTGATAATGAAAATGAGAGTTATTTCACTTACTCTTTATACAATTCTTCAATTATTTCAACATTTATCATAGACGTCTCAGGTCAGCTTAGGCTGTTGACATCATTGGACACAACTGGGAAGTGGAATTTGTTTTGGGCTCAACCACGGGTTATATGTGAAGTTTATGGGGGGTGTGGGGCATTTGGTGTTTGCAATGAGCAGATGTTGCCAATCTGTAACTGCTTGACTGATTTTGAGCCTGTATCACAAAGTGATTGGAATCTGTCTGATGTCTCTAGTGGGTGTTCGAGAAAAACTGAGTTGAATTGTAAAATAAAGAAATATAAGTTCATCACACTTTATGTTGAAAAAAGATTCCTTTCTGTATTTCCTGAAAATGAAGCACGGCAATTAGATGAATCAACATGCAGAAGTTCTTGTCTGGATTACTGCCTTTGTGAAGCATATTCTTTTATCTCCAAAATATGTCAGCACTGGAATCATGATAACCTGAATAACATATCACTAAATCTACGTCAATATACGTTGGTTTTACAAGATTCATCTCTAGACACAATCTATATCAAAGTTTCTTCATCTGATGATGACGAAATCAATACAAAGTGCTAGTAGCAGGTGATCTTAATTAGTTGGTTTTAGTTACACATTCCATATTCTTATCTTCAATAGCTATTAAGAAACTTTTGGTTCTCCATCCCAGGGATCGTTTCTGGATTATTGGGTCTTGTGTTTCTTTTCAGCATTGGTGTAATATTCTATAGAAGGGTTAGAAGACGAGGTAAACGCGACAATCTTGTACCTTTATCTATATTCGGTTCAGCATGTATGATTTTCAGTGATCATTTGCTATTAAATCATATTTTCCATTCTATAGATCCAGGGGTGCTGAGTGAAGAAGATATAAAAGGTCTTGATGTGCCTTTCTTTGAATTCAAAAGAATATTATCTGCCACAGAGAATTTTTCACTTGCAAATAAACTTGGACAGGGGGGATTCGGCCCAGTTTACAAGGTAACAATAACTCTTGATCATATTGTTTAATAGCGTACATGTCTCTTAGTTGACTTTTTTTGTTTAAAGAAGTTACTTCCTCCAACAGTCCATCCCCTGAAAACTATGAAGACTAGATTGACAAAAGGAAAATATTTAACAAGCAGCCTTCTTATAAACAATTGAACAAATAATGTTTTGTGTCAACCGGACCAACCCCTACTGATAGGAACAGAACTGATAGAAGTAGAAATAGGCTAGGTTTTATTGAAAAACAAAATGATAGTGGCCCGATTCGAGAGGGGCAATGTCTCCAATTACAAGAACAATGATAAGCAAATAACTGTCATCCCAATAATGAAAACTAGCCTATTATTTATACTATCCAGAACCTATAATTAAGCCTCTAATTTCGTGGAGGATCCTTAAATTTCTGAAAGGTTGTTTATTAAATTGATCACCCATTCATTTGATTGAGAGGATTCAACCAATGTCCGAATATAGAATTCAGCTGTCCCATTTTGACAGCTGTGACCCGATTTCGTTTCCTGGAATACACCTTCAATGGTGGAACTTTATCATTACTTCCCTCCCGATAAAACGCCTTGTCCTCAAGGCGGAAAGTAGGAAACTGCTCAGCCACGAGATCATAAGTTTCCCATGTAGCCTCTTCAATCGGGCGATTACACCACGAAATTAGTAACTCCAGTGTTGGATGACCAGCTTCAAAAACCCATCGGTGAGTGATGACTGAGCTTGGCTGCACATCAAATTCCCAGTCTTTAGTAATGGGCAATGGGGGAGCAGGGACCGAAGAAAAAGAGCCATGGGCCGGTTTAAGCATTGAGATGTGAAACACCGGATGGATTCTAGCTTCAGGTGGTAATTCTAACTCATAAGCAACTGGTCCAACTGCACTTTTAATACGATAGGGGCCAAAAAACCTTGGAGACAGCTTCTCGTTTCGTCGTTTAGCCAAACTCTTTTGACGATACGGTTGAATCTTCAAGAACACATAATCACCAGCCTGAAACATAAGCTCTCGCCGTTTAGGATTTGCTTGATTTCTCATTCGGTCTTGAGCTTTTTGGAGGTTTTGACGGAGCAGTTTTAGCATGTTGTCTCGATCAATTAGTTGTTGTTCCAGCTCAGCGTTTTTTGTCTCTCCTGCGACATATGGAAATAAGGAAGGGGGTTCTCGGCCATAAACAACAGAAAAGGGGGTGGTGCCCGTGGATGTGTGGTAACCGGTGTTATATGAATACTCTGCCCATGATAAGTATGCATTCCATTTGGTAGGCTGTTCACTAGCAAAACAACGTAGATAAGCCTCCAAACAACGATTTAGGACCTCGGTTTGCCCATCAGTTTGAGGATGGTAACTGGTACTCAACTTTAATTTGGTTTGGCTTAATCGAAACAATTCTTGCCAAAAGTTGCTAAGGAAAACAACATCACGGTCAGACACGATAGAACGCGGAAAACCATGTAACCTGATTATTCCTTACAAAAAACCGCCGCCACCCCTTTGGCCGTGTAAGGATGTGATAAGCTGATGAAATGAGCATACTTGCTTAAACGATCCACCACGACTAGGATCGTATCAAAGCGATTGGATGGTGGTAATCCAGCAATAAAGTCCAATGAAACATCTTCCCAATTTGATTCGGAATGGGCAGGGGCTGAAGTAACCCTGCGGGAGCCAAAGTTTGGTACTTTTGTTGTTGGCAGATCACACATTGCTGGACAAAAGTCCTGACATCCTGTTTCATTTTCTGCCAATAATAACGAGAAGAAAGTCGTTTGTAGGTTTTTAGAAAACCTCCATGACCCCCGATTGGAGTATCGTGTGCTTCTTGTAACAACTTAAGTTTGAGATCGGGTACCTCCGGTATTACCAATCGACCGTGGTGGAACAAAAGCTGATCAACAATTGAAAAGTTAGGAACACGTGTAGGATCTTCTTGTAGTTTCTTGATCAGCTCACTTGTAAACGGGTCATTTTGCAGCCCTGCTTTGATATCAGCCACCTCAACACAATAAGGAACGATAAGTGTTAATAATTCCCCTGAGTGGGGTCGACGAGACAAAGCATCAGCTCCTTTGTTCTCTTCCCAGCCTTATGAATGATCGAAAAATCATAAGGCATGAGTTTTAGCAGCAACCTTTGCTGTTCAATAGTGGTAATACGCTGCTCTAATAAAAACTTCAAGGTGTAGTGGTCGGTACGAATCAGGAAGTGCCTGCCAAGCAAGTAGTGACTCCATTTTTGGACTGCTAGGACTAGTGCCAACAGCTCCCTATCGTATGCCGATTTGAACCGGTTTGACTGTGAGAATCCTTTACTGAAATATGCCACGGGGTGGTCCTCCTGTGATAGTATTGCTCCGACCCCTTCCGAAGAAGCATCACATTCGATAACAAAGGTTTCGCGAAGTCTGGTAACCTCAAAACAGGTGTAGTTAGCAATGCCTGTTTCAGGTTATTAAAGGCCTTAAAGGCTGCCTCCGACCAGAGAAACCGTCCTTCTTGGTCAGTTCAGTGAGCGGTCGGGCTATAAGCCCATAATTTCGGACAAAACGCCTGTAATAGCCGGTGAGCCCAAGGAAACCTCTTACTTCTTTTACTGTGGAAGGAATGGGCCAGGACTTTACTGCTAAGATTTTTTCTTCCTCAACACCAACTCCTTTTGCGCTGATTACATGCCCTAAAAACACCACTTGTTCTTGCCCAAAGCAACACTTTGATAACTTAGCAAAAAATCGGTTGTCATGCAATAACTTAGGGTCTGCTCTAGTGGACTTTATGTTGCTCCATACTTGAACTGTAAACTAAAATATCATCAAAGAAAACAAGTATAAATCGGCGTAAATGAGGGCGAAATAAATCATTCATAACAGCCTGAAACGTGGAAGGTGCGTTAGTTAAGCCAAATGGCATAACTTTAAACTCATAATGGCCCGAATGCGTACGAAAAGCTGTCTTTTCAATATCCGAGGTTGTGACTCTGATTTGATAATACCCCGAACGCAAATCGAGTTTAGAGAATACCCTTGCCCCATATAATTCATCGAGTAACTCGTCAATATTAGGTATGGGGTATTTATCGGCTATTGTTATCTGTTAAGGGCTCGGTAATCGACGCACATTCGCCACGTATTGTCCTTCTTTTTCACTAATAAAACAGGGCTGGAGAAAGGACTGTTACTAGGTTGTATAAAGCCGGCTGCCATTAATTGCTCTACTTGTCTCTCTATCTCAGCCTTTTGGGAGTAGGGGTAACGGTAAGGGCGAATATTAGGTGGGGTTGAGTTCGGCAAGAGTGGAATTGAATGATCTTGTGATCTAACCGGGGGTATGTCTTGTGGTTCTTCGAAAACAGCAGCGTATTGTGTGACAATCGGCTGTAGTGGGGCTGGTATGGAGGGTAGAATTTCAGGATCAACAGCTAAATGTTGAAAGCTGGATGATTTTTGAGGACCAGATACAACACCTTGTAATTTGTATCGCTTCCCATCTATTGAAAAAACCATGAACAACTCCTTCCAGTTAGCTTGAACCGTATTTAAAGTGGCTAACCATTGAACACCCAAAACTAATCAGCTCCACCAAGAGTGAAAGGGTGGAAGTCTTGGGTGATCTTGAGATCATTAACATGTAGAGGAAGATCTTTGCAAATATAGCCACAACGAATTACATCCCCGTTACCGATTTGAACACCAAAAGGCGCCACCGGTTGAGAAACCAGTTTAAGTTCACTTACCAGGACATCTGAAATAAAATTGTGGGTAGACCCACCATCAATCAAAATTAAAACTTCGGTGGAATGAAGCATACCTCGGACCTTCATCGTGGTAGGGTGGGGTTTCCCTAGTATAGCATGTAAACTGATTTCAGCGGTTTCTTCTGGTCAGAATCTGGTCCGGTCACATCTGCCATAGGAGATTCTTCAACATTCTCATCCGCTTCTAACACCTTAAGGGTGCCTGTTTTGCAACGATGGCCCGGCCCGTATTTATCACCGCATCTGTAGCATTCCCCCTTTAGGAATCGATTTTGTCTTTCTGCATCAGGAATCCGAGGGGTAATTTTTGATGGGGTTGATGTTTGGACAGGGGTGTGAATTACTTGTTTGAGATCGTTCTGTGACGATTTCGGCTTTGGGGTCCAAGAGGAGTTTCTTTCCATTCGCTGTGCGGTGAGTTTAGATTCGAACTCGAGAGCTAGGCTCATAGCATGATACACCGAATGCGGCTTGTGAATTCTCACATCCGGTCTTAATTCATCCTTAAGACCGTTTAAAAATACTCCTAAAAGACAATGTTCAGGCCAATTCGAGACCCGAGAGGATCTCTTAGCAAACTCCTTTCGATATTCTTGAACCGAACCCGTTTGCTTGATGCTACAAAAAAACTCATCAGGGTTTTGAAACTCCGGAGGGCCAAAGTTTTTGGTAAGATTGTGAGCCAATTCTTCCCAAAAAGCGATTGGCTGGTCATTAGAGAGCCAAGAATAGAAGTCCAAGGCATCACCTTCGAAGTGCATCGAAGCTATCTCAACCTTCTCATCATCAGGTATTTGATAATACCTGAAATATTTTTCTGCCTTCAGCAGCCAACCACGAGGATCTCCTCCGCTAAAGGTCGGGAATTCGATTTTATTATAGGGCCTGTATGGTTGTCGACCCTTCCAAGAACTTTCCCCTTCGTCATTCCTGCTTCCTCGGGGGCGTTCTCCTGCCTTCAAAGCTGCTATATCCTCCTTCATCGTATCAATTGACTCCAACTTTGCTGCTATTGCAGCCAATTGAACGGCAATGGGATCGGGAATACTACTGTTGTCGCCTGAATTCCGGGTTTGTACCATTTCGTTTCCCGGCAATGGAACCAAATGATAGGAACAGAACTGATAGAAGTAGAAATAGGCTAGGTTTTATTGAAAAACAAAATGATAGTGGCCCGATTCGAGAGGGGCAATGTCTCCAATTACAAGAACAATGATAAGCAAATAACTGTCATCCCAATAATGAAAACTAGCCTATTATTTATACTATCCAGAACCTATAATTAAGCCTCTAATTTCGTGGAGGATCCTTAAATTTCTGGAAGGTTGTTTATTAAATTGATCACCCATTCATTTGATTGAGAGGATTCAACCAATGTCCGAATATAGAATTCAGCTGTCCCATTTTGACAGCTGTGACCCGATTTCGTTTCCTGGAATACACCTTCAATGGTGGAACTTTATCACCTACCCAAAGTTATGTTACCATGCCCTCATACGTTCCCACCCCTAATGTGCCGCTTTATTACTTGCATATGATTTGACTAGGGAACTTTCCCTGGGGGAGCAGAAATGGCAGTGAAGAGGTTGTTGAGTCGATCGGGACAAGGTTTGAAGGAATTCAAAAATGAGGTTTTATTAATTGCCAAACTCCAACATCGTAATCTTGTTAGGCTCTTGGGATACAGCATTAAGGATCGTGAAATGATACTTCTCTATGAATACATGCCTAATAAAAGCTTGGATCGTTTCATATTTGGTTAGACTCTCGAACTTCTATTTGCAACCAGTTTTATGTTAGAAATCTAAAATCTGACATTATGGTTTTGATGGTAGATGGGAAGCTTTGTATAAATCTTGACTGGGCATTACGCTTTGATATTATCATGGGAATTGCTCGAGGACTTCTCTATCTTCACCAAGATTCACGATTGAGGATTATTCATAGAGATTTGAAAGCAAGCAATGTGTTATTAGATGAGGAAATGAATCCCAAGATATCAGACTTCGGTTTGGCAAAGATAGTTAAAGGCAGAGATACAGCATCTAGCACCACCAAAGTTATTGGAACCTAGTAACTACATTTCACATCTATGTATACCAAATCTTATTCAAGTTTTTTTTACATTTAGAAGTTTCTTTAAAAATATATGTTGCTCCTAATGCAGTGGTTATATGGCCCCGGAATATGCGCTAAATGGGTTCTTCTCAATAAAGTCAGATGTTTATAGCTTTGGGGTAATCATACTTGAGATCATTAGTGGAAAAAGAAACACGGGTTATTATCAAGATCAGCAAGCCTTTAGCCTTGTATCCTACGTGAGTTCCTCAAGAGTTTAGAAATCCAAATGAGTTTTAGTAGCTTTTTGTTTAATCTTGATATGTTTTAGGCTTGGGGCTTATGGAAAGAGAAAAAACCATTAAATTTACTGGATCCAGCATTAGTTGAATCATGCAACTCGATTGAAGTGTTGAGATGTATGATTGTTGGGCTGTTGTGTGTACAAGAAGATCCTCAAGATCGGCCTACCATGACGAATGTGCTTCTTATGTTGGGAATGGATATTGAGAGCCTCCCAGATCCCAAAGAACCAGCTTTTGTTTCTAAAAAACGCACTCGTAATCTGCCATCATATGTGAATGAATCGGAGATCTATCAATTGACTATTACCCAAGAAGAAGGACGATAGAAAATAAAGGTATAAGGTCACTTCCTTTTGATTTAGAACTAGAATATAGTCCAACTTCCGAAGATGCACTTTAATCGTTTATTTTGGATGAAATATGCATGTATGTTATTCTTTTACCGTATCATTTATGTCACACCTAGCTTTGATCGTTGCTATATCATTTATGTAACTAAACACCCTTTCATTATCGGTAAGTAAAATGTTTATAATAAGAGGCAACTTGATAAATGTCGTAAAAAGAGAAGAGAAAGAATAACTATATTGTCGGTGGAAGGTTGATGTATATTATATACTCTACATGAAAATGATTAGGTTTTTGGAATCGGTGGTCTTACTAGAAACAGTCTCATTATTTCTGAGATAGAGGAAGGTTTTCTTTCGATTTGTCCTCTCAATGTTATGAATCATGGTTGTCGAAGACATGAGGCACACTCAAGGAGTAAAGGAGAGCTTCGGCCTAAGCGCAAAAAATGCACACACCGAGACAAGCAACGCACAATAATAAATATATAGTAATATATAAAAATAAGAGTAAATTACATAAATAGTCTATGTGTGATTTTAGTTTTGTAACAAGTTTGGGGTCTAAGGCTAACTTTTGTTAAATTTTATAGTTAACATTCAAATAAAATAACTAAAGTACCCTTAATTAAGAAATTGTTTATGTAAATTTTATATCATTTATACTTAAGAGACTATTTTCTAAATTTGTTAAACCTTATAAAAAAACCTAAACCTTCAATTCGGTCACCACCACCATCACCTACTGCCAGATGACACCAATACGTGACCGTCATCACTATCGACATCACCATCACTATCACTAACTCTAATTTTGATGTAAGTTTGTGTAAATCAAATCTTATTTTTGGTTAATGGAAAGTATAATACAAGTCTTAACCCAAACTCATTATAAAACTAAAATTACAAGCCCCACACTTGTTTAAAAAATTAGTACGCAAACCTATGATTCACGCTAAACCACATGGAGTATTTGTGTACAAATAAAATCCCAGTAATGTGTTTTCTTCTAAAAGGGTTAAGGGTGCGGTTTCATCTAGAAAACAAATAAGAACTATAGTAAAAAATAAATAGAAACGTGAAAATGAGTTGAGTTAGTAAGTTTTCTCAATACTAAATTTTTTTCTGAGCAAAAAGTTTAACTACCAAAGAGATCATTAATATGCAAGTATGTGCATTAATTCTATTGTCATTAAAAATCCAAACCAAACTAAAGGGTTTGTATAGTAACTTTAGTAAAAAAAAGAAGAAAATATGAAAATGATAGTGAATTTGCAACTTCAAAAAGTTTTTGTAATCTCCCAAGAAAGTTGATCGGTGCCCCTCAAATAAATTTTTTTTTTAATGGAAAATTTTTATTACGAACTAGCAAGATGCTAGAGGAGAAATACAGGAGGAGCTAAAGATACATATTACAATTGAAATCTACACCATGATTCCCAATTTGAGATACTAAATTTCCTCTATGTTTGATCCATAACAATGAAATTAATTTTATTTATCCTGCTAGATCTTCAAGATGTAATATTTTTTTCAAATCATCTTTTGGTTCCTTGCCCTCCAAATAGTATAAATTGCAACATAAAACACTGACCTGATTATGTCCTTTTGCTTGGATGATAAGGGCCATCTACCAACTTCCTTTAATAAATCAACGATAGTGGTTGCATGAAACCCGGGAAGTCTACACCATCCAAGAATGAAATTCCATACTTTTGACGCAAGTGGGCAGTGAAGTACCATATGGTCAATAGTTTTCGATATCCAACCACATAAATTGCATGAGGAGCTTGGTGCTATATCTCTCTTGTTAAGAATATAATTTACCGGGAGCTTATTATGAACAAATCTCCAACACGTTAAATTGACCTTTAGCGGAATTAACTTGGACCATTCAAATTTCGATGTAAACTTTGGCAGAGTGATCTGCTCAATTATTTGCCTGGCTGATTTGGTGGTGAATACAACTGAATCTTCGGCCTCCCATGACCATTTATCTTCGGCATCTGATTTTTCAACCATACGTAATTCATTCTCTAGATCTGATAATTGTCTTAATTCTTGAACCGAACTAGGCCCCGACTTCCAGTTCCACCGGTATCTTTCTATGCCATCAACCTCCCCAATTCTGTCTTTTATCACACAATTTTTTTATTCTAGCTTGAATAAGTCCGGTAGTGCCTCTTTAAAGCATCCCACCTCTGCCCATGAGTCTAACCAGAAACTGATATTATCCCTTTTCCCAATTTTACATGTCATCGTTGAGTGGAAATCAATACCCTTTGAGTTGAGATAATCGACCATTAAGACTATACCCCTCCATGGTCCAAGTATAGACTTTTTAATTGGGAAACATTGAGTACTCCTTGCATTACCATGAATCGATTTGATAACTTTAACCCATAGCGATTGTTGTTCCGATCTAAATCTCCACAACCATTTCTAAAGGAGGGCAATATTCATTGCTTTTATACTTCCAATCCCCCATCCCCCTTGTTCCTTTGATGCTAACAATCTGGTCCAGGCTATCCAGCTCATTTTTGATTTTCTGTTCCTCATTCCCCACAAAAAGTTTCTTCTAATCTTTTCAATTTGATCAATCACCTTCTCTGGAGCTTTGAATAATGATAAAAAGTAATTGGGGAGGCTCCCAAGAATCGATTTAATGAGGATTAGTCTGCCACCCATGGATAATGACTCTGATTTCCATGATGATAGCCGTCTTTGTATCCTGTCTATCACCGGCTTCCATGACCAATTCTCTTCTGATTAGTTCCTATGGGTAATCCAAGATAGGAAAATGGTAAATTCCCAGTTTGGAAGTGGAGAGTTTGTGCAAAGAAGCCCACTATATCTTGGTGAACACCAATACCGAAAATCCTACTTTTCCGTAGGTTTATTTTTAAACCCGTTACAAGGTTAAAGCATCTTAAAGTGCATGCTAAGTTTACGATATTTGCCTCCGACCACTCCCCAATGAAAATTGCATCATCTGCAAAAAATAAATAAGATAAAACTATCTCATTTTTTGGCAGCCTCAATCCATGATATGTACCTGTTGCAAGAGCAGATTTAATAAAAACATTGAGTGCTTCCATCACTATAATAAAGAGAAATGGGGACAGTGGGTCCCCCTACCTCACACCTCTGGATATACTACATTCTTTTGTGGGGGACCCATTTACAAGTATTGATATTCTAGCAGTGGATAGACATGCTCTGATCCAATTTCTCCAATGTAGTGGAAATCCCATGAAAAGTTGGACATCGTCCAAAAAATCCCAGTTGACCGAGTCGAAGGCCTTGTCAAAGTCGATCTTAAAAATCATTGCTTCTTTTTTCTTGCCTTTTAACCATGACACCACTTCATTTAGAATTAAAATCTCATCCATTATTGACCTTCCTTCTAAGAACGTCGATTGATGTTGACTTATAATAGGCTGCATAACATGTTTGAGTCTACGTGATAGTACCTTGGCCAACACCTTATATACACATCCGATCAAAGATATTGGTCTAAAATCCAAAAAGGATAATGGGTCTTCTTCTTTTTGGATCAAGGCAACAAATAAAGAATTGTTGCCTTTATGTAGCCTACCGTATGAGTGAAAATACTTGAAGGCATTATTAAAATCTTCCTCAAGAATACTCCAAATTTTTTTGATGAATTCTAATGTGTAACCGTCAGGTCCAGGAGCCTTTTAACATGAACAACTCCACACTGCAGTCTTAATTTCCTCCCTTGTGAATGGAGCAATGAGGTTGGAACATTGAACCTCACTGATTTTCAAGAAATCCATGTCCTTGAGTCTTGGTCTTGAGGTAAATGGCTCCTTGAATTTGGCCTCGAAGACCTCTATAGCTTTGTCTTTTATTATGCTTGGATCCGTGACCCATATACTATTTACTGATATTCCATTTAGTCTTCGCTTTGACAAGTTTGAATTAATCATTCCATGAAAGAAGCGAGAGTTTTCGTCTCCTTCCACTGCCTATTTTACTCTTGATTTTTGTTTGAGGTCAAGTGTTTTAAGTCTTGCAATCTCTTTAAGTTTGCTTTTATATTTAAGCAGAGATTTATACTCCTCTTCATTTAAGATTTTTGATTCAGCCGACTTCTCTAGGATTTCTATTTGATTCTTCAACACCTCTAAATCCTTGTCTTGGTTTTCTTTGAATTTTTAACCCATTTCTTATCGCCTCTTTGATTGCTCTCAACTTATCTTATAGCAATGATATGGGGTCCTTGTTACATTTTGATTGTTTTGAAAATTCCTTGCTGCATCTAGAACAACCCTATCAAATCCATCCACTGACAGCCATGAGTTAAAGACCTTAAAAGGAGTGGGACCATAATCTTTATTCGAGATCTTTAGCATAATTGGGGAGTGGTCTGAGAGCACCCTTGG